>CM075472.1:7465000-8065000 GCA_037950665.1 Hypophthalmichthys nobilis
GAGGAATATACCTGAAGGTCATATTTTGACTCTTATCTTTTCTGTTTGCTCAGCATGTTTGGTGTTATCCCTGCTCTAATAAGATTAACCCAAGTGCAGATTGTCACCATTGGGAGGGGGGACAATTATTAATCCAAGCTCTGGATTACACAAAATGGGTCACCCTACCCATCACTCATTCCAAGAGCTCTTTTCAGGGAGCATTGGCCATGATGGACGTTCAGTTAGAACGGAATATGTATCTGGATTTACGTATTACTCATCAGTAAGAGGATTATGGGTAAAGTTTTCTCAGTCTGAGGTGGCTGCCATAGATGTTCATTAAGTGCCGGTTTGACCTTGCAATTAGTCTAACCTTCCTAGCCTAACGTGTATATAAAAAAATCTATTAAATACCAGTGTTTTAAGTGTCATGTGAGCCATTAAACTCCATTGCAGTAAATTTCCTTTCCAGAATGAAGCCATTTTATAGAAAAATCAATGTGTCATTGGGTGTGAACCATAAACTCACTCCAGTTTTTCTGATATTTTTACATCAGCACTACATCACGGGGAGTGAATTCAAAGAGAAGAGACCAACAGTGACCAACAGCCATGAATCTTGAGCCGCCCAAACCAGAGATCAAATCAGCCACCCGTGTCACTGGTGGTCCCGCCACACCACGCAAAGGACCACCTAAGTTCAAGCAGAGGCAGACTCGCCAGTTCAAGAGTAAGCCACCAAAGAAGGGTGTCCAAGGGTAAGTTACAGTGTCAAAATCATGACTTTATGATAATTTATTTGTGTTATTTCACACTTCAGTCATATTTTATTATACTAAAGTAATAATAAAAATGAGAATAATTTAATAATATTACATGACAATATTAAAAATAAATATTTTAAAATTTTAATCTAACAAACTGAGTTCAATTGAATGTATCAAATTAATTATTTTTTATTTTATCTTATTTTACAGTTTTGGAGATGACATTCCTGGCATGGAAGGTTTAGGCACTGGTAAGCATAATCTGCTCTGCATTTTTCCTCACGTGTTTTGCCATTATGACAGCATCACCTACCATCTATTCTAAGCCGCCCTTGTCTTGACACTGTCTGATCAGACAGTGCATGTATGTCAGACAAGCCTCTCATACTGAGCATCATCAATGACATTAACAGACCTAATGCTTAAGTTAACTCTTTGAATGATAGATGAACTCATATTGCTGTGTTTCTTCTACCTACAGACATCACTGTCATCTGCCCCTGGGAGGCCTTCAACCATCTGGAGCTTCACGAGTTGGCTCAGTATGGTATCATCTGAGCCCTTCACCTTCTCGTCATCCTTCCCGTCATGGTCTCCAAACCACCTGCCTCCGTCCTGGCCATTGGCTCCAAGTGCACCATTCCATCTTTTATAACAGAATAAACACACAAAAGAGCAACATTTATAAAAATGGAAAAACTAAGAAAAATTTCAACAACAACAAAAAAAATCTGACTGTCAATCCCTCCGGTTTCTCTTCTTTCTTGCAGTCCAAGAACACGTTCTGCTCAAACTATAGAACAGAAAAGTCTATATGATCGCGTTCTGTTTGCCTAGAAAAACTGCTGCTCCTTTTCTTTGCTCTTTTCTACTCTCCCTCCATTTTCTTCTGGAACACGAAACATACGCAAGCAAGACAGCCTCAGTGTGAGTAAAAACAAGAGACGTACCCGTGAAATGCCTGGCTTCTCATTTCACGTGCCTCGGTGCCTCTTCACTCCACCTTCGCCGAGTTCATAAGAAAAGATCAAAATCCTGTAGAGATGAAACACCCTGCTGGCCGACATTTTAGTTAGACCACCAAAACTTCATTTCAGCCCACTCTTTCTCCATCAGGCTACCCAATTGGGTAATAAATACAGATTTTAACATTTCAACCTTTCCACTCCCTTCTACTTTTTTAATGTCTGTGTAAGGATACCTTCAGGAACAGTTACTTTTTAAATATCATATTGGCTTTGTGTTTTTGCAACCCCCTTATTCAATGCATACATACATATACAGGCACAACTGGATCGTTAGAATTCATTTTGGGCTATAATTTTCGGTTTCAGTAACTCTCTCGGGTGACTGTTAGGGAGCAGTGTATTGGGCTGTCATGTCTTGTGTTTCTTTCATTCATATAGGCCTAGTTATTTTTCATCGCCATCATTTGTCATCTTCATCGTCATATTCTTCTTTGTGTCCCATTTTAGTTTTACTAATAATTTATTAATTAATTTCCATTTGTATATTTCATTGTACATTATTATTCATTATAATTTGATCTACTCATCGTATAAGGCTCCATTTAAATGTCCTGTATCTTTCATAGATTTATGATTTTCTAGCCAATAATTTTCTTTCACTTTTTTGTCATTGTGTCAAGTACGTGTTTATTTCCTTATGTTTATGTTTGTTGCATGCTCTGTCTTTCACCATTATGTTTTATGTTCATTCATTGATTTGTTCAACCATTAGTTTAGTCACATTGTAGGTATTTCATCTAATTTAATGAATTCTAGTAGAAAAAGCCCATTTCCCACACAGTCAGCTCCTCATTTATCCAAATATAAATGTTATATCCAAAGTAAATTCTATACTATAAACAAGTGGTTTGCACAAGCATGAACATATGTTAATTTTTACACAAATCCTTATGAATTAAGATTGTGTGTCCTCCTGAATCCTCAAGTTATGAGTGAAGACATTTTGTGTTATTTTGGCCTGTATTTTGCAGATAGGGGTTTCAGGCATGTTTGAGGGTTGACAACATCAGTGACTAAAGTGAAGTTTTCTCTCTACAGGATGAGATCAAAATAAAGCTTGAAAAAAAAGAGAAAAAATCATTTGCTTGTCTTTTTTCATTCCTCTGATATTAGTGTAATAGTCAGTGGGTTGGGAAATAAGCAGATAATATTACAAAATGTTTGAATATAATAAATTAAGACTATAAAGATGAAATTATTTTTTACTTTTATTTTTTTAAACACTGTATAATGCATTAACTAAAATATAAAGAACTTTCACTTGTTGAACAAAATATAAACTTGTATAATAAATATCATATATAAAATAAAATATATAAATTAATGAACATAGCATGCAGTTTAAGTGAGTGTTGAAATATTTTATTTATAAGAGAGTGGTTTTGGTTTCTATTTTGGATCAAAAGTAAAATGTCATAAAATTTCACAAGATCTCTAGATGGAAAATTCCACAAAAACAAAAGCTATTAAAAATGTAACTACAAAGTGAATTACAAAAACTATTTAAAAAAAACTATATTATATATATATATAAAATATATAAAAATATATAAAATTATATAAAAATAACTATCTTAAAAAAATAAATAAAGAAGATACAGGAACATATCCTATCTCCTAGTTTCTATCCGGTGACTTTCAGCATGATCCCGTCATAACCCGGACTCATATACATGTAGCACCGGCTCTGTGAGTTTGGCATCGCTGCATAGACCCGAGCAGATCACTTTAACAGCGGTATTAAAATACGTCAAGTCTCATTTCGGCGACATCAGCGGGGACGGTTCATCCCTTCAACATGGCAGAAAACATAGTAAGTGTCAGTCTGCGTGTGTATGTAGGCAGTTTGAATGAAGTCTGTCATCCAGTGATGAGGCAGCAGAATTGTTAGCATGATGCTAATGATCAGACTAACCCAGAATCGTCTAGAAATGCATTAAACAATAAAAACAACATTTATCTATGTGCTTACCACTCATCTGACTCGTTAAGATTTAGCGCTGGGGTTTAATATTTCTGCTGAGGTTGACTTTATTTGGCTTGGCACAGGTTAATGAAGAAAAAATGTGTCAGTGTTAGTCAGTTAATGTCTGCTTATTAAAGTCTACATGAATTTCGTCTAAATTAATAGTTGAGATATTAAGGTATGACCTCAGATAAGTTAGGATTGTTTTAAACTGTTGTGTTTCTTATAGTTTTATATCTTGGAAGTGAATTGACATTGAGTAACTTATTAGAGTGTTTTGAATGGCACATGATGTTTTGTTTTGCTTTTGTATTAAGAGAAAGCTGTGAGACCAGGGGTGTAGCTCTGTGTTAATATGATAATAATAATATGTCATTCAATGAGATGTTTGGACATTGAGTCGTGTGGCATGCATGTCACCACCACCTGTGAGTGTCAAATGTCAATGGTTTGCCCTCCAGCCACCTGTTTGTCTTCGTACTGGCTTGTTTTGGGCTGATTAATAGATGTGCTCTTGTGCCGTTTTAACCCAAGTGGTGCTCATTGCAGAGCCAAATTACATCCAGCTCCACCTCTTTGGACGTTATGGGTTGAGTTTGACCTAGTCCGGCTCCACCTCTGTGGATTTAATGAGTGGATGGAAAGTTATGGGTAGGGTTAAGGTCTTGTTGGACCTTCTAGCTCCACCCATTACACCCAAATTACATTCAGAGAGGAGGAGCTGGACTTCACGCTCCACCCATGGCTCTGCAGTGAGCAGCTTCTCTTTTAATTTGTAACTTGCATTATGCCTCTAATAGAGATTTATTGTCCATTGAAAGTTAATGTTTGCTTATTTTTTCTGTACTAGTAATTTTTGTGCTAGATCTGTTTGAGAATCAAACATATGATTGAATAATAAACATACCTGTTGCTCTAACTGTAAACTTCCCTTCCTTTATTTTTGTTCATTGACAGATCATCCGTGTCCAATCTCCAGAGGGAATGAAAAAAATCGCCTCAACAAAGCGCGAGACAGCTGCAGCTTTCCTTAAAAAGGTAAAGGGAATGAAAATTTTGACCTAGACCTTATTTTGTGCTATAATTTTCTTTCTCATATGTAATTAAAAGATAAAATCTACAATTCTCTCCAATAAAATCTCTTATTAATAGTATGGCTGCACTGCAATATAGCTCCCTCTCTCTCTCTCTCTCTCTCTCTCTCTATATATATATATATATATATATATATATATATATAAATATATATATATTTATATATATATATATATATATATATTTATTATTTTTTTTTTTTGAAAAAAAATAATAATAAATATATATATATATATTTATTATTTTTTTTCAAAAGTTTGGGTTTTAAATTGTAAAATGTGTCGGTAAACATTTATAATGTTACAAAAAAATTCTACTTCCAATAAATGCTGTTCTTTTGAACTCGTCAAAGAATCCAAGGAAAAATGTATTATGGTTTCTACAAAATTATTAACCAGCACATCTGTTTTCAACATTGATGATAATAATAAGAAAAGGTTCATGGCTTTTCCATCACAGGAATAAATTACATTTTAAAATATATTAATATACAAAACAGTTATTTTATATTGTAATATTTCACAGTATTACTGTTTTACTGTATCAAATGAATGCAGCCTTGGTGACATAAGAGACTTCTTTAATTTACATTTACATTTAATCATTTAGCTGACGCTTTTATCCAAAGTGACTTACAAATGAGGAGAACAAAACTTTCAAAAACATTAAATAATTCTCACTGACCCGAAACTTTTGAACGGCATGTATGTATTTGGTCTAAAAATGGAAATTAACTTTTATCAAAAAGCCTTTGTAGCCTAGCACATTAAGTTATGTGTTAGTTTTTTATCGGCAGTAAAATCTTAATTCAAATAAATATTGAATATACTGTCAAATTTATTTGCTCACCCTTCACTGTAGTTATGAGAGAGTAGGCGTTACTAATCACCACAGATTGTATCCATTGCCATGCCTCTGCACTTTTGCAATGGTTACATTCATAGCCTGTCTATAAAGAAGCTGAGAATAGCACTACAACAAAAGTACAGCATCAGTTCCTGTGAGTCATTAATAGTTGCAGCACAGACTCCTGCTGAGTGCTGAATGTTGATTTATTAATGAGGCAGTTCTGAAAAAGGAGACCTATGTCTATATGCTGCAGTCTCACAGATGTGGGCCACAGTGACACGCATCTCCACTGTGGTGCAAAGCACGATGGACGGTGTGCTTGCTGCAGAGTCAGGAATGAACCAGGGCCAAAATGCCATCGAAAGCCGAAAATATAAAATGTAGGGCTCCTATAGCAGGGTTGGTATAGTTGGTTGAAACTTAGTCTCAGCCTCAGACATCACGTCCATGGACTGCTAGCTAAACGTCTGATGCTTAAGGCACAGAAAATGGGAAACCCTTCAGGAGTTTTGAAGTCATTGTCTGATTGGTTGAATTCTACAGGATTTCCGGAAGACGTGTGTGTTGCGTTCTCTGTCCTCTGACGCCAAACCCTTTCATTGAAGAAGAAAGCTGTCATTTTTACAAATGTGACCTTGGACCACAAAAACAGTCATAAGTCGCACGGGTAAATTTGTAGCAATAGCCAAGAATACATTGTATGGGTCAAAATTATCAATTTTTCTTTTATGTCAAAAATCATTAGGATGTTAAGTAAAGATCATGTTCCATTAAGATATTATGTAAATTTCCTACCGTAAATATATCAAAAATTGATTTTTGTGAGTTGATATGCATTGCTAAGGACTTTCTCAATATTTAGATTTTTTTCTGCACCCTCAGATTCCAGATTTTCAAATAGCTGTATAAATCTCAATTTCAAAAAATTTTGGTTTTGTGTTTCAGGGTCACTAATGTTACAATAAGTGCTTATCAAGATCAATTACACATTGGATTTTCGAAAGTATGTGAAGTTTGCGGCGCAATTGTTGCAGAAAACTTGCACAACCTTCTTGAATAATTTATTAGATGCACTCTGGTCTGTTATCATAAGGACATCGACTTTACACGTTCACACCCTTAAACATGATGCGGAACAAAACGAAATGTGATTGGTTTACATGTAGGTCAGATGTCCTCTTGGGTGGTTCTTTGGCAATGGAGCTACGCGAAACTAGCTGAAACTAAAACCATAAAAAAAAAAAAACATTTGTTGCTTTAAATAAATTAAAAAAAAAAAAAAAAACTATTTCTCATTTTTATTTAGTTTAACTTGATGTACTAAAATAACTAAAACTGAAATAAAATAAATATATATTGACAAACTATAAAAAACACAAAATTGATGATAATTTAACTACAATTAAAATGAAAACTATTAATAAATATTCAAAATATTAATAAAAACTATAATAATATCTGCATGATACTAAAATGACACTGCTCTATAGTCTATTACATATATCATGTCATGTTACATATATTTAGTAGAAAAGTAGTAATTAATATGCAGAATAAGTGCATTTCAGCATATCTCATGACAACCTCATTGATAGCTTAAATTTATATAATTCTAATGACAATTTCTGTATGTCATAGAGGATTTTGGATGTTTATAGTTAAAGGTGCTATAGGCTGTTTTGAGACAGGCAGAGGGTTTGTGTTTGCCTGATGTAGACACTGCAGGGCCCATTAAAGATTCATGTGTCTCAGCAGGAGTGCCGAGAGTGAGTCAGCGATCAATTGAGACCGTCTCACTGTTTGATTTCGGCATTAAATAGCAGGAAAGAGACAATCGAGGAGTCCAGCTATGACCTCTGACTGAGAATTGTGTGCTTATTCATCTTGTGTTCTGGTGCTTGGATCAAAAGAAATGCAGACTGCATTTTTAAAACATTTCCATGTGGAATATGTTATTAACACAGAACACATTTTACCATTCCACTGCGCTACTTTTCCATTGTTTTTTTAATGCAAATGCTCTAGATAAACGTTTTTGCTCATGTCTCTTATCTTTTGCAGCGTCTCGTGCATGACACAGCATTCTAAAACCACAGCCCTCAAGTTAAAATAAGTTCAACTTTTAAAAAACGCATCTCTAGACCTTGAGTTTTCTTTTTCCGCTCCACTGACCTGCATCTTGTGTTGTGAATGGCCCCTTTTAAGTGAGTGTAATAGGTGCTTTTGATTAAGAAATTGATGACTGCATTTGCCATGTTAGCTGCATAACATCTTTGAAAGATACTCAGGGTTTTGTCTGATGAGGGATAGTTCACCCAAAAATGAAAATTCTGTCATCGTTTACTCACCCTCAAGTTGTTCCAAACCTGTATGAATTTCTTTCTTCTGCTGAACACAAAAGAAAATATATTGAATCTTCTTTTTTATGGGTAACCAAACAGTTAATTGACTTCTATAGTATGGAAAAAAAATATTATGGTAGTCAATGGGGCCCATCAACTGTTTGGTTAGACATTCTTCAAAATATCTTCTTTTGTGTTCAACAGAAGAAAGAAATTCATACAGGTATGGAACAATTTGAGTGTGAGTAAATGATGACAGTATTTTCATTTTTGGGTGAACTATCCCTTTAATAGCAAGTAAACTAGATATCAATGAGTATTTTAGTGTGCACAGTACCTTTTAAAAGTTTGGGGTCAGTAATATTATTTTTTTTTATTGGAAGAAATGAATACTTTCATTCAGCAAGGATGCATTAAATTGATTAATATTTTCTTTATTTTTAATCAAATAAATTTAATCAAGTAAATTGGCTAGCATAAAAGATTTATTTCAAAAAAGGTTTACTGACTCCAAACTTTGAATAGTAGTGCATGTTGGTAAATTTTGGTGGTATTTTATCCTGATTTTGTCTACCATGCAGTATTATTTTATCTAGTATTTTATTAATTGGTTAATAGATTTTTACATTATGTATGTCTCTGTGTAAAGCCTTTCTTTTGAAAATAAGTTGCATCTCTCTTGTAGTTTCTTGCATCATCATCTCAAATTCTTTTTCATAGGATTTTTATCTGAATGGTTTTAGAGACTCACGGTCTTGCAGTCATCACTGCAGTGTCTGAAAGTCAAATAATTATCACTGACACCACATATTTTGGATGCACACCTTACCCCACAACCAAACTACTGTATGTCATCTTATTAGTAGAAGCTCCAAAATGAGAATTAGACATCTAAAATGGACCCAGAATGAGAACAACTGGGCTGCAGTTATATTAATTCCATCAGTTCCAGGAATACAATGAAAAACTTCTTGCTTCTGACGTCCTTTGTTACCTTCTTTTCAGGTTGCCAAAGAGTTTGGCTTCAGTTCAAATGGTTTTTCCATCTACCTGAACCGGAACAAGACTGGAGAGATCCTGTCACAGAACAAGACCCTCAGCCTGCTGAAAATCAAGTAAGTGTGCAGTTGTGAGAGATTGGGTTTAATCAGTTGTGCACGTGTGGGTTTGTGTCTTGTGTCTTGAGCATAGCATTGTCTGCAAGCAAATGTGACCGAGTTGTTTTTCTTTGTCTTTTAGGCATGGCGACATGCTATTTCTTTTCCCATCCTCAGCGGGACCCTCCAGTGAGAACATGGACACAGCTCAGCCTCACACTTCTTCTTCCTACCCCTCCTTCCCTTCCTCCTCCTCCTCATCATCTTCCTTATCCCGCTCACACTCTGCACCACAGATCCCAGAGGATGAGATTGACCAGTATCTGTCCAAACAGGAGGGAAAGATCTACAGAAACAGAGACCCCCAGCTGTGAGTCGGCTTTTCTTTCCACACTACCTTTATCTATATCGCATATATTTCATGCCATACTTTGGAGCTATTGAAATATGCAGCTTAGGGTTATGGTCTCTCATTGCAATAAGAGGACTACAGAGTACTCAAGACATTTTTTTTTTTTTTTACAAGTCATTCTTTGTCATTGTTTCTCAGGTGCCGGCATGGTCTCATGGGAAAATGTGTGCACTGCGTACCTTTAGAGGTAAGAACTTGTGATCCTCTCTTGGAACACTAGAATACTGATTGGAAGATGGGTCTAACCCTGTGGTTCTCAACCAGGGGGCCTCAGCAAACTTCCAGGGGGGCCTCAAGATGACTTAAAATAAGCTAAAACAAGCTTTAAAATAAGCTTAAACAAATCAAGATGAAAGCTCATACCTTATTTCTTATTTTAATTCGTTCCCTCAACAATTTTAGGAAACAGGGTCCCTATAGTCTCTGAAAACCTGCATATATGAGGAATTTTTAAGTGTAATTTTTTTCTAGATCTGGAAAAAGTCATGGATATGACTTTAAAAGTTAAAAAGTGAAAAAGTATTTTAATTAATCTCAATCACAAACAAGTGGAAAAGTCATATATTAATCTAATTTTAATGTAAACTTTACAATTACTGTATTGTTCCGAACAATATTTTTTTCAAATGCATCTGAAAAAAACGGATTCATCTTATATTCAGGGTCTAGACTTTTACATGTCAATAATACATCCTCAACAATAGGTGGCGCCAAATACGTGTAAACCGAGTGTGCCAAGAAATACGGTGTGTCAGTGTGTAGAAGATTGCAAGTGCAAAAAGACAGTTTTAAAAACACTAACAGTCAAAAAAAAGCTTACCGTCTAAGAGCTGCGTAATATTCCACTTCTACTGTTAATGAAATTTTGGTAAGCTACATGGTTTTCACTATGAGATGGATAGCCTAACTGTTATATAATTCAGATTGGCTACAGGTTATTTTTATGGTATGCCAAAAAGTGTTTATTTGGTACATTTTACCAGTATTTACCATACTTTCAATACAAAAATTAATTTAGGAAAAATATTCAATATGAATATGTTTTAAATAAAAGCATTTCTTTATAAAATACAAGATTTGGTCTTCAAAATGCCTTTTTCTTGCTTTTTGGTCTTCAAAATGCCTTTTCATGACACAAAAGTACATTTACTAAGTCATCACCATTTTCTCTTTTAACAGCCTTTTGATGAAGACTATCTGAACCACCTAGACCCACCGGTCAAGCACATGTCCTTCCACGCCTACATCCGGAAACTCACTGGCGGAGCAGACAAGTTAGTGCTTTTGGGAACTCTTCACTCTTACCTGAATAAGATTGTAGAAATAAAGTGACTTAATAAAGTTTTCCTGTCTGTCAGGGGGAAGTTTGTGGCACTTGAGAATATCAGCTGTAAGATTAAATCCGGCTGTGAGGGTCATCCGCCCTGGCCAGAGGGCATCTGTACCAAGTGCCAACCCAGTGCCATCACTCTCAACAGACAGGTACCCAGCTCCTCTCAATCTGTATCATAAACCTCTTTAATTTCATCTACCTCTTACATTACATACAAACTGTTCACAAATCACTTAATTTCTTTAAAAACGAACCTTCCACTTCTCTGTTTCCTGCCCGGATGGGTAAATAAATGCTCCCTGAGGTGCCCATGTTCTGATCTGTTGAAACTGCAAAAATTCTTGTTGCAGAAATATCGTCATGTGGACAACATCATGTTTGAAAACCACACCATTGCTGACCGTTTCCTTGACTTCTGGAGGAAGACCGGTAACCAGCGGATGGGGTACCTGTACGGACGCTACACTGAGCACAAAGACATCCCTCTCGGCCTTCGAGCAGAGGTTGCCGCCATTTATGAACCTCCTCAGGTGAGAGATTTAGAATCAGTGGCCCATCATCCTTTACTGGAATTATAACAATAGCACCAAGTATGTTTTCATAATCTTGAGTGACTGATTTTCTAAGCTCTTGTGTGTGTTAGTTAGGCCCCCCATTCTCAGACAAAATTTGAAGGCCCCCAAAGATTTCTGGTACTTCTGCTGAAATGACAAATAAGCACATTTGTAAACTTTATTTATAGAAACTATGAGTTACTATAAATTATAATAATTATAAAGATTTGTGATTACAGGGCTTTTTTTTCCCAACAAATAGCAATTTCTACCCAATCAAATTTTAGAGCTTGACAAAAATTTGTTCATTATAAAAATTCCCATGACTTTTTAGCATTTTCTTTTAATTTCCAAAAAATTCAAGAAATCACACTTTTAAATTCCCTCATATCCAGGTTTTCCAAGACTGTGGATATCCTGTTTTTTTTTTTTAAAGATAAATAAAATTTGTTAAAGGAATTAATTAAATTTAAAAAAAAAAAAAAAAAGAAAAGAAAAAGTCACTGACCATGTCTGCCATTTCATCCAAATGTCCACTTGATGATTAACAAAGTTATGCAGTATTGCACTTCATTGCTGTAGTTTCTTAATCAAATACTCTTTGATTCAAAAAGGTCAAAGTATTGTTCCGCTGATTCATGCTCTTTTCCTTTTCCATCTGTGTACTGTGACTCAGATTGGAACCCAGAATAGCTTGGAATTGATTGAAGATCCAAAGGCAGAAGCAGTTGAGGAGATTGCCGCAAAACTGGGCCTACGGAAGGTGAGAGACCTTTTCCATGCCTTTTAAAAATTGGGGGCTTGTCCAGGATAATTAAATAGTAGTTTATGAAAGAAATAACGTTTTACCCAAGTTATTAAAGACAACAGGATTTAAAATCATCAGCTTGAGGCAGAGGAGAGAGCAGGTTGCTTTAATGACAAAAGCATAACACATTCACAGGTGGCTTCCATCAGGACCAATAAGATTAATTACAATAATCTACTAGTGGCAATGTGCAAAACGCATTCAAAACAAAGACTACAACCCAAATAAAGGGCAGTGTTATTTTAGTATCACGGAAATACTATTGTAGATTTATTAATAGTTTTTTTATTATTATTTCATGTTCCCCATGAAATCAAATTTAAGTTAAAAAGTTTTAGTAATTTTGTTGTGCTTTTGTCATTTTTATTATTATTTGAAATGTCCATATATAGTTTTTATTCATTTTTATTTAGTTTTATATATTTAATATAAAAAACAAACATGATACAGCATGAGGTCATTTTGTGTCTTGCTTTTGGGATCTCTCTCTCTCTCTCTCTCAAATTCAAAATTGCTTTATTGGCATGACTGCAAATAGTACAATATTGCCAATAATATAAACAATAATAAATAAATAAAAATAAAAACACTCAATATAATAGAAGAAAATATTATCAAATATTATAACTCTATCAAATATTATAACATTACTTAAATTTAAATTAACAGTGTAACAAATTAGAACATGTCTGAACATTTGATACCACAGTGTTTTAACTCGTCAATATTCTGGTCAATAATATTATATATACGCGCACACACACACATTAAGGGTCACTGTGGTGGACATTTGGGAAACACACTGAGGTCAGACACAATACACACATTACACACATTCACCTGCTGTCTCTCAGGCTATGGCACATCCACATGTATCTCACAGCCAGTGCTGCTGTCTGTCCCTCTCCTAATATCTTTATTTGTTCTACTTCAGTCATGGCTGTAAAGTTCTTTATTGAGTTACTGAATTTGGTTAAGTAGAGATCTCTTATAGGTATGTATTTGTGGCAGTGAAGGAGGATGTGCATCTCTGTCTCGATCTGTCCTGTCCTACAGTGAACACAGACCCTTTGCTCTCTGGGTAACCAGCTCTTTCTGTGTCTGCCGGTCTCAATGGCTAGACTATGCTCACTGAGCTTGTACTTGGGCAGGATCCGTCTCTGCTTTGAATATATTCTTCTAATTCATAATTTGATTTTACTTTGTGTTTTAGATTCCTGATCCCAGTGTTCCAGATATGTATTTTTAGATTGCTTGATAATTTGGTTTATTTTGATGTTTGGGTGAGAAGCAGTGCTGGTCTGAGACTGGTTAGTGTTAGTAGAGTAGTCAGGTTAGTAAGTCTCAGAACCAGCTTGAGGTGGGAGGCTGGATGCTTTTAGTGTAGATCTGCTTTAGTGTAGTCATTCATCCCATGAGGCTCTGTAATGGGATTCTTAGAGTTCCTCTCTCTCCACACCTCTATGACTTCCATATGATACTTTCAGGTTACTCTGATGGATGATAGAAGTGTCCCTTGTTTCTTTCTGAGCATGTGGAACAGCTTCCAAATGTAGTTTTGGCACGGAAACTGTAAAGGTTTTTTTGATTAGTTAATATCAGCTGTTTTTTTTTTTTTTTTTCTCCAGGTGGGGTGGATTTTCACAGATCTGCTGTCAGAGGACACCAGGATAGGCACCGTCCGCTACACCAGAAACAAGGTGAGTTGGCACATGAAAGATGAGACTAACTACATGCTGTGTTCTAATATCATTATTGACCAATGGATATGTTTCATATGTTCAGGATTCATACTTCCTGAGTGCAGAGGAGTGCATCACAGCTGGACACTTCCAGAACCAACATGCCAATGCGTGTCGGCTTTCTCCAGATGGCCATTTTGGATCCAAGTTTGTCACAGTGGTGGCAACAGGTACGCAGCGTCCTCCTTTGCATGAGATTTACTGCTGCTGTTCTGTTTTCCAGTGAGGTGATAAATTAAGGCATTTGGTTGTGTCAAAAGCCTGTGTGGTATTTGCTTCAAAGGCTGATAAATCACTCAGTCTGTTTCAGTCCATGCTGGGGTTTTTGGGGTTTTTTTTTTTTTGAGAATGATACAGAAAATTAACCGGTTTAGTACTAAAAGAAAATAGTGTCTTGAAAAACAGAGCATGGATTTGACTGCTTTAGTATTTTTCTGTGTGTTGGCAGGCGGTCCCGATAACCAGGTGCACTTTGAGGGGTATCAGGTGTCCAATCAGTGCATGGCTCTGGTGAGGGATGAGTGTCTACTGCCCTGCAGAGATGCTCCTGAACTGGGCTATGCCAAAGAGTCCAGCACGGAGCAGTACGTCCCCGATGTCTTCTATAAGGTACTGGACTAAATCTCTCCTACAGATTATCAGGCATACATCATGTTATGAAAGACAGATGCTAAATGTATAGGTTGCAGTGATTATGATGCATGAAGTGAAGTGATTATGATGCATGGACGCATGCACATACATTACATTTGGGTAAGGTAGTTTGGGTTGGTAAGATTTTTTTATGTTTTTGAAAAGTCTTAGGCTCACCAAGGATGCATTTATTTGACCAAAAGTAAAATTATTACAGTAAAAACTGTAATATTGTGACATGACAATTTAAAATCATTTTTCTATTTTAATATATTTTAAAACAACCAGTAGCCATTACTCCTGTCTTTAGTGTTACATGATCCTTTACAAATAATTCTAATATGCTGATTTGGGCTCAAAAAACATTTGAAAACAGTTGTGCTGCTTAATATTTTTGTGAAAAATGTGATACATTTTTTCAGGATTCTTTAATGAATAGAAAGTTCAAATGAACAGCATTTTTTAATAGATTTTTTGTTTTTGTAACAATGTGAAAGTCTTTACTGTACTTTTAATTAATCTTGAGCACCTGTAGAGTAGTATTGCATCCTTCATATCTCCGAAAAGTCTTGTTTTATCATATTTATAAAAGATAGATACGCTGTACCGAGTCTTTCCGAAAAAAGCCGAGATCCTGGAGGCGTGCCTGCCATCAGTGCCGTGGGCAGAGCTAAAGAGTCACGAGCACGCACAGCTTTTGCATAGAGATTGTCTGCAAGCTGCGACATCATTATAAATAAAAAGGGAACAAAAACGTTGTTGTTTACATTTTATGCACTTGTGCGGCGATTGCCAACAAAACGCAGACATTTAATGTAGTTACTCACTGCCCGCGATTAGCAAATCCAGCGACGAACTGGGACTTGTTTACAAAGCATTCATCACCAAAATTCCGGGAACAAACAAACATACACGCACAACTCCATTGCTGCCCCGGAAAAACAAACTTCATCCACTGTTCCCTTAACGCTGGGTTCTTTGGGAAGCTGAAAAAGGTAATCTTTCCCTCACAACCAAAAACACACTCCTTTGGTGACAGGAGCTGCGTCTCATTTCGGAGGCTGCGTCCTCTGGAGGTCGCATTTGAAGGCTGCATACATCATCAATGATGTCTTATTTAAGAAAAGTAACCGTAATAAAATCGACTGATATTCATTGTGAGGTGTAAAATACTGTCATTTCTTTCTTACTTTGCAATCTAACGGTTATTTTTCTTAAATGAGACTGCCTTGATGATGTATGCAGCCTTCGAAGGGTGCAGCCCCTGAATTGGGACACAGCCATTGTTGAAAAATCTTTCGGCTTCTGTATCCTGAACGAAGCCTGTTGACGGGCGTGCTCTTGCTCTTGCTCTGGGTGATGTGTGTGTGCACGCTTATCAGGGAGAAGTGCCCATACAAGGAATTCTGCCCTTTATTATTACGTGATAAAGGCCATACTTGGAAAAAAAACTCTCCAAAACTTGGTCCCGAACCGGAAGTAGTGCATTTGGCACAGTTATACATCAACTTGTGTTTTGAAACTTTGGCCATGTTTAGCATGAGAATGCAACTCTTTAACAGTGTAAAGTCAGAGTGCATGAAATGGCATTAGACCCCCCAATTTAATGCATTATTGGTTAATAAATGTATTAATTTCTTTAAAAAAAAAAAAAAAATCTTACTGACCCCAAACCTTTGAACTGAAGTATATGCATGTTTTCAGAACAGTCATACAGGCTTTTTTTGTCTCTCTCTTTACATTTTCATTTCTGTTCCAGCATTTAACTGTAGCCTTGTTCATATCACTTGCAGGTTTTGACTGATGTTTCTGAACAGTCTGAGCTTTCTTTTTACCTGAGCTTGTCACATTTCTTAATACAGAGGGAACGAAAGTTAATATGTATTGCTTTGGGCATAAACAGTCTTATCAGCATGACTTCTGCCACAGGAAAGCAGGGGATTAGTTGTCAGTGAGGCATAAAAAGGCTCAAATTTTCAAATATTTTTCTTCACCCTCAGGATACAGACAAATTCGGCAATGACATCACGCATTTAGCCCGACCACTGCCAGTGGAGTACTTGATCATTGACGTGAGTAGTTGTCATGTTGTTACAACCACATACTTTTGCACTGCCTTCAACCTACACATGCCAGTCAAAAAAACAATGGTGTAGGGGAGTAGATTTATACAATTGTTGTCCTTTTAACTTTGATACAAAGACATAAGTGAATAGCTAATCTTTAAGACCCAACAGAGAGCCATATGCAAATTATGGTACATGGCATCAAACTGGCTGTAAACAAATGGCCCATTCCTGATTGAACTTCCACTGAACTTCCTTTCATTTAATGCTTTGTAAATAAATGAATGCTATCATATTCTTTTGTTTGTCATTGCTGTTTAACCCTCTATTTTTCAGATCACAACCACTTTCCCAAAAGACCCTGTGTTCACCTTCTCCTCTACTCTTCGCTTCCCCATCGAAAACAGAGACGCTTTGGGAGAGACTCAGGTACAAATTTAGGGTTTGATGGCTCTTTTCAGTCTAGGAATGATATTTTAGTTCTGTATCATATCTGGAGACGTCTGTCAGCTTCTGTTGGTGAACATGTATAAGCCTTGCATTGCGCATGAAACTGTTTTTAATTTTATTCTAACATTTTTAGTCTTGCCCCTAGGTGTATAGTTCTTTGTTAAATATTCACTTAAAATGTGTGTGTGTGCAGGACTTCCACAGTTTAGCGACGTATCTTTCCCAGTGTTCTTCCTCCTCCTCCTTCCTGGGCATCGTCTCGGATTTCCACCTGCTTCTTTTTCTTGTCACCAATGAGGTCATGCCCTTACAGGTGAGTTTTTCATTGTATTTATCTAAAATATATATAATATATATATATATTACACATACAAAAGAGTGAACTTCATCTTATAAAAAGTTTGTACATTTATTTTGCCTGACAGCTTCATGCCCTTCTCTCTTATATCTACAGGACAGCATCGGACTTCTGCTGGATGCAGTGAAGACATCCAATGAGGAGCTGGCTCAGACCTGGAAGAAATCAGAGCAATGGGCCACAATCGAGCAGCTCTGCAGTGAGTAGTCCTGTTATTTTTAGTATTATTTATTGTTATTTTATTTTTTAAGGACAATTTTTCACTATTTGAAGGAGTTAATTGTTGAGAGCATCTCCATTTTGATAATATTATGATTCTTTTTTTAATTCTTTATCCCAGGCACAGTTGGAGGGCAGCCATCCGGATCTATGGATTATGCCATGGGTGGCCCAACTCTCCCACAGTCCTCTTCGGCTGTGTGGTCCTGCCTCCACTGCACCTTTATGAACCAACCTGGCACCGAGCACTGCGAGATGTGCAGTTTGCCCCGCAGCTAAAAACCCAAGAATCCGGGCTGAACCGTACATCCCACTGGGAACAGCAGTGAGAGTGGGCGTGCTTCCCTGTATTCCTGCCGTTTTAGTATGCCTAATCCTTAACTCCTCCCCTCCCTCACTGACTGTGTCGGATCTAAACGCCTATGCCAGCTGCGTGCTCGAATATGCGCCCAATCCAACGCTGTGAGCTGCATCACTTTGATGATGATTGATGGCCGAAGATGATGGGTTGTACCCATGTAGCACTCTCTGTGTGAGCCCAGTGCATTCTGGGACTTTTATTTAGACAAAGCACTTGGGCAAAGCTCTTTTCACCCCACTCATCTCCCTTTGCGGTCCAATATAACCTTTCAGCGCCATTGGTGAAACATGATCAATTTTTCTGATATTAAACGTCTTTTCCCAACTCTCACTGAGGATGTTGTGTAAATAATAAACAGAAGGAATAATGCTGTTATTTAATTTCAAAAGATTTTATATGTTGAGAGAAATTACTTTTTCAAGCCCATTTTGAGGTAAATGTGCAGCTGAAACATCTTTTTCACATCACCATAGTGTTGCAAGTTCAGAACACTTTCTTCATCCATTTTCTTCACCTTTTTTTGATTTTCTTCCATTCATTTTTCATAATCCTTCACTTTGTTTTGATAGACGAAGAGTTTCTTTGAGCGTCAGTTCTAAACGCTTGACTAGATTGAAGTTTAAATGGTCGGTTTGGCTGCAGACCTAGAGTACGGTTCCTTTTTCTTAAGATTGTAACTGATTGATGGCTTCTGAAGGCTTAAAGGGTTAGTTCACCCAAAAATGAAAATTCTGTCATCATTTACTCACCCTCAAGTTGTTCCAAACCTGTATCAATTTCTTTCTTCTGCTGAACACAAAAGAAGATATTTTGAAGAATATGGGTAACTAAACATTTGATGGGCCCCTATTGACTTCCATAGTAATTTTTTTTTGGTTTGGTTCTTTTGTTTTTAGCAGAAGAAAAATTCATACAGGATTGGAACAACTTGAGTAAATGACAGAATTTTCATTTTTGGGTGAATTATCCCTTTAAAAAGCTATGCTTTCCACATTGATTTGTTTACGTTTACCTCGTAAAAACTGTAGCAACTCAACTTTGGTGCTGGTACCCTTTTCTGCACCATTTCACTGTCATCGCCCTTTCATTATCAATTTCCCCTTCTGTCCCCCTGGCGCTTGTCCAGATTTCAATTATGGAGATTTTTTCAGCCCTTGAGGAGCCTCTCATTGCGCTTTCAAAGGTTTTTGTCAGGGCCGTCTCTGAACACGCTCACCCACCTGTTGGCTCCACATCTGGTGGAGATAAAGAGAGATTGATTGATAGGGAAGGAACAGAGCTACAGTTATAAAAGCAAAAGTCTAAACTTAGTCCACTTGATTGACATCTTTGCCCTTGGATGTTTTTGTAAACCAGCCTCATAGATCTTGTAGATTGGTCTGTGCAATCTGGACAGATTTCACTGGCTGGACACAGGGTTATACTGTCTTATGGCAGACTTTTTCATTTGGTCATGACTTCCTCAGTGTTTTAGAAACCAACCCAAAGACATGATCTCTTAAATATGCATTCAGGAGAATTTCAGCCCTCTGAAATTATCTAGATGTTTACATTGCGCTATATTTTGTAGAGTTTCTTCAATTTCTTGATTCTCGAACTCACCCATAATTTTCGACACTAAAATCAGTCTATTGGTTCACTTAGACACGCACACATTGATCATTGTCCACAAGATAAAGTCTGTTTTTGGTTTAAAAATTTGAGGTTTGAGGTTGTACACAGTCTCTCTGAGCTGCAGATTGCTGTACTTACACCCAATTGTCACAAAACACAGGTGCCCTGAGTTGTATGCTTTCGATTGGTTTTGGGTTTTTAAATACAAAGATAATAGTTCAATAAAACGGATTCCTTTGGATGCTGTGGTCTTGTCTTTTTTTTTTTTTTTTTCTTTTCTTTTCTTTTTCTTATATTACTCAACAACAAATTTTGGCCATACGAAACTTTGTTTTTGTCCTAATGATTTGTTTCCAAAGTTAGATTGGCAAGATGGGGCCCTGTGCTGTCTGATGTATTGCTTTACATATACATCAAGGGCTCTACATACAGTAGATCCCAAACAAATGGAGCATATGGACTTATTCAAAGTTTGGGTTTGGTTTTAAAATAGGTCTTCTGCTGAGTGGAGATGCACACACACCGTGAACACACACCCGGAGCAGGAGCAGGCGTTTTTGCTGCGGCGCCCAGGGAGTGATTGGGGGTTATGTACCTTGCTCAAGGGAACCTCAGTTGAGGGTAATGAGAGTGGAAGAGAGCGCTGTTCATTCACTCCCCCCACCTACATTTCCTGAGGCTCGAACCTACGACCTTCAGGTTACAAGTCCAACTAACCATTAGGCCACAACTGCCCCCCAAAAATGGCTAGGTCAATTTTTGTTTCTTAACAATGGTTGAAGTACAGACCTGAAGTTTTACCTCCGGCCAAACAGTAGGACCTCATGTGTGTGGCAGATGAGTCGCTGGAATGCTGAGGTAGAGTGAACTTGACATCAAACATCTTACCTGAAGTTCTCTGAAGTTAAATCTGGGAAACCAGACACATCTGGATCCTATCGAGTCTTCTGAACTTAACTCTTTATCTCTCTCTATCCTTCCCTCCACAGAAGTAATGACTGGTTTTATGAGATAGTTGTAGATCCTCAAGAGACTTCTGCCATTTTGTTTTTACCTTTGAACTTCAGAAGATGTGATTGGCATGTTGTGGTCGCTGTCAGTATGGTTTTAGCTGATGTGTGAACAAATCCACACTAGTGAAAATAGGTAGGTATGGAAACCTTATACGTCATATTTTTAATATGGTTTAATTTAGCATTTAAATAGGTTGATATAATATAAAACAACTATATGTTATATATTATTCCTGTACCGTTATTTTCTCAATTTCTCTCAGATGTTTCCAGGGATGTTTGCATGACCTTGTTTAGATTGCTAGAGATTTGCTTGTGTATCTAATTAAATTGTTAGTTAGCTATATTGAATATACATTAAAAAGGCAGATGTGTCCTTGATTTATAAGCTATTTGTCTTATTAAAGAGGGTGTGACTGAAACTGAAACATAACTCCACTTTTAGACACAACCCTAACCAGTGGGCGGGATTAGGTCGGGATGAATATATATATAAAGCCAGAAAAACACATTTTGCCAATATTTTATGTTATATATTTTTTTATTTCATTGGCTTGTGAGACATAACCAGATCCATCTCAGGTAAGCACTTCTTTCTAGCAATAAAATAGTAATTTCACAAAATTTAATTCCATAATCCAGTGTAAACAATCATAAATGTGTGTGATCATGTGAATTTATTCATTTACACAGGAATGAATTGTCTCATACCATTACTTTTCATGCTCTCCATGGGAGCTGCTCAGAAAAACACAAGACAGAGTTTAGAGTGGGACTACAAAGTTGAAGGTGAAATACTGAATATGTACAATAAAGCTATATCATTTAAAAGCTTATATAATTGCTGCAAATTTAAGTAAGTTCTATTGTGAAGTATCTAAGAAAAATGCATTTTTATTTAAATGAATTAACTGTAAATGTATATTTATAAATTTCCATTTGTTAGCTGAGAAAGTGAACTTGAGAGGATGTGCCAATCTCACCTTAGTGTTGGATAACTGGAAATATGCCATCATGACCCAAGTCAAAGACCTCCTTCTGAATGATCACAGCACAGTGCTACCAGACTATGGAAGGTATGGTAAATGCCTGTATGGTTCTGTTTACAACTGGAACTTTTGCTAAAGAGAAGAAAACCAGAAAAAGAAAAGTTACTTTGTAATAACCATTAGATCTGGTGGAAACATTTCTCTTTTCACAATGTACTTGCCCCATTTGTTGTGGTCTTTTCAGGATTCAGCCATTATCTGAAGCCCTAAATGACCTCTACAAGGAATTTAACTCCTTGAAAGAGAGACTAGCAGAGCTGACCACAAAGTTTGAGGGCATAGAGTTGTTTGTGGATGAAGCCCGAACCGGCAGGATTCACTCACCACCTCGAGTGGAGCGCCCACCTTCTGAGGGAGAGGGAAATCCAGCTGAGCCTGGCACAAGACAGGGACGCAGGAACAGGGTGGTGGTGCGAAGAGTTAAGAAACCTGATAATTCACAGGTTTAGGGTATTGATTAGGGCATCTCCTGTATACATAAGACAATATTTATT
This sequence comes from Hypophthalmichthys nobilis, assembly GCA_037950665.1. Classification (NCBI taxonomy): domain Eukaryota; kingdom Metazoa; phylum Chordata; class Actinopteri; order Cypriniformes; family Xenocyprididae; genus Hypophthalmichthys; species Hypophthalmichthys nobilis. The sequence goes on from CM075472.1 coordinate 7,487,233, forward strand.
GTACATTAATTATGTTGTATCTAGTTAAAAAATCTATTAGTGTTTTAGTGTTCTTTACCAAGTTTCTCATGTGAGACAAATGTAAGTGTTTTTGGAATATTTAGACCTACAATGTATGGTTCAATGTCAGGCTTTACTCTTTTTGCTGCTCTTTTCATTTGTATTCATTGTAAATACATTCAATAATAATGTGACAAAATAATGTTATGATGAGCAATGGCAGCTTATAATAACCATATCTCATCAAAAACATTTGTTGTATTCTGTTCTGTATTTTCTGTAGTTCTGTTCATTGTTCAACATTATTAAAAAATGTGTGTTCCTACAGTAGTCAGTGGTGTTTTACAAAGTCACGCCTGCTTCTTTACAAACGTAACAAACGTTATGGTAATGAATATTAATTAGGTTGTACGTTCGCCATGTTGGTTGGCCTACCCCGATGTTAGCGTAGTCTAATTAATATTCATGAGATACGTATTATCTACAGTAGTACTATTCAAGAACTTAAATATTACTCGAATTCAATACCTATATAAAAATAACAACTTAAAAATAGCTTAAATTCACACTTCAGTGACAAAAATAATGGGATTCCTTTGGCAAGTGGTTTTTGTGTTTCTTATTTAGAATGACGTTATCACTGTCGGTTATATTTTGAGTCTTGCACATTCTGTCAAGGTAAGTCAACGGCAGATTTTCAAACTTAAAATGTCTTAAAAAGGTTACATCTCCATAATTACAGAAATGTGTGGATAAAAACACAAGTCAAAAAAATAAGACGAGATTAAGTAAGTTTTAGATTTAATTGTGCCATGTTTGTTGGGACATCAGATTTTAATCATTGAGGCGTGTAGTGTTTACCGCTCTCTAGTGGCGGTATTTGAACGAGCCATTAAAACTTCGCTTCTAAGTGTGTTTCCTAAAGCAGACGTTTAGCAGACAGTCCTGCTACCAACGTCTGTTTTATGGGTCATTCTTGTTATGCGGTATTTTTAAACTCTGTGGAAATAAAGAGCAGAAGTTAGCTATTGCCCAGAGAGAGAAGAAATTTCGAAGGAGTCTGACTGGCCATCCAAACTCTTCCAGAAGGCCTACGTGAGGGCGTAAACAAACTTAATTTTTTAAAATAGTTTTTATTTAATAAATCATTTTTTATCTTATTTGTTAAAAAATAGAAACAAATCAAATAGTACAAAAAAATCACAGAATTAACTCATATTATTTGGCCCTATTTGCCATTTTTTCCCTTTAGCTTTAAAAATGGACGTCGAGTGCAGTGAGTCATGTGACTTTTCAGAAAGTACTGAGGCGCATGAGGACATCCCGCCTGACCCTTCTCTGGCCACCGACCTAACAGTAAGACGTCTGTATTTCTAGGCACACAAGTAATTGTCACAGAATGAGGTGAGAGATGTGAAGAGCAGTGAGTCTGGTCAAATAGGGCTGCTTTGTTTTTACTATAGGTTACATGCAAAATTATTCTTTTAATCATTATATGTAAAACCAATAAATAAAAAAAACTTTTTTCTTGCCCCATTTGCTGTTTTTTTTAAGCATAAAAGCATTTTAAGCATAAACTAGGAATATCTAATTACCAATGAGAAACAAAAATATACTTAATTCAAGAAATATGTCCACCCTTTTTTGAGTTTAATATTTTATCCAGGATATTACGACATGGTGGAGACATGAAAATGTCTGTTTGACCTGTTCAGGTGAACGCAGAGACTGAAAATGACTCTGAGACAGTGTCACATGGAATAAACCATGTAGAGGGGGGATGGCCGAAAATGATCAATGCAGTTGACAATGAGGCGACTGCCCGCTACAGGAAGAAAGTGCAGAAGGATGTCTGTTATCAACACACGGTTATGGAAATTGCTAGCGTGAGTGCCAACACACAACCACAATTACCATAAAAACATTTTAGCAGTATGTCAGGAACTGTAAAGTGTTTAAGGAATAGTCCAGCTAAAGATGAAAATACTGTATGTCTGTCCTCCATCATTTTGTTTCAAACCCATGTTATTAGACAGATGCATTATAATTTATGATTCTTTTATACTTTTATGGTGCTTTTGCATCCTTTTGAAGCTTGAAAGCTGTAGCTGTACCATTCATTGTAATTGCATAGACATTGACAGTGCAAATGCATAGATAAATTACTATCTTTAGGACTTTTGTGTTCAATGGAAGAAAGAAGGTCACATGGTTTTGGAAGTTGGAACAACATGAGAATAAAGAATTACTGATTTTTCATTTTAAGTCCTTTAAGACAGCAGGGAGATAATTTAATTGAATTTGGCCTCAGTTTTTATCCCCATCTTTTTCTTCTGCTCTTTAAATCTAAACTAAATCTCACAGATGCAGTAAGTAGTAACCCCAGGGTCCTCACTAGAGTTCATGATGAATCTGAGTGTTGTCTTCCTGTCTGCTGCAGGTCTCGGAACACAATGTCAAGCAGAGCAAACGTGACATCTACTTTAAAAATTATAAACCTAAGAGGATGGTGAAGGGCAAGCCATCAGCAAGAACCATCACTGTGTTCAGGTGAGCACACGCATTAGAGCACATGGACAACTTATTTAGACATGAAGGGTCTCAAATGCCTAGATAGATGGTAGGTAGGTAGATAGATAGGTAGATGCAGTGTGTAATTTCTGTGCCACTAAAGTAACTAAAACGCAATGTGATTTTCTCTAGAGACCCAAATAAAGAAAAGCGTGCAGCCACCAGTTTGTCCTGGAACCCAATCGAAAATCATAAACTAGCTGTTGCCTACTGTTGCCTGGAGCAGAGAGCACCTAAAAATATGAGCTTTGACTCATATATATGGAACACTGGTATGTCATGCACAGACACACATACAGATATATATATATATATATATATATATATATGTCACTTATTCCGGCACACATGCCACTCTTGGTAATATATTTATTTATTTATTCCCACCTATAGAAAACAGCATGAAACCAGAGATGACTCTGAAACCTGCGTCTCCACTTGTTTGTCTGGAGTACAACCCCACAGATTTTCACATCCTTGTTGGGGGAAGCTACAATGGAGATATTAGTGTGTTTTTATTATGAACATGAATGGTTATATAAGGCAGATGTGGCTTCTTCAATCCATCTGACACACTCAAGCTCAGAAATGCAGTCCTTATGGTCTACTGTTTATGTGCCATTTAGATGTCTTAACTGTCCTCTATAGTCAGAGAGTTTTACCTATTTCCAGGCTATTGGGACACACGGAGCAGCAGCCAGCCAGTACAGAAATCTGCTGCTGTGCATAGCCATAGAGATCCTGTCTACAAGGTCATCTGGTGGCCATCAAGGATATGCACTGAAGTTTTCTCAGCTTCTACAGATGGTCAGGTCTGTGTACAGTGACACAACAGTCTACAAGCAATTAAATAAGCCACCAATATTTCACAGCACATTTTTGAACTGGACAGCTATAACGAACCCTTCAAATTATTCATATTATATACTGTAAACTCAAAGAAGTATCTGTATGACACCAGGTACAGCTCTGGGACATTCGAAAGATGAGTGAGCCCACCAAGCAGCTTGTGCTGGACCCCACTAAGAAGGGAAACCGTGACAGTGCCCTTGGTGCAGTCTCAATGGAGTTTGAGAACGCTATGGTAAGAACATTTCTCATTTTGTTTGGCCCATTCCTTTGTGGAAACTCATGTTAAAATTTTTTGGCTTTTGATTACACAAGGCCAAGTTTATGGTGGGCACAGAGCAGGGGGTTGTGGTCTCGTGCAGTCGCAAATTAGAAACCCCAAATGACCCGATTGTATGCACATACCGCGGACACAGTGGCCCCATTTACGCCTTGCAGAGGAACCCCTTCTTTCCGAAGAACTTCTTGACCGTGGCTGATTGGACCGTCCGCATCTGGTCAGAGGACATCAGTGAAAGCTCCATCATGTCGACCAAGTAAGAACCTCTGTGTTGTTGTTCTGAAATACTGACAGAGCAGCATTTATACCTCTCACATGGGTTTTATTTTACTTTGTGTGATGTAAATTTGGATCAACTATACTTTTAAGTCATTGGTTCTCAACCGGGGGCCACAGGATGACTTTAATTTTATTTGAATTGATTTTAAAAAAGTATTTAAATTAAATAAATTGTTATTATTATATTAAAATTGAACTAATTTTAAAAGGCTAAGAAAACACATAAAATCAACATGTAAAAATCATATTTATTTTCCCTCAATAACAATTGTTTTTATTAAAGAATGTACAAAACCAGGACGGGATAAGCTGCAGATGTCTTCCGATTTCTCTCATTCCCATTGAATCTAAGATTAGAACTAAAATTCTTGCAAGCAGACTGAAAAAGTACATTTGTTCAATAATTCATCAGGACCAGACTGGTTTTATGCCCAAGAGGCATATATATTTTAATTTGAGATGGGCATTTAATATAATTTATAACAAGAAAAATATAAAGACATGCGTAATTTCACTAGACGCTCACTGAGCCTTTGACCAATTACAGTGGAAATACATGACTGCTGCTCTTAAGAAATTTAGATTCGGTTCAGAATTTATTAAATGGATTGAAATAATTTATGCACATCCAGTAGCTTCTGTTTTTAATAACCAAGATATTTCAAATTTATTTTAGTTATCTCGTGGCACACGACAGGGATGCCCCCTATCTCCTTTGTTGTTTGACATATCAATGGAACCATTGGCAGCCAGTATTAGGCAGCATCTTAACATAGCGCCTATAGTGATAGAGGGCAGACCCCAACATCTTTCGCTGTATGCGGATGATATTCTTTTGTACATTTCTAACCCTGAAATGTCTATTCCACCATTACTTGAGCTTATTGAAAAATTTGGCAGTATTTCTGGATTCACGATAAATTGGGAAAAAAAGCGAATTAATGCCCGTCGCTGATGATTGGTAGGCAGGATTAATGCTTTAAAAATGGTTGTACTTCCAAGATTTTTGTATGTATTTCAATCTATTCCTTTCTTTAACCCCCTTTATCATTTTAAAGGGTTAGTTCACACAAAAATGAAATTTCTGTCATTAATTACTCACCCTAGTGTCGTTCCAAACCCGTAAGGCCTTAGTTCATCTTCGGAACACAAATTAAGATATTTTTGATCATGAAATCTGACAGTTTTTTTATCCCTCATAGAAAGCAACACAATTACCACATTCAAGGTCTAGAAAAGTAGTAAAGACATCGTTAAAATAGTCAACTTGACTATAGTGGTTCAACCTTAATGTTATGAAGCGACGAGAATAATTTTGTGCACAAAAAACAAAAGAAAAATAAAAATTTATTCAACAATTTCTTCTTTACCCTGTCAGTCTCCTATGCTGTTTACATTGTAGACAGTGCAGCGCTTGCCTGCACAAGCCAGAATGGTTAGCAATTGAGGAAGCTTCTTGTAATAAGACTTCATTAACTGCTCAGCTTAATAGTCCCATTGAAATTGATGTCAAAAGTATCAATGGAAACATAGTTATTTCTAATCTAATTAAAGTTTGGAAACAAATTAAGGTATATTTTAAAATTCCAGATATATATCTGGATACTCCAGTTTGTAATAATCATGCTTTTCCTCTGGGCTTACACGATAAGCTCTTTTTTCACTTGAAACATATAACAATTCAGGATATTTATAGGGAAGGTACTTTTAGTTCTTTTGAACAGCTAAAACAATACAATGCTCTTGTTTGTGCACATTTTTTCTGTTATTTGCAAGTTTTTTGCAAATTTTTACAAATTACTGCTAGAAAAGGTGAACAACAACACTCAGAAAATAAAACATGACTGGGAAGTAGAAATGGATTTTAATATTCATGAAAAACTATTCATGTGGGATGAGTGCTTGAGAAATGTACATACATGTTCTGTAAATGCTAGACATAATTTGATTCAGTTCAAGTTAATTTATAGGCTTCATTGTGTGTGTGTGTGTGTGTGTGTGTGTTTGTGTGTGTTGTCTTTTTACATATCAACTCTGATATGCATACAGAACACAGCAGTGATTGGCCACCTTTTAAGTGGCTATTTTTCACCCCAAAAATTGTTTCAAAGATACCTGAGGGAAGGCTTGATGCAATGGTGGTCATGTGTGTGGCGCTCTCTTCTGTAAAGGATAATTAAAAAAATAAATAGATAAATAAATAAATAAAATAATAATTTAAAAACATTTTTTTTGCCATTTTACATGCCAACTTTGATATGCATACAGAGCACATGTGTGTGGTGCTGTCTTCTGGAAAGGATAAAAAAAAAAAGAAGAAGAAAAAAAAGAAGAAGAATGTACAGATTGACTTATATATTCTATTTCTATTCTATTTCCTAAAAGAGATTACCATGGTTACTACACAGATAGGATGATTCTATGATAAAGCCCCTGTAATACAGAAAATAACAAATTATGCTTAATTAATTTAATGTATTCAATAAATTAAGCACATTAATTTAATATATATCAATAAAAATGTCTGAAGAGTCAAAAAGGTTGAGAACCACTGCTTTAAGTAGTTGTTTGGTGTATCTACTTGCACAGTAGCCAATATTTCTAATCTGTTTCTACAGAAATCACATGACTTATCTGTTAGATGCCTGTTGGAGTCCAGTCAGACCCTCTGTCTTCTTTACGGTGAAGATGGATGGGACCTTGGATGTGTGGGACATACTGTTTAAACGGAAGGACCCTACTCTCAGTCTCAAAGTCAGTCCTAAATATCTCCTTTTCATACTGAGAATGTCTTCCACTTAAATATGTAATTGTTATTTGTTTATACTGTTTGTTTGTTTGTTTGTTTTTCCTCACAGGTTTGTGACGAAGCTCTGTACAGCATCTGTGTACAAAATGAAGGCTGTTTGGTGTGCTGTGGATCTCAGCTGGGAACCGTCAAACTGCTGAAGATGCCACCAAGCCTGTTCACACTGAAGAACAATGAGAAGGCCTTGGTCTCAGAGGTCAAACACATTCACTCTTTAATATTCATATTGACATGAAAGAGTAAATGATGACAGAATAATTATTTATGAACTGTTCCTTTAAAATATATATGATACTAAAACAAAATATTTTTTAGTCGTCGTGATGTACACTGAACTGTTGGAGTGGATTTGTGCTTCATTGCAGATATTTGAATTGGAGACCAGGAAAGCGAAGAATCTGGAATCTCTGTACAGAGAGAGGCATCAGATGAAACTTAGCTGCTCCAAAGAGGATGAGGGGGAAAAAGAAGACATAGAGGAACTGCTGGCCTGTGCAGAGATGGAGTTTTCTGAGACTGTGGAAGCGGAGAAAAAAAAATAGGATGAGGAGAATGAGAGAAGGTCGGGAATAGAGAATTTTACCTGAATGTATAACTGGTGGGTGTGCTAACGAGGACGCTAAAGACTGCAGTCTCTAATGTCAGTCGCCAATGCGCCTTTTGAGCCCAGGGGAGTGAGGTTTACAGGGACAGCTCTTACTACCTTGCCTCCATTACACTCAACCACCTAAACCTCACTCCCATCCGGGTCACGGCACCAATGTAACTGGCCCTACTCTACCTGCTCTGAACAGAATTCGAACCACCGTCTCCAGCATGGGAGTTGGGCACGCTTACAAGGGCGATAAAGACCACAGTCTCTAGCACTCCTCTTGAGATCAGGGGAGTGAGGTATACAGGCACAGCTCTTACTAGCTTGCCTCTGTTACATATGCAAAACTAAAACAGTTTTTACTTGGTTGAGTTTCATTCTTAATTATAATCTTTAACTGTTTCACTGTAAATAATATGTCATGTAAAATATATGTCAATAATCATTAATATATACCAGACAAACTACAAAAGAAATGTAGTTTGGCTGGTCTCAAAGTTTTGGATCTATGTTTTCTAAGGATGTTTCTTGTCCCCTGCAGGAAAACAGTGTGTGGAGACATCCAAGTAGAACACTGCTTCCAAACATGCCAAAAGGAAGTTTTTCCAAGTGCAAATAGATTTTAAATCAGTTTTGTCTAAAATAAATTGAAAGAAGCATCCAAGATGGTTACTTTTTTTGAAGGTCATAACTTTAGCATAGACCATTGTACACATACTGTATAAACTCTGGTATAAGGTTAAGACAAGCCTGAAAATAAAGGGTCCACTGCATTGTATAACACACACCTTAGCTCTATTTCTTGTGAAGTGAACCATCTCTAAGTTTGCGGATGTGAAGACTCAGGCATTTTGCGGATTTGAGGATGAAATATTAATCCTTCTTTCAGCATGAAATAACCCAGAAACAGAGCCCCATCTTGATCCTTTTGAAGTTCACTATTCCTTCAATCGTAAAAAAATAATTACAGAAATAATTATACACACGATTATACAATAATTATTACAACACTGAGTTATTACAACGTTTTTTGTATTAATACCGTTTAATAATAATACGTATTATTATACTCTCAAATATTGTAATAAAATAAAGAAATGTTAAGATGGTCATGCAACGTCAGCTTGAGGATCTAATTAATATTCATGAGCCGCTTGATTTCGTTCGTTACAATGATGAGGGAACGGCCAGTGTATAGAAACCAGCAGGCGAAACGAAACTGAAAGTCATCTAGAGAATGTAATAAAAAGCGAAGAGAGGGGAGCTGCAAGGAATAGTTCGGTTTGCTGACTGGAGTGAAGACTATTCAGGGAGAGGGACTCTCCAAAACATGTATCTGTCAACTTTCTACGAATTCAGGTAAGTCATGATATAGTTTGTTGTTAATCTAGGCATTCTCTCGGTTTGTTGTAAACGATTCTCACAGAGGTTTGTGGTTCATAATATGCAGTATTTAAGTTTGTATTTCACTTAAATTTGCCAAACAACTGTATAAACACATTTTTTACATTTCCCTTTTCGATAAATATGTGAGGCAGTATCATTTCTGATAAAGGAAACCTAAGAGAAGTTATGAGGAAGTTGTTGTTGGTGAACAGAGAAGGTTAAGAGATTATGCCGAGGATGCGCTGTGGAAAAAACATAAACATTGCTACGAATTTGAGAAGACTCGTTACTGAGGCGATTCAATGTTCTGTGATTCCTTATAAATTTTTATCTAAGTCATTAGTAAACATATATATAGTAACCATATTTTAACTGTCGTTTTTGCAGCCAGACCATTATAATCACAGGCAAAATCATGGATGGCTCTTCACTACAATGACTAAATGTTTCTGTGGCAAACTGTGGCATTTTTATACAAAATCAAAGCTTAAACACATTCTGAAACCATTTTTGAAACCATACTGCATGACTACAGCAGTAGTTTTTTCATTTCATTCATTTATTTTCATTTAAATATAATGCATATATATATGTGTTGTTTTTTTTTCTGTGAAAAGCACTAAGGCGTTCCTTTAGTCCCTTTGTACCATATAGCCTATATATTACATGCATATTTAAAAAATATTTATATTTAAGGATCTTTGACCTTGAGCCTCTTTTGCAACAACCAGGAAGCCACAAGCTGTAAGAAGGTAGAAATGACAAGGAAGAGAAAGAGTAGAGCTAAAGGAAAGGCAGGTGAACAGAAGAAGGGGACCCAAAAAAGAGATGGCAGCACATCTTCATTCAGAACGCGTTCACAGAACCAACCGAAAGGCAAGCATACGAGTCACTCAAGCCGATCCAGATCCAGAAGCCATGGACAGCACAGCACGGACGCAACAGAGTCTGAGCCGCTGAGCAAAGAGGCTCAGACTCAAACAAGCTCTAGTGGGTTGGAAAACAAGGAGACTCAGACAGAGACTGTCAGTCATGCAACACAGCAGACACAAACAGAGATCAATGACAACACTGAGACCACAGAAGTGTCACAGCCAACAGACCTCAGTCCTGAAGATGTTAGGATGGAGGTGGAAACTGTGCTGACAAAGAACGAAGGAAAAGAATGTGATGGAGAAAAGGAAAGTGTTGAGAGGAAGAAAATGAGAATGAGTGAATCAAAGGAACCTAAGAAGGAGACAAAAGAAAGGACCAAACTATCGGAAGGTTGCAGAGAACAAGATGGAGATGATCAGAAAGACAGAGACACAAGTGAAAAACATTCAAAAGGAGATTCACAAAAAGACACTAACCTCAAGTCAGGAACAGAAGAGACAAAATCATATGCAGCGGCTACTGCAGCAGGAAAGACTAAAGAGTCTAAGGAGGAGAAGAATCAGACTGCAGCAGATCAGGTCGATAAGAAAAGAAGGTTTGCAATATTGTAATGTAATTCACTTATCATATCAACTGTTTGATCTAAACAGATACATTATATGACCTCTAATTGTTGAAATAATTATTTAAACAATGTTTTATTTTTCATAGAAAACCTTCCCCAGTGAGGGCTCCAGCTGAACAGCCAGCGTTCACTTTCTACATTTATGCTGTTCTAGACAAAAGATTCAGATTTAACCAACAACAGAACTCCCTTTTGCTCCTTACTGGGAATGAAAGCTTTAAACTACAAATTACACATTTTTTGTAAGTCTCATTAATGTATAATGACAACATATATTTTATAGCCTATAGATAGCAAATACAATATAAATTGTGAAAGATTATATAACTGATGTAAAAGTTATGTGTGATCTTCATACTATCATGTCATTTTCTGTTGCATAGGGGTCTACGACAGGAAGGCTATTTGATTGAAGCAACATTTTCAGTTTTTGCGAGCATTACAAGGGGTTTTCCAATAGAATACACATATGCAGTGCAGAATCGACATGGCTCCATTAAGGAAATAGCATCAAGATGTGTTTTCATCCCCACCGACAATTCAGTGAAAGGTACTGAAAAGTGTTAAATGAGTTTTTTGGTAATTCATTGTACATTATATATGATGTTATTCCTGATCTGTGATTTTATTTCCTCTCAAGAACTGCACCTTTATGAAGGTTATATAAGTTCAAGTTCAAGATCTGTTACAGAAAAAGTGACGAGCTGGTTGTTTCAGAATGCACAAAAAGAAATTTGCAAAGGCTGGGAGACCTCTGCTCATGCACTGCTGGAAAGAGTGTTTCGGAAATGGGGGTCATTTAATAATGAAGACAACGAGACACTTACTGAACACTTGAAGAAATACAAAGAAGGTTTTCATTCAGTCCTGAGACGTTTGCAATTTCCAGTGAATCTCTTCCCCTCTCAAATAGACGTAGGTGTGAGCTTTCTGTAGCTTTTTTTTCCATTTTCAAAAGACTATCCTAAAAGAGTAGAAGGACTATAGATCTGCTCTCTTTGTTTTAGGTCTCTGAACTGATTTCTAAAAAACTGAGTTGGATTTTGAATGGAAAATCTGGAGGGAAAATTCCAGAGAGCTTCATATCTTTGGAAGTGGCCCTCGCAGTGTTCAAGGTGTGCTGTGGCTGTGGTGTGGAACTCAGCCCAAAAGACTGGGGCAAACTCTGCCATGTTGTCTCTGAAAGGACTGCTTCACTTGGAGAAATGCAAACAACCCTAACAGCCATACCTTCAATTGCCTTGTGAGTAAGGATTACTGGACAAATCTCTGGTTTTATAGAATTTGATATTATCTACATTTACATTTATGCATTTAGCAGACGCTTTTATTCAGAGATCTATTTCCCATTTAAAGCACCATATAAAGCAAAGACTTTATTACTGAATACAATTTATTGCTTACATTTTGAATGGGTATGTCTTTAAAGACACCACAATAGTCATCATAACTTTGTTTTTTTTTTGTTTTGTTTTGTTTTGTTTTTTTGCAGCACTGTGGTGGGACTGATGAACCAATGTTCAAGGAAGCTGATTTTTGAAGTGGTGTTACTCGTTCCTGTCCTTCATTTATTGAGAAAGCCAGGGGAAAAGTCAGATCCGGGCTCAGCTATGGATGAACAGACATGGGCAGGGCTTGAAAAAATAGAGTATCCATCTTTTAGGGAGAGAATTAGAGTATACTCTGACAAAAGAAGGTTTGTCCGAATACTTTTAGAGGAGCACTTTTAATTCTCAAAATTTCATAATGACATGAACATAGATACGAGTGAGATTTGTTGTTCTTAATTTTGTAGGATGGTCCTTCAACTGATCAAAGATAACTTACCAATGGCCAAAGATAAGCCTTACTTGTTGAAAAGCTGGCTTTCCATCATGGCATTTGAGGATGTCCCTGAGTTTGCCCAGATGACCGGAAGTCTTCCTGAACTCCTGATCCAGAGCCTGATGTACAGAATGAAGGAGACTGAACAAAAGGCAGACACTGATCCCAACCGCACAGAAAAAAATCTGGAGGTATTTGATTAAGAGCACAAAGCTTGCTGTACAGGTTTTGCATTTGGCACAGAGAGAACACTTTCATACTAACCGGTGTTTGTTTTTTTTAAATTGCAGGCAACTGAAAAGGTCCTGAACCTTTTGTTGAAGAGGGTTGAGGAGGACAGAGGACGGTATGGAAGTTCATTATATGTGGGATTCATGGAACTCTGAACATTGATCCTGTTCTTAAAAGTATGATATTGGGCAGGTATTAATGCAGAATTTCTTTAATCAACAGAATCATGGAGTCAAAGTCGTTGGGCTTAATCCTTCAGTGTTGCGTAAATGTTCACAAGAGCGCTTGCAAGATCGCTCGACTTGTCCCACAATACAAAGTCACAGTGCTTTCTTTCCAGCTCCTGCTTAAAATGGCTGAAATTCTTCATGAGAAGTTTTCAAAGGTACTGTATCATTGAGGTCTTCTTGTCAGTCATGGTATTCTGTCTCTTTAAGCAAATAATTTCATTTTGCAGGGTGGAGAGGAAATAAAACAACAGCACAAACAGCTTTTGGCCAAGCTCAATGACAATCAGAGGGATTTTGCTAAGTGGAGAGATGAGCTGCTCCTCAAACCTCTGATGCAGACCTCCGGATTCACTTACCCTAGTGAAATACAGGTGTAGTAATCAGCACAACTAATCAACCGCATGATGGTCTTAAGCCACAGTCGAATTGTGCTATGTAAATCTGCAGGTCAGAGATCTTGACCTTGAACTTGGCAAGTGGCTGGATCTATAAAATAGTAATTTTTGGTATATTCTTCTTGGTAGTTGTGGAATGATTTGTATGGGATTGAGTGTTCAATACCAGTCATCTCTGAAAGCTGGGTGGATTCATTAGACCGAGACCTGAGACTGAGAGTGTCCCAGGTAAGATATAAACCTTATTTTAGAAGCATATACATTGGAATTGTGGATAATGTATGTCACCATCCTCCTTTTGTTTTTCAGATCTCTGACACTGACAAGATTGTTGTGTACTGTCTGGAGACGACAGCAAAGGCTATCGAGAATAGTCATGCAAACCTTCAGTCTTGTTTCAAAAAATCGTGTGAGACTGCTATTAAGAACCGTTGTCAGGTAATGTCACCTTCAAAAAATTGTTATTTATGCAGTTTTGCAGTATTGTATCACTCACTCTCTTTTTTTTTTATCTTTACAGAATATTAGGTAGATTGGTGTGTTTGTAATTTCTTGTACATCTTGTTCTAGTACCTTTTTGTAATTTTTTATGTTTTATTTTTGCCTTTTTGCCTTTTTCTTGCAGGCAAAGAAGGAAGGAGAACTTTTACGCCGTCTCTTTTCCAAGACCATTTCATGGTCTGTCGTGTCCTCCATTATTGTGGAGTCAGCATCTCGCTTTGAGGAGAATCATGAAGGTCGCCTACTGGACCCACAATCAGCAATCAACTTCCTTTTGTCTCAAGGTACAGTCACTGGGTCTCACAAGTTTCATGGTTTTAACATGGTCTAACAACAATGTGAATATTTAAAGAAAGAACACAATTTAAGAATGATTGTATATAAATACAGTATGGGCAGCAGTTGTTCATTAACATTGTGGCTTCTGTTTGATTTTCACAGACAACTGGAATCAGTGGAAGTTAAAAGATGATGCAAGTCGTTTAATAGCAGATAGTCAGTCATTCTTGGGTTGTCTGATTCAGAGTCTTTGCCAGGGAAGTTTACCCCTGGGCCACCTTAAGATCATCTTTAATTATAAGACTCAATTTCAGAGACTTTACAATCAGTGTAAGTCATAAGGGCTGTTCACACCAAGGACAATAGTGATAACAATAACTATAATTAATCATTCCAATTCCATGATAACAGGGAAGTCCACACCACAACTATAATGACAAATGACATAGAGGAATGATATCGTTTGAATCACTGTCAGAACGATATCAGCTGATTTTTACAGCTGGTGAATGCTAAAACTATTTGTAGCCAATTAGAATCCACCTAACTTTTAAAGAGCCCGAGCATTTGAAGTGGCAAATGATGCTAATATAGATATCATTATAGTTATCTTTATAGTTATAGTTCTTGGTGTGAACAGCCCTTTATTCACTTAATTTCTGTAATCATTATTACTTATAGAGGCTTCATTTACTTTTGTTTATTTTGTCTTTAGATAAGAGCAACAAGAAAGAAGAGAATATCTCAATCAATGTGTCAGAGCTACTCAGTCAAAGAGAATATGACTTGAAAGCCTTTGAGCAACAGAAGGAGTACATGACCAACTTTATAAATATGCTGGGGAAGATTGAAGATGTCATAGATGGTAAGGAACGTACCTTAGGACAGTGGTTTTCAAACTTTTTGTTGCCAAGGACCCCCAAATATGATGAATCCCCTTCTTAAACTATGAAGATGAAAGACCCATTTATACTGTGTCTGAAAAATAATGTGTGATATTATAAAGACAACATGCTATTTCCAAAACTGAATTATTGGCATTTGTATTGTTGCATTACCTGGTGAAAAATTAAAATATTTTCTGGAAAATATTTACTTTGTAAACATTTTTTGTATTTAAGTAAACATTTTTTGTCTTCACAAAATTATATACTGATTTGTTTTTATTTCTTACTATTACAATCTAAAGCTGTCAATAGAATAAAAATCATGATTAATCTTATGATTTCTGAGCAGTCTTTAGATAGCAGAATGTGATAATGTCAAATTTGTAAATGTTTTTACACTAAAGGCATTAAACATATTTTTTTAAAAATACTACTGGAAAAAAAAGTTTTATCTCAAATTTTTTTGTGGACCCCACTTTGAAATACCCTGTCTTAGGATACATGTGTCAATATTTTTATGGAGCACTCTGAATAATTTTTTAATAAAATTTTGTTTTTCATTCCTGCCATGTGGGCACATCAGTACCGGAGGTTTCTTCCCTTGAAGACATGGTCAAAACCAACCTTCAGGCAGAAGCACTGGACAAACTGGTTGAAGTGCAAACCTATTTCTCCAAAGATGATCTCAACAAAAACAACACAAGGCGAGTGTTATTCTACACTTCTAATCTAGAAGTCCAAGACATGGCACGGGAGATGTATGAAGTGAAAACCAGCAACATTCTTCTAAGTTTATGGCGAGAAAAGGCAACAGAATATTTAATGCCTGGTCCTCAGCTTTTGTCTCTAGACTTTACTAAAGTCTATGAAAGAATCTGGAGGCCTTGTCTTACTGACTTCCTCGACCTTGGTGAACGGATTGCAGTTGGAGAAACTTGTTTTAAAGAGGTGGACCAAGCTTTGAACTGGTGTGGGGATCAGGGTGAAGGAGATCGTCTAAAGAAAGAGTTCACTTTGATGGCCACTATGCTGAAAAGCCACCGTTCTCTCGATGAGAACTGGCCAGAGCTTCGTCTCAATCAGATTCAGGAATATAGACGCCTTTACCATGCTGCGGAATCCGCTGAGGTCATACTGAAAATAAAAGATAAACTGGGATTACAAGGAAACTTCAGCCATATACATTGCCTGACTCAAGTGGTAAAAGACCAATCTTTATTGTACTCGCATTAACTTTAGCATGTATGTGTTTTTGTTTAGATTTGTGAGCATTTTTTGTTTTATATATAGAGAGATGACTCATTCAAACAAAGCACACTGGGTTCGCTGAGTGAGGATCTCATCGGAGCCAGGCAAAAGCTGGCAGATATCAAACGAAGGCAGCACACAGCCTGTCTGAAGGCATTCTTGGAAAGTGATGCTCTGATAAAATGGGTCAAAACACAAATTCCAAGTAAGATTTTCAAGATGTATCTGTTTTATAGTGTGGATATTCAGTACATTTCTGTCAATTTACTTTTTATTTCATCCAGGTTTAAGGGACCTTAAAGTCTTTATGGAACTGGCCACAATTTCTGCTGGAGAGAATGATGCAGACATTGATAGGCTAGCCAGTTTTGAAACTGCTGTGATGGGCTATGGCCCTTTGCTTTACTCACTATCAGAAGATGCAGGATTTGAAAAGTTTATGGAATATGCTAAGCAAGTATGGGACACCCTTGACAAAGATGAGAAACTCCTGGATAAACTGGTTAGTTTCTGTAAACACCTTATTCATAAAATGGCACTTACTCAAACTCCTATTTATTGAAAAGCCTTGTTTTTCTTGTTCCTTTTTCATTTTACCTCTTATCTAACTTAAATACTATTCTAGCTTATATTTTTAACTTGGCATCTTATTATAGATTGCTTTGGATACTGCTAAATGAGTAAATGTATACCTTTTTATTTTGTTTTCTACTATAATAATTATTATAAATTGTTCTGTATGCCTCTAATCTTCCAATAAATAGATGCTGAATTATGCCTATTTTTAAGGCAATTTAAAACTGGCAAGTCACTATCATGAAACATGTCCATACTGCACATGCTTTTAATGGAGTGTTGATGATATATCTATAAATCTTGTATACAGATAGACTCCAATCGGTGCTTGGATTGGCTAAAAGGTTTAAGGGATACTCATGGCTCTGTAGAGCAATCGTCTTTGTCCTTGGCCTCAGCTATCAACACTGGAGGCGTGTATCATGTGGGCTGGCCTGAAGATTTCAATGGGAAAGTGAGTAGACACTAGTGTAAAAATGTTCAATGCCTAAAATACAAATGCTCTTCCAAAAAAATCTTCTTTAAATCAATGAAAATATTCTACTAAACAGACATTCTATAAAATAGGTGAGTTTGTGAGCACCCGTTTAGTAACAGTAAGTTGTGATATGTTTGTAGACATGTTTGGAGAATGTCTTTCATGTGAAAGTGACGAAGAACAAAGAAGCAAAGACATACAATCTTAATGAACTCTTAGAGCTGCAGAATAAGCTCATGTTGATGTCATCTAAAGGAGAGCATGGAAGGGATCAAGTCAACAAGTTTACTCAGGTTGGGTCCATTATTACAATTGTCCACAAACATTTTGCAAAAAAGTAAAAAATGTCTGAAAACATAAATTCACAATAAAAGACTAGATATTATCATGTTACATCTCTCTATTTGAATCAGTTTTTTAAGGAAATGAATGTTCGCTTTGTAGAGATTTACCTCTGTTTTCATCCTGTAGGTTTTTGAAGGAGTACAAAGGTTGGGCCACATCCTCCTGCAGTTGCGCACATCGGGTAATATTCTCTTCCAAAACTGGGGAGCACAGATAGCATGCAACCACCAAGATCAACACTGCATTCAAGTTAGCTTTTCCCTTTTAAGCAAGTGTGTTGTATATCAGGGTGAGGTTGTAGAGGAACTTCAAAAGCTGTGTCGCTCCCTGGAGGATTTCCATAAAGACTGGTGTAGCCACTTGACTAAGATGCGCTCTCAGTACTACGCACTGAATCATTACACTTCAGAGCAAGTGGTCTATCTTTGCGAATGGATCAACAGTGTAACTATCAGAAAGCAACCTGTGCCACAACAAATGTGGCATCTTTTGACTCCTATTAAACCAGATTGTACCTTAAATGAGATCAGAGAGGCATTTGAAAAAGCAACTGAGACTGAATCTATGTTTCAGTGTGACATGGCAGAGGAATCAGAACTGAATAGTGAATTTGGCCTGCCTTTACAACATGTTGGAATGGAATGCTTGGAGGACCTGTGGCAGCAATTTAAGGAGAACATGTCCAAATTCCTTACCCACCATGTGGATGTTGAAATACTTGGGCGGTTTCTCTCCAATCTCTCTGCCATGAATCAAATGCACATCAAACGCAAGATTCCTCCTATTCTACAAGAGGGAAGGCCGAACCTTGTCCAATGCTCTGATGGGGAACTGATTAGCACCACTTTATCTTTTTATGCGGAGAGTCCACAGCAACCTCTTCCAACAACTGATGAGGTGTTAATGTGCCAAGAGGGGACAACTAAAGAGGAGGTGGAGATCTTCCTCCGCCGATGCCTGGGATTACAGGGTACTGCAAGCAGTCATAAGAAGATTTACACTCTGGTCAATCCAGGATCACTGACCTATGATGTGAGTGTGGCACTGGTGGAATACTTTGAGACACAAGAACGGTGTGCAGGACCTCATTACCGTCTAGTGATGGTCTGCCCTGTAAACCAGGATAGATATATTCCTTCCTTCTTCAGCAACTATAAGGTGCAAACTGGTCTGAGTATATCTGCAGAAAGAATAAAAAATTACATTCGCCATCACTTCCATATACCGTCTGAGCTGGTCACTCACTCAAAAGTCTATCCAGGGGAACTCTCTGTCTGGATGATTGCATCTGAACGTCCAGCTGTTGGTAAGCATAGGATATACTATATATTATACAAAAATTGCTTTTGATTTCTGGCTGATATTCCCTCCCTACTCACATGTGCTAAAAGAAATTCACTCAGAAATACGTCACACCGTGGAAGTAAAAAGGGTTGCGTTTTATCTTGACTTTAAATATGGTGACAATATTCTCTTGTAGACAAGACTAGACATGCTGAGACTCTCTTTGGAATTTCTTCCTACTTTTGTTGCAGGAAAGTCTCTGTATGTCAAGCGTCTTTTTGAGCAGTTCAGAAGAGAGGTTCCAACACCTACCTTTCTAACAATCAGACTCATCGAGCCTTACGTTGACATGGATGGATTTGTCCAAACTCTGTCTGAGAGACTGGCTCCACTGAGAGAGCAGGACCCTGTGCTGTTGCACATTGATGCTGCAGCTGTATGTTGTACAAAATTTATCGTAATAATTTTTGCTATATCATAACGTGCACTTTTATATACTATTTGTGGATGACTAAAAACATTCTGTCTCACTACATTTCCTTTTACATTTTGGATTGTTATTAATGGATTTCTTGGCTCTACAGGTGCGTCATGGCTTGGAGGAATTCCTGTTCAAAGTGCTCATTTTAGGATGTCTTAGTGACAGCAAGGGAACTATATGGAGGAGAAATACAGCTCACCTAGTGGCAATTGAAGTACTTCAGCGAGGTCAAAAGAGTCAAACCCAAATGGAGGTAGAATTTTTGCTTTGCTAGTTTTTTCTGTTTTGTAAACTTTTTGCTCCTTAAGTCTTAATTAAAACATTTTAATTGTGGAACTAACCTGTAATACTGTATTTCTGTGTTTTTACAGACAACCCATGGGTTTTTGCATACACTGCCTACTATCTTCTGCAGGCCCCCTAAAGATATCAAGGCTTTAGAGATCATGAGAAAACAAAGGGGGTACACATCTTTGGATCCACTGATGGATAATGGAGAGTTTCAAAGTGAAGACATTCAGAGACCCTACCAATACTTAAAGAGATTCAACAGGAATTCAAACTTGGATCACTTCAATTATCAGGCTCATTCTGTAGAAGGTGATCCAGCTGACTGTCTCCATCACCTTTTGTCAAACTATGGCTTGAAGGACCCATCATGGGCAGAATTGAAGCACTTTACTTGGTTTCTTAACCTGCAGCTTAAAGACTGTGAGAATTCCTTATTCTGTGATCCAGACTTCCTTGCTGACAATTTAAGTGGCTTTAAGAACTTCATTGTAAAATTCATGATTCACATGGCTCGAGACTTTGCCTCTCCTTCCATTGACATCTCTGACCAGAGCTCCTCCTTTTTCTCTGAGAATGAAGATGAAGAGGACATCCTATCTATTCGAAAACGATGGGAAAATGAATCTCACCCATACATCTTTTTCAATGCTGATCATCTCACCATGTCTTTCTTAGGATTCCACGTGAAGAAAAGGGGGACAATTCTTAATGCAGTCGATCCAAAAAGTGGCAAAGTGTTAATGGAAAATGTGATGACACAAGAGCTGTTTTCAGACATTGAGCGACAAAGAATTAACCTTTCTGAGGACTTTGATGACCTGTCCAGAGAAGACAAGATACGAAGAATTTCCATTGTTGTTGGTGCCAAAAAAGGCTGGGAAAAAGGACAGTTTGATCCAGATCCTACTTATGAACTCACTACTGACAATGTAATGAAGATGTTGGCTATTCATATGAGATTCAGATGTGAGATTCCTGTGATAATCATGGGAGAAACTGGCTGTGGGAAAACGCGGCTTGTGCGCTTTCTCTGTGATCTGCAACGTGAAGGCAGAGATGTTGAAAACATGAAATTAGTCAAAGTTCATGGAGGTACTACTTCTGAGATCATCTATAGGAAGGTGCGGGAAGCAGAAGAACTTGCTCAGAACAATAGGCAAAAATATAAACTTGACACAGTTTTGTTTTTTGATGAAGCCAACACAACCGAAGCAATCTTTGCCATTAAGGAAGTGCTATGTGACAAAACTGTACAGGGATACCCTCTGAAGAAAAACTCTGGTCTGAAAATAATTGCTGCCTGCAATCCATACAGGAGACACACACCCAAAATGATTAAACGTTTGGAGCAAGCTGGTCTAGGATACAGGGTGAAAGCTGAGGAAACTGAAGATCGCCTTGGTAAAGTTCCCATGAGACAGCTTGTGTACCGTGTGCACCCTTTACCCCCAAGCATGGTGCCTCTGGTATGGGATTTTGGACAGTTAAGTAATTCAGCTGAACTCTCTTACATTCGTCAGATTGTGCAAAAACAAATTAGACATCATAGATTGCCCCTAGCATGCCAGAGTGTGATCACAGACGTTTTGGCTGCCTCTCAGAGATACATGCGTAGCCAAGCAGATGAATGCAGCTTTGTAAGCCTTAGGGATGTGGAGAGATCAATGGGTGTCCTGATTTGGTTTTACAACCACAGAGATGATCTTTTACAAGTTCCCGCTCGATTGAAATTGAGCAGATGATCTTGAAATGCTTGGTACTTGCAGTCAGTGTTTGCTATTACCCATCACTTGAAAAAAAAAGTCCATACCTAGCGACTATCAGCAAATTCTTTCCTGATCAGTTCAACTCTAAAGAGTCACTGGAGCAGGAGATCACTTCATGCCAAGATTTTTTTCTTAAGAATATCGAAACAAGAAAGACGATTGCCAAAAATCTGGCCTTGAAAGAGAATGTCTTCCTTATGGTTGTCTGCATTGAGTTGAGAATTCCACTTTTCCTGGTTGGCAAGCCAGGGAGCTCAAAATCTCTTGCTAAGACTGTTGTAGCAGATGCAATGCAGCGTCAGGCCTCTCACTGTGACTTATTCAAGAAACTCAAGGAGGTTCATATGGTGTCTTTTCAGTGCAGTCCTCACTCAAGCCCTGAAGGAATCATTGGAACTTTCCGGAACTGTGCCCGTTTCCAAAAGGATAAGAACTTAAAAGAGTATGTGTCAGTAGTTGTACTGGATGAAATAGGACTTGCAGAGGACTCTCCTCAGATGCCATTGAAGACTTTGCATCCTCTTCTAGAGGATGGATGCATAGACAGTGACAACCCAGAACCATACATGAAGGTTGGATTTGTTGGAATCTCAAACTGGGCTCTCGATCCAGCAAAAATGAACAGGGGTATTTTTGTGTCCCGTTGGGACCCAAGTGAGAAAGAGTTAGTGGAGACAGCTGAAGGCATCTGCTCATCCTCCCGTACCGTTCTTCTCAAAATCAAGCACCTTCTGCCAAAGTTGGCAAAAAGCTTCCTAAACATCTGTAAAGATGACAGTGAGCAGTTCTTTGGACTCCGAGATTATTATAGCTTGATAAAAATGCTTTTTGCAACAGTCAGCAATTCAGATCAAGAGCCACGTGACAGCGAGTTGACAGAGGCTGTGTTGAGAAACTTCAGTGGACAAAGGGATGATTTTGATCCACTTCATTACTTCTGTGAAATCTTCCAAAACATTCAAGATGTCCAAAGGCCAAGTACACTGAAAATGATTGAACAAAATCTTAACCACCACAGTGACAAAGAATGTCGATACCTTCTTTTGCTCACAACTAACAATGCTGCCTTATACATAATCCAACACCATATTTTCTCCAAGGAGAACTATACATGCCCAGAAATTGTCTTTGGATCAGGATTTCCCAAAGACCAGGAGTATGCCCAGATATGCCGCAATGTGAGCAGAATAAAGGCATGCATGGAGACAGGTCGAACTGTCATCCTTTTGAATCTCCTTAATCTGTATGAAAGCCTGTATGATGCTTTGAATCAATACTATGTGTACTTCAGTGGACAGCAATATGTTGACTTGGGGCTTGGTTCACATAGAGTAAAGTGTCGAGTTCACAGAGACTTCAGACTAGTTGTGGTGGAAGACCAGGAAAAAGTCTACCGGAAGTTTCCTGTTCCTCTTAAAAACAGACTGGAGAAACACAAAGTTGATAGGAGTACAGATTTGACTCCTTGGCAGCACAGAGTTTTGGGAAAACTCAAACAGTGGGTGCAAGAGTTCTCAAAAGTTCAGCAATCTGAATCTACTGAAGCAAATTTCAGCTTATCAGATGCCTTTGCTGGTTTCCATGGCGATGCTTGTGCCAGTGCACTCCTGCAGGCTTTAGAAAAAATACAAAAATTGGGCCATGACAAAACTACTCAAAATTATGAACTCCACTGCATTCCCGTTTACAAGAATGAAATCAGCGAACCAAGTGAAGAGGGATCTAACATTAAAGTGGCCAAGGACATATGCATGAAAAGAGAGGAGAGTGAGGCTCATCACACTGATGAAGATATGATAGAGTCTCAAGAGGAAATGAACAAATTCCTTGATGAGGCACAAGGTGATGCCTCAATGGAAGTTGACAACGAGGTACAGGATGCAGAGGTTCATGAAGAAATTGTGACTCATGGAGATGCTTCTGGTCTTGTGAAAATGGATGAAGATCCTGTTGATGTTGAGGCAAGAGACAGCATGGAGTCAAACAAAACCTTGGACGAAGAAGAGGAGGCCTATGAAACTGCCAAATGCTTTCTCTTAAATTGTTCCACACCTGACTCCGTACTTAGGTTGAAGTATTCAGAATTAGGAAATCAGGAGAAAGACAAACTTCAGAGATTGTATTTCCATCAGCAAAGCCATCAATCTCTCAGAGACCTATTAGACAACCATCTGAACAAAACCAATCAGGACAAGAGCAAATTCTTAGAGGTAATGTTAAGCAGATGACAGACAATAGATATACTTATCCTAAGACTTTTAAGGGACTTGTCAATGCTCATGTTTTCTGTTAGGTAACCACATTCTCCAATCTTCTCACTGGAGCTGATGTGAGAAATCTTGCTCCAGCCTTGGGTTTGTCCACCGAGCGGTTTCTTCTCCTTTCTTTACACCAATTTGACACAGAAGTGTCTTTTTGCAGCAAGATAAGGTTAATTTATACTATTTTTATTATATGTTTGTTTAATTTATTCAGTACCTTTCACTTTAGCAACAAATGGTAAACCATTTCTTGTATATGTTATCTCTTTTGTCCACAGGTCATTCCTAAAGGAATCTGGGTTGTCTCTACATATTCTCTTGGTTCAGATGGACATGGAAGAGTCATTGTGCAAAAATGAACTTATTGCTTCAGCCAAGTGAGTCTTTTGATGCTGGTGGCAAAAAACAAACAAACAAAAAAAAACAACAAACAACAAAAATGAAATCTCTGAGAAAGACTTGTGGATGCGCTGTTTTTCTCTTAGAAAAAGTGGATTATGCTACTCACATTTTACAATTTACTTGCATCAGATTTAAATTTATGTAATACTATACAAGATTCAGTCATCTTTTATCACATTCCATGTTTCATTCCTCTTACCTCAGGTACTGTACCATGAATGAGATCTTGTCCTTAAAGTCAGATGAGTGCAATGTCTATACTGTGTTCATAACAAAGCTCTCCCGAATTGGGGAGCAATGTACAGCTAGTGGCAACAAATACATTGGCTTTCAAGGAGGTAAGTGGAACTATTTTGGTAGGTGAAACATGTGTTTAGATATTATTGTCAAATAACAAGTATCTTTATTTATTTATTTATTTTTACTAAAGGAGTTTGGCTGTCTGCACATATTGATGACCTCAGAGATTCTGATGACATGAGCTTAAATCTTAAGGCTTTTTGTGGAATACCTATAAGTAAACTCATCTCTCAGACAATCCAGTCAGGTATGTAATAACACCCTGGAAACCTCTGAAAATACCCTGTTTTGTGGCAATCTTTGCACAAGCAAGCACCAGTCACATTTTCTTTCAAAAAAATCTGAAAATCTATTACAAGATGCAAGAACAACTGTATTCTTTTACAGGTGTCACACAATCAGAAGAAATGGATCCAAGTAGACCAGAAAATGAGAGGGTAAAATGCTTTAAGCTTGCAACAGATAAGTTTAAACATATACGCCACATGAGAAGGAATTGCATACCTGAAATACTGTTTAATTTGTTGTCAGGGAGATTCAGTACATCTACACAGTATGTCCCTAATAAGATCCTGCACCCAGAAAGCTGTTTCATTGCTGAGAGATATAGGCAAAAAAACCTCCAGGAGTATGGAGCGCATGAACACATTACTTGGCCTTCTGGGAAGTGACACTGGGCGGATAGGAGGTCAGTTTGTTTCATGTCTGTTGTTGTAACAAAATGTTTCTTGAGCAGCAAATCAGCATATTAGAATGATGTCTGAAGGATCATGTGACACTGAAGACTGGAGTAATGATGCTGAAAATTCAGCTTTGCCATCACTGGAATAAATTACTTTATAAAATATATTCAAACAGAAAACAGTTATTTTAAATTGTAATAATATTTCACAATATTACTGTTTTTACTGTATTTTTAATTAAATAAATGCAGCCTTGGTGAGCAGACGAAACCTCTTTTAAAAATATAAAAAATCTTACCAATTCCAAACTTTTGACTGGCAGTGTATGTATCGCTATAAAGTACTACTGAAACTACAAACTGGCAGAAATTATTCGATCAAGTCACAAATGTTTGTTTATATATATTTTCAGTACGGTTCCAGGAAGTGTTGCTAAGGAGGCTGGTGTTTGCACTGATGCGGAAGGAGGAGCTGGTTCCTAATGCAGAAGACTGGGCTTATAAAGTAGCAAAAAATCATAAAGCTCTGCAGGAAGGTGGAACACTTCGGTACTGTAATGCAACTAGCATTTCTTCTATCTGTCTCAGATGATTAAAAACAGCCGATGCTCAAGGCCAATTATATCATGTCAATCAAAGGGGGTAGATAAAAATCTATGAATTACGATTTTTAACCTTTGCATATCTACCATTTCACAAGGCAAAACTTCCTTTAAAATAATATCAAGCGTCACCCATACTCAATGCTATTGTGACTGCATGTCTGTGATACAAGCAATCAACACATAATATCATTAAAAATTAAAAGTTTATTGTCCTGAATGATCAGCCATAGATTATGGATTTAGCTAGCAAAACATTTCTGTGTTTGTGTTCAGGCACACTTTGTGGCGCTGTCTACAGGGTTTTTTGACCCCAGTGTTGGCCCAAGTGTTAGAAGTGTTAGACAGAGACTGCAACTTGAACCTGCTGTATGGAGAAGGGCTCAGTGAGGGTCTGGCTCAGTTCTGGTTGGATATCTTTGAAGATCAACAGCTCCTTGACCTAACCCTCTCACAAAATGCAAGGTATTTTTAAATGCATGAAACCTGCTTTTGATTAAATGAGACATTAAATTCCATGACTGTAACTGATGACGTGTTTTTTTCATCTTCTTTTAGCACTTCAGAACAGGAGATTAATGTGCAGTGTCAGCTGTTTGTTGGAGAAGTGGAACAGCCATGTGCTGCTCCTTTTAGCTGGCTGATAAAAACATACTGCCAGAGTTTGTGGGAGGAATCAGAGTTTGTGCGAGGTGAGGTTTCTTGCTTTGTGTTTGGCTAAAGTTGGCCTGCTAGCTAGCCAGACACCACATACACTTGTACTTAAAACACCTTTATCTTTGAAATTCAAAGTCATGCAAAGTCAGTCAACTTTATACTTCATGCTTTTACATTTTCTCTCAGACACTGAGAAAGGCAGCAATGCAAGGATTCTACAGTTTGTTAGTGCTGTATCAGACAGTGGACTGGGAAGCTTTATTCAGAAACTCTCAGAGGGAGAGAAAGTTGAGTTGGGTCAGCGCTACTTGACTGATTATGTTCTTCAGTCATTCAAAGTCCGCTCTGAGCAAGAGCATTGGGTGAGATACAAAAGTTTTGTCAGTATAGCAACAAATTGCTTTTCACACATCACTCTTATTTCATGTTCTAATGTGGGCATCTATGGGTGTGTGTATGTTTTTCTTTTTCTTTTTTCATTCTGCAGGTCTTTCATTCTGCAGTACGGGGTTGTGTGTTTGCTCTGCAGATGAAGATGTCAGTAACTCCTGAGCTCTCTCCATCATGGATCCTTGCAGCAGCCCAAATCTACGCCCCACGCTTGGACACATTATCACATACCCTTCAGCTCAACCCTCAACTGGTTCCCATCATCCAACAAGAAAGATCAAAGAGAGAAAGCCCTGATATGGTGAGAAGCAGGAGTGTAGCATGAATTTCCATGTTGATTTAGGATTGTTTATGCTAGTCTGGTTATGCTGTTCATCAGCAAAACTTGGTTAGTTGGTCAACACATGCTGGTGACTTAAACTACTGCTATGTAGCAAAATAACGACCAGTGTGTGCAGTCAAACTACTAAATTTAAACTAATGAGATGACTAATAACTAATGTTTTATTACAGTGTGAGGACATTCTAGCTGTTGGTATCTGTGTTGAAGAAACAAAGCTCCTACCCGTAACATCACTAATTGAATGCCGGACCTTCTTGCAAATTGTTGAGCAACTTCAGCCATGTTTAGAGAGAGTGCTTAGTCCAGACTACAGCGCCCTCTGCAGTCCTGGCTGTCTCAAACACCTGGACACTATAAAGTGAGCTATAAAGAATGTTGCAGAATTAGAAAATAGGATAATTTAAAAACATGATTTTAAATGAACAAATATGTTTATATATATATATATCATGCCATATATATGTCATGATTTCTTGTTCAAATGATTTCTTACAAAAATTCTTTTGTTTTATTTCCTTAGGTCTGTGTGGCAGGGGTTGCTGCTAGTGGCTGCTTTCATTGAAAAGGTGGTCATCAAAATGAAAGTGGGAGATGAGCGGATAAAAGCACTGACTCTGAAACACTGCAGTCAGTTGCATGGGGTGAGTCTAGGCTTATTGTCTGCTCTGTTCATTACTTTTGTACACAACATTGGTGTACCCCTGTAGCCTCCTCACTTTATTATGAGACCATTTTGTTATGGTAAAATTTGACTGTTTAGAGCAAATGTTCTTGGGATAGATGCTGAATCAAAGTGACAAATTTGAGTTTAGAACCCTAAAATTCCTTAGCATATATGCTGCTTATATTTCCTTTCTCATAGCTAATGGAAGAGTCTCCTGATTTGAGGAGCACAGACAATCTTCAGAAAATCATCCGGATACTCAATGATTACCACGATGAGTCCATCAGCAGAGAACTGCGGTACACTTGAATTTCATTGAGCTGTATAATATTAGATTATATAATTGATTATAGGGATGTAACAATATATCGTGTCACAATATATCGCAATACAAAAATGCAACATTATGTATCGTGGATAGTGACAATATGTATTGTGTATTGTTCACCCAAAATGAAAATTACTGTGTGAGTAAAAATTCAAGTTTACAGAGTTTTAGTGTCAGTACTATATTAAACTACTATATATATTGTTGAATATAATGTTTAATAATGCATTGGGGGAATATTTGTGGGTCATGATAATGCCAAATGGGTAACACTTTAGAATAATGGTCCGTCATTAATAAGTAACTATGCAGGAAGTAATGCAAGACTAATGAGTAGTACTACATTAACACTTCAGCTACTACTATTAACTAATATAGAAACAAGCTTAACTAATCAGTAAGTAATATCAAGTTTAGGACTAAGATAGTTCCTTATTAGCTAATCAATAATTAGAGAATGAGATTGGCATCATTAATAACTATTAACTAACGGACAAATTGTAAAGAACATTATCGTGTGTCTTAAAAAATACTAATTATTATTAAAGAATTACTAATTAATTACTAATCACAACATTAAAGTGTCTGAGAGGTGAGCAATTGTCTTTTTTTACTCTCAACGTGGTCATAAAATGCATCATTAATTATTCAAGTGTTACCTAGTCACTATGCAGGAACTACTAGTGATCAGGACCATTATTTTAAAGTGAAAAACATCTTTTCACTTTAAAATAATGGTCCAGATCACTAGTAGTTCTTGAAGATTGTCCTTTTTTACTCTCAACGTGGTCATAAAATGCATCACTAATTACTCAAGTACCTAGTCATTCTTCAAGAACTACTAGTGATCTGGACCATTATTTTAAAGTGAAAAAGATGTTTTTCACTTTAAAATAATGGTCCTGATCACTAGTAGTTCCTGCATAGTGACTAGGTAACACTTGAGTAATTAATGATGCATTTTATGACTATATTCAGAGTAAAAATGATGACTGATAACGTCTCAGACACACGATAATGTTCTTTACAATTTGTCCGTTAGTTAATAGTTATTAATGATGGTAATCTCAATAGGTAATTATTGATTAGCTAATAAGAACTATCTTCTAAATTTGATATTACTTACTGATTAGTTAAGCTTGTTTCTATATTAGTTAATAGTTGTAGCTGAAGTGTTAATGTAGTATTACTCATTAGTCCTGCATTACTTCCTGCATAGTTACTTATTAATGACGGACCATTATTCTAAAGTGTTACCGCCAAATGTTACCAGTAAAAAAAAGTTATAGTTATAGTTAAAGTTATAGTTATTTTAAATATATCTAGTCAGTGACAGAGTGCTAACATATTTGCCTAAAATAAATGTGTTTCAGAGTCAGAATCATGAATATTTTTATTCTGCTGTCACCATTGTCCTGTATACTGGGTTACCAGCACCAAGTCTAAGCCTATTTATTTCCACCCCCAATGTAATACCAAATTTAGCATTTTAATCAATAATACATTTTTATTAACCTTTTACTAGGTTTTGGAGTATCACAATAATATTGTACCGTGAGTTCAGTATCGTGATATGTATCGAATTGTGACATGAGGGTATTGTTACATTCCTAATTGATTATTATTATTTATTTGAAACTTTATGACAATATTTTAGTTGAATATATTTAAATATATTATTTTATTTTAAATCTGCATATTACTTGACCTAAGCATTACTGAATGATTTATAATCTTTGTTTATTTCTATATATTCTTTCTTCACAGATATGGTATGAAGTGCTCTGTGTGTCTGTTAGAACTGTCACAGCCCACTTCTCTTCCTTGTGAGCATGTGTTTTGCCTGTCCTGTCTGAGGAGATCCACAGAGATAGGAGGAGCGGAGTACTGTCCCATGTGCAGAGCACCTCTGTCAAACAACTTCCGGCCTATTGTCTCCACAACCATAGAGTGAGTTTAATTCCTTGTTCTTGGAAACCGCTGACTTATATAGACTGTAAAGTCTGATTTCTTTGTCTATTACAGCTTAGCCCTGAAGCAGCATAAAGAGATAAGAAAATGCTGTAACGCATTTTTCCTGGAGGTGGTTTCTCGCTTCTGTCTGACTGAAAAACAAGATCCCCCAGAGGACCTGGTGGAACTGCTTTTTTCTCTCCTCATCTCATCACAAGGTGGGTGAATTTCCATGTATAATTTTCCATCTCAAAATAAAATTTCTGTATTTACTTTTACGGCCTGAATCTGGGTATGGCCAGATCCAGGCCGTACCCAGATGAGATGAAGGAATGCATCTAGACATGACGATAACGCAGCCCTGACGTTTCAACTAATCTATCCCCTGCGAAGGCCCATTTCTCTTTTCTTTCCCTATGTATAGATAAAACGTTATCAAAATTATTCCAGTTCGCATAGATCCGCGGACACAACTCATTTTTCTGTATTATGTGGACCAGTAAAGTAATTTGGCAAATATCACTTTAAAAAAAAAAAAAAAGACCAAGCTTCTGCGCACATACACACTCAAACACGCAAACCTATAGACTAAACACGTAAATGAACGGCAAGAATGCATTAAAGGTATTCGGTTTTCAGTAGGAAAGGTGTCATTTAAGCGGCCCCTAAAGTAATAACTAACAATTTTTACAACGGAAATGATTTAATCAAAAACCAACTTTAGCTCGATAAGAATTTTCCTATTGTCACTGTGAAGCTGCTTTGAAACAATATGTATTGTGAAAAGCGCTATATAAATGAAGATGACTTGACTTGACTTGACTTTTTACTGCAATTACAATAAATAAGCTTCAAGCTTCAAAAAGGATGTAAATTTAGCATTCAAATATCATAAAAGGGGTCCATGCAATGTTCTGTATTCCAAGTCTTCTGAAATCATACGATAGCTTTGTGTGAAAAACAGACCGAAATTTAAGTCATAATAATTTCCCCTCCCAATATGCTAATAACTCAATAACTGCTATGGATGATTGAGTTTTGGGAAACAGGTCAACCAATGCAAAGATCTAGAAAGAATGATTTTCTCTATAATAAACATTATGAAGATATCATATTATAAAGCATATGTTTACATGTCTATGAACATTACAGGAGATGTTTACAAGACCAGAGAGCTCACCCCATTTTTGGAATGTGTTGACCAGAGTCCTGTGGTGCGCTCTGTGCTGCCTAAACTCCTTCTGCAATACAGGTGTTGTAATATTGACACAAACACACATAGAGTACATACACTTTAACACACCAGGCATATGTGACCTTTTGTGTATAACTTTAAATATGCAGTATATAGTGAGTTGTTCTGTTCATTGTTGTTTTGAGAGTTTTGCTCATTCTTATAAAGAACAGTTTGAAATAAGATAATCTGTTCAGTTTCAAACAGGTGAAGAAGCATATTCAAAGGTACTTAGAAGACCTGGAAAGCAAGCTTCTGGACCAGGAGGACAGAACTGAACTCTACCGACTCTTTGTTAACTGTTTCCAGGTGTGTCATAATCTCACCCTTTTGTACTCAATAATGGCAAATGTCACTTTTACTATTGCTCAAGTACTAAACTTTGGCGCTTAATCCGTTTTGTGCCATGGACAAGAATCATTCATCAAATGTGATCATACTTGCTGTATATTACACTTACAGTTTTTGTCTGGTGGACAACCCATGGACCCAAACCATATGTAAAGACTCTTTTATTTTGGGCCAGTAAGCAACCACCTAGCAATGCTCTAGCAACCATCTAGAGTACCTTAGCAAATGCATAGAAATGCACTAAATACGTTTGTTATTTTTTATAGGAATAATTACCAACAACTGTATTCCGCTTTCAGCCACATTAATTATTATTTAAAAATGTGCATGCTTGTCTCTAAAAGCAGATGTATGTTTCAGGATTCCCTGTTTTGCTCTGGATTAAACGGAGATCATAAACATCTGAAGGAGAACTCAAGCTTCCTTAGCCGACTGGCTCGTAAACAGACACCTTCCAGACAGAATGACCCAGCTGAGTTTCTGCTGTCTATGGCTCGCCTCAGAATGTGTCTGGACTCTGCTGCCCATATCCTGTCTAAAGCTATCGGCCAAAAAAACTGTAAGAGGGTCTTCTGGTCTGACCAATTCATTGCAATGCTTAAATGAATAACAGTAGATAACATTTGCAAAACTGTGAAATATTTCCTTATGTTTGGTGTCTTTCAGATAATTTGGAGGAAGTGGAGCTAAAGCTTTTGGAGCAGGTGAAGGCTGTGTGTGAATACTGTGAAAATGACTGGTACAGAGTTTACCTTTTTCGAGCACTCAACAGGCAGGCTGGCATGGACTGTCTGCAAGCACTGATCAACAGCACTGATTATGAATGGATATTTCCTGCTAAGATACTACACCTTCATGTATGTCCATTCAAAATGATGTTGTTTTTAGGGTGTTCACAGTATTATATATTTATATAATAAGATTAAGTTTGGAAAAATTGTAGCTGCTCTATTATCATTGTTATTTTCTCTTTTACAGAGGGTGATTCCTGCAGAGGTGGATCGTTTTTTGTGTTGTGGTCAGTCTTACCTCATTCTTAGAGATGGAGTGGGAGAAGCACTGCAGGAAGGCACGACAAATGGACTCAAAGATGCTCTAAGGGTCAGTGTCTATTAACAATACACACAAAAACATTTTTGTGTGAGTAAACCACTTACAAAATAAGACTTTTTTATGTTGTATGTCTAATTAATGATATGTTTGAGAGTGCCGAGTTGTTGGTTTATGCACTGTATAATGTTACATTACTGTTCAAAAGTTTGGGGTCAGTAAGATTTTGTTAATGTTTTTGAAAGAAGTCTCTAATTCTCACCAAGGCTGCATGTATTTGAACAGAAATACAGTAATACTGTGAAATATTACTACAGTTTAAAACAAGTGTTTTCTATTTTATTATATTTTAAAATGTTATTTATTCCGTTACTCCAGTCTTCAGTGTCACATGATCCTTCAGAAATCATTCTAATATGCTGTTATGATACTCAAGTAACATTTCTTATTATTAATAATGTTGAAAACAGTTGTGCTGCTTAATATTGTTATGGAAATTGTGATGCCTTTTTTAGGATACTGTGATGAATAGAAAGTTCAAAAGAACATCATTTATTTGAAATAAAATGTCTTACAATGTCAGTAAATAATATTTTACTGTCACATTTGATCAATTTAATGCATCCTTGCTGAATGAAAGTATCAATTTCTTAAAAAAAAAAATCTTTCTGATCCCAAAGTTCTGAATGGTGGTGTATAATGAATGTCCCTGGAGCTTGAGTGTAAACAATTTTATAATTTTTTTTTTTTCAGGCAGTGGGTTGTTCTGGCCCAGTGAAAAACGTCCTGCTGACTCTAGCTGTGTTCAGGCAGGTCACTTGTTGCTTCATGTCACCCGAAAGAGCTATACATCCTCAAGCACAGGTAAGTGTTCGTTAGGTTTTATGATTTTATTAATCCATATATCAATTAGAATACATATAGGACTACATTTGAAATGGCAACAGTTTCTAGCAGTTTCTATTTATCTAGCATCTAATAGTAACACGTCTGAGCATGAATGCCTTTACTTTATGAGATTCTGAAAAAAAATATGCAAAACACTCCTGGCAGGCTAAATTTTCCTCTCTGTGAACAGGAGTTCAGCTTCTTGGAGGACGTTATTAGAGAGAACTTCTCAGGACATGCTAGAGAGCTTTGCACCGCTCTCTTATCCAATCAGATTGGAGGTCCAGGATCTAACCTGTGTCTTAGTGCAGGTGTACCTGCTCAGCGTCGTCCTATACTGGAGCTCCTAGTGCATGCGAGCGCAGTGTTTTACAGTGGAAACAGACTGCTCAATCCCCTCTACAACATCGCCTCTCAACCTCTAAAAATGACAGTAAGGACCACTACTTATTGAATAATACATATTTTGGTGTTTGAATTGATCAGGATGATGGTTAAAATAGCCATGCTTCTCTATTCAACATCAGGAAGCCTTCCTACCCACAATGCTTGATGACCATACCAGTGAGGCCCAGCAGTGGCTCAAGAACGAAAAACTGCAGATGTACTGTGAGTGCGACTTGTCCATGAAGACAATGAAAATAATAATACTTCTATAATAATAATGCCACCTAACTAAAATAATTTGTTTTTCATTCCTACCTTACAGTTTGTTCTAATGGCCATCCAAGCTTTGTGACAAATGTGAGAAGTATATTTTCATTCATTTTCATTTGAATGAATTGATAATGTGGTCTGGGAAATGATTATGATTGTTTATTTCTCCTCACTTGTTTAGTGTGGCAGACCAATGGATACTTCACGTTGTGACACTTGTGGAGTGCGTATAGGAGGCCTGAACCATAACCCAGTGCAAGGTTTTACACCAGTCAATACAGTCACTGACCTGACACAACCTGGACATATACTGGGGCAAGCTGAAAACCGGTCTGAAGCCCCAAACAGAACTCTCACTCTAGCACAGTCTTGTGTCCTCCGTCTGTGTCTTCACCTGGCCATGTTACAAGGGGCCATTCATCAACAACAGGTAAAAAAGAAGGAATCCTAAAGGCAACGTGTGTGTAAAAGTTGACATTAGACTTGGTTTTGCATGCTAAGGCCATGTGTCCACCAAAGCATTTTTAGCCAGCTAAAAACTCTAGGTGCTCTGCTGAAAACACCTAGCTGTGAGCACTTCAGAGCGCTTTGTTCTGTTATTATGCATGTTGTTGTCATCTGTTGACATTGTACAAGCAGAATGTGGCGGTTGGTCAATGTTGTATTTGTCCCGCCCCTCCTCCACTGTGATTGGATGGCTGGGTACAAAGTGACAGTGATGAGTGTTTTACTCAAAGTTGAACAATCTTCAACTCTCGGCGACCAGTAAAAAATGCCAAATGCTTAGCGTTTCAGCGTGAAATACACGCTCAGGGCCTCGTTATGCTCCTGGTGTTTTAAAAACGTGGCACTCCCATTGAAAACAATTGGAAAAATACACTAGCCTCAGAAAAGACGCTTTGGTGGACACATGGCCTAACTCCCTTTGTTTTTTTAAACTCTTATCTAAATAATGCCAACTACTTAAAGTCAGTTAGTGGGCCACTAGCGTTATCAAATGAGCTAATGAGCAAATTTTCTAAAGGTTTTGGTTCTTCACAGGGCATCAGAAATATGATCAAACCACCTGTTCATAATGTTGGTGAATTCCTTTGGCGACATCTTGAGAAGGACATGGAGGTTCTTGGGAAGACTTTGAATCTTAACATGGACGACACTGCCATTATAATTCATCTGGTCTTCAGCAGGTCTCTACAGGCCACCTCAGGTATCCATATTAATCTTGACTAAAGTTAAACCTTCTTGAACTTTAGACAGTGTTGCATGCATTTTACTTACAATTGTAACAAAGAACAGCATAACATGGATGGTAGTTACCTGGTTTGAACAAAATTCAGTATTTTTTTTTTATATATACTATATATATATATATATATATATATATATACTATTATAGTATTTATTAATATATTTTTTTAAATTTTAGTTGAAGTTTTTGTAATTTTGTCATATGCTTTTGTCATTTTTAGTTTAGGTCCTTTTTTAATTTTTATGTATAGCTTAATTTTTTTTAAGTTTTAGGTTTAGTAATTTTAGTATTTCAAATGAAACTTTATTTCAGTTAGTTGCCACAGCAACATTTCTATTTTTTGTGAAGTTTTTTTTATCTAATATTTATATTTTATTTCAGTTTTACTTCAATTACAGAAAACTATTTTTAATACTTTTAGTTTTAATTAATAGTAACAACACTGGAAAAAACTGTGCATTCAGAGAACCTATGTTTTTTAAAATATTTTTTTCCTCTACATCAGGTGCTGGCGTAAATCTGTCTTCACGCAAGTCCAGAGAGCAGTGGGAGAGTACAGTGTGTAAAACAGTCATCGATCCTGTTTTACAGGTCAGTCTTGATACTGATAAATCAAGAAGGGAATACATTAAACCATGAATCTTTGAAAAACACAGATTAAAATTGAGGGAGTATAAATATTTAGTCATATAATATGCTTGCTTTGGCCAACTTTTGTCTCTGTTTTCAGGATATGAACAGGATGTTGGGCGATGCACAGGACCTGATTGCAGCTGATAACCGACTTTCTAACAGCCCCCTGATGAAGATGCTGAGGGGAGACCCTCAAAAAATCCTTAATCTCCCCACTAACTGCCCCACTCACCACTCTGCCTTCTGGAGCCCCTCACCTGTCCTAACGGTGGAAAGCTTATCGCAGCAAATACACCAGAGTCAAGCAGCCCTGCTTACCCTTTTTGTCAATAAGGTTCGTTAGCTGAAGACATATAATTATCCAGGTCCTTGTGTTACATTACGGAAGTTGCATATTCCCCAAATGTATATCCACATGTGTGTGTTTATGTTTATCAGGTGCACTGCATCCGACAGCTGATCCATTTGCCGGCTCTTGCTGCCCTGTTGTCTGATCTAATGAAACTGCTTCCTTCAGGCTCTGAGACTGAAACCCACACCATCGCTTCACTGCTGCACAGTATTCCTGCTGGTCTGTCATGAGTATACTCACTGGTGGAGATAGCTAGTTGATTGATTTATGAAGCTTTTGTGTATATGTAACATTACTGTACTGTAATTTGTGTCACTGAATATAGGCCACCAGAAGAAATTGTCGGAAGGAGTAGAGATCTTCATGAAGGTGTGGAATCAACTCAGAACGGAAATATCCAATAACAGTAAGCTGTTAGAGGTTTACATTTTTAATTTATGAGATGCTTCTTTATCCAAAACAACTTGCAATGCATTCAGCTTTTATCTTTATATGTGTTTCCTGTGAATCAAACCTATGATTATTATACTAGCTGTTATAAATGGACAATATTATATAAAATTATAAAATGGACAATGTTAAATTCTATAGTATTTTGTATAGATATAAAAAAAAACTTAAATTTACAAATGCTAAACGCTACAAGTGAATTTAGACATCATTATAACAGCACAATGTTATAATGTACAGAATGAAAAATGGATAACAGACCGACATTTTGTGCACCCCTGCGTAGAAAATACAATAATTTGGCTAACCTGCTGAGTTGTTTTATTATTTCAGCTTCAGTGGGTTTGGATCATGCACTTTGTGAAAAAGACCTAACTAAGGAAAGCTCTGGGCAATTTCTCTCCCTGAGTCGTCGCGGACCAGGCTCATGTCTCCACGCAGTCATAGATCTTCTGTCTGAAACCCACAACAGTCTTGTGCGAGAAGCCAGAAAAATCTGTCACCAGGAAGAGAGGTGTGTATTTGAGAATGAGTGTACACTACTATTCAAATTTTGGAGTTGGTAAGATTTTTTAATGTTCTTGAGAAGTGTCTTGCTCACCAAGGCTGCATTTATTTGATATACTATATAAAGTAACAATGTAAAAGAAAAACACATTCTAACCTGTATTTGTTGTGACCATTTTAATTGAAGAGTCCAGTCCTTCGAAGGTGTGTTGGCTAAAGTCCTCCTCAGCATTAGATGCTAGAATGACATGGTCTAGTAAGTTATGTCACACATGTCCCCCCCCCTTCAAATTGAGACGGCCTTCAGCAGTGCTTGATGATGTGGCAGCCGAGATGAGCAGCCTTAGGACGCAGCCTTCTGTTTGAAAAGCATCCTAAATGTGTTTCATCGTCTTATTGATGCATGCCAATTCGTTGCATTTTATCTTACAGTGACTATAAAGTTCCATTGGTGGCGCTGTCCGAGAGCCAACTTGCCCTGTGTCACCCGGAGCGGGAGTTGCTCCCTCTGGTGTTAGCTAACTGCCATTACATACTTGAGAAGGGTCAGCAGACAGTGAGCTCCTTTGATCATCAGGCTATTGAGAGAGAACTCAGCAGACGATTTTTTGCCAGCAAGCCACGCATTCAAACAGTGAGTCCACTCATTCTGAACCTTATTATCCTACTGGTGTTCAATATATGACCAGATTCATTGGTTACTAAACACTAAGAATTCATAATTTAAAATTTAATGCAGGACACTGATAAATATCTGAGAAGACGCCATCAGAATTTTATAGAAGTCCTCAATGAGGTCAGAGACAAAATACCTCAGGTAATTTTCTTCAGTCTCTTTGCATTTCATTCATTTTATCAAAAACAGTAGGCTTCAGTAAATGACTCTGGTTAATGGTGACATACTGTAGTAATATATAATATAATTATTTATTAATATATTTTTATTTAATTGAAAGTCCACTTGAATATTTCTTTAAGTGAAAGCACTTTTTCTTCCTAAGGAAGCCTCATTTTTCCCATTTGTTTGACAGGAACCACTAAAGGGCTCTCTGCTCAGCTCCATGAGATCAATGTTGCGTTCATTCACTGATGTGTGTGATGCAGTGTATACTGTGGAGATTGGACTTCGTTTCCTAGGTAAAACCGGAGGAGACCCACAGGCCCTGCTGCTGTCATATCTGATAGACTCTTTGAAAATGCACCAGCAGATCTCAAGCAACATAGCTGAGGTGAGGCATGTTTTTAAAGTAGTAACTTAAAGCAAATTTAACCAAGCAGGTATTTGCCACTACTATCAATGCATATCACCATGTGATTCTGTAATTCAAATCCACGCTTCTTGGTTTCAGGCTTTAAAAGAGAACCGGCTTAGTCAGTGCACAGCCACCTGGCAGCTCCTTACCTGCTGGAAGAGTGAACAGATGAGGAGGAAAGGACAGGTAATTTGACATTCAGCCTAGCTGTGATATAAAACATACAAGAAGGACACATAGTACTGTATATCATTAAGACAAATAGCTATCACATAGTATTTTTACATCTGAAATATGAAGTAATTATATTCATAGCATTTGTTTTCTTTTGATCTCCCTACTTAAGTTTACACTGAGCCAATAGGAAGCATGCTTTAACACAGGTTTTGATCATAACAAAATGTTCTCAGTATAGCCCTCAACATAATTTCTTAAGTATAAACCAAGTGCAAACAGTCTGCCTTGTTACACCCACCATTAATCTGATTGAGCCAGGCAAAATTACAAAAGATATCTTGCTGACGACAGAATCAGTGGCATGGAGAATAAGGTGGGTGGTGTTAACTTTTGACACGACCGACCCAAATTCGAATTAGCTCAGAGTAGCGTTTATTTTAAATAAAAATTACGAAAATATTCAAAAAGTGGAAATAATGTGCCTTTAATGGGCATTTGTTAGTGGGAATGAAGTGTTTAAGGGGTAGGGTTAGATGTAGGTGTAGGGGAGGTGATGTCAAGTACTGTCCCAATAAAGCAGCATCCATTTATGATTATGATAAATATAATTATATACGCTGAATGTGTTATTGTTGCATACTGTTTTATAAAATACTACAATACACTGAGGTGCAAATAGTATATGCCACTGTTTGCTGTTTCTTTTTAAGCATAAACAGAATCTAACTATGATTTACACTTAGTACAAATAGTCACTGCCTTAGAATAAAATACACTACTAAGTTTGGACTATAATTTTTTTTTTTAAAGTAATGAATAGTTTTATTTAGCAAGGATGCATTACATTGATCAAAAGTGACAGTAAAGGCATTTATAATGTTACAAAATTTATTTTCCAAATAAATGCTGTTCTTTCTAACTTTATCTAAGAGTCCTGACAAAAATGCATCACTTTCTCCACAAAAAATGTTAAGCTGCACAACCGATAATAATAATTTCTTGAGTACCAAATTAGCTTATTAGAATGATTTCTGAAGGACTGTGTGACACTGAAGACTGAAGTAATGACTGCTGTAAATTCAGCTTTGTCATCACCGGAGTAAATTCAATTTTCAAATATATTAAAACAGAAAACAGTTATTATAAATTGTAATAATATTTAGCATAAGGTCAGCATAAGAGACTTCTTTTATTTAAAAAAACAAAAGAAAATCTTACTAACCTCAAACTTTTGAATGGTAGTATATGCATGAATAATTTCTGTTAAAATAAATGTTTTCACAGTGCATACCCTGTACAGGCATCTAATCCCAACCCCCCTCCCCCCTTCTGCTTATCTATTTAGCCTGTCACTAAACTGACTCCATTATTAGTAACCTCTGTTGACCTCCTCTGATTGACCCTAAACAACAGAGAGAGTGGACAAACGAGGGTTGTAAATCTAAGGGAAAGTGTTGGTCAGAGTGTGCCAAGCTTTAATAAGAGAGCGTGTGCCACAAACAACAGTTCAAAGACTTTTAACCCAGGCTGTTCTGAATAGCTGGAAAATATTGCTTAAAGATGACATTATGGCATTTTTTTCATGCTTAATTCCAGAACACATTAATGATGTTTTCATTTTTACTGGTCAGGTATATTATGGTTTCTCTAATTTACTTTAAATATTTTACAATTTTACAGGATCCATTCCAGCAATTGTCCAAAGAATTCAGAGATAAACTGGATTCAGAGGAAAGAAAGCAAGTGAAGGTTTTCCTTGGGCTCACAGATATTGACACTTTCTCTTTGGAGTTACATGAGATCCTTCAGCTCAAGACCAACAGCACTGTGGAAGACGGCTTCGCTCCACATTGGGAGTAAGAACTGATCTTATTTTTTTTACATTTTTATTTTTATTTACACTGAAATTTAGCCATCTGGATGGCAGCCTTCTGGGCTCACCATTTGTGAGAGTGGGGTTTGATGAGGCAAACTGGCCACAAAAGGCAAAATGGCCACAAAAATGGCCTGACCACTTTTCACATAATGCTTGGCATTTGATTAGCAGTCTTTTTAAATGTAAATTTCATAAGAGATAACTACAGTCAGCCATTTATTATCACACAATAAACCTTTACAGAATGATCAGGACCCCGATACAAAGCAAAGGGGTCTTATGACGCTCAAGAGGTTTATTTCGCAATAATAATTTGCAATAGCACTAATTTATCCCACATATTTGGGTTAGTTATCAAATAAATGAATAAATGGACATGAAATATTTATTTGAAAACTTGTTTTGTTTTAAGAAATCATGAGTTATACAATAAACATAATACAAAAATATACTGCAAAATGCCAATCACGTATTTTGACGATCTGAATAGTAATTCATTTTACTTCACTGAAACATATAACTTTTGATATCTGGCTTGTGATTGAAAACATCAATCCAATTCCAAATGACTTTGTTCAGGGCAATTATTCTCAAAATAAAAAGCCAGGAAATGTTCTAGCATGCAAAGCAAATACACTTAAAAAGATCCTAGAGCATTTAGTACCAAGTCCTATGACAAAAAGAGACATAAGGGTCTTTTAAGTTTTACCCAGAATGGGCACTTTCAATCACAACAATGCAGACCTCCCAGACCTAGTCATTCCCTGGAGACCTGTGGGCTTTTAGACCCAAGAGAGGCACACTTTGACCCTTCCAGGCTCCCATCTGTCAGTATGCCCTGTTCTGGTCACCTACTGAGCAGGCAGCTGGTCGGAAAGAAAAGGAATGCGTGTGCTGAGAACAATAGAATCCAAAGCTAACTGTTGATCCTAAACCACACCACTGAACACCCTTCCTCCTTTCTCTTTCTGTGTTCCATCACATAGCATCAGGTCCACCATGGAATTTCATTTGGAGGAGAAGAACATCACTTCTTTTCCTGGTCTAGAGAGTCTTCCAGAGGAAATTACTTTGGCTAAAGCAGCAGACATCTGGAGGCTTGCAGTGGAGTTCAAACATTGAAATGTTCTTCTGAATTAACTGAACCAAAATGAATAATATGTGAAAAGATCTGGACTACTTTTGTTGATTTTGTACTTTTGTCAGATGTTGCTGCCTTTGTCATTTCTGTTGTATAGGACTCATTCCAACATCCTAAATCTTTCTTGGCTTTTTTAGGCAACATCCTAATCCTAATTCTTTATTAAATTGATTAAAAATAATCTCTGTTTACTCTTTTAGGACATTGGATTGCACTTTATTTTACAGTATGTGTACTTGCGCATACTTAAATGAGAAAATACTGGGTAATAAGGTAACTACAGGGGTTAAGGTTAGGTTTAGGGGTAGGTTCTGGGTTAGTATCTAATTATTACCTAAGTTATAGTAATTACTGTAATAATAAGTACATTATATGTACATAGGGAACAGGACTGTAAAATAAAGTGCTACCGGATTTGAATATGTCAGTATTGTTGAGCATTTTATTGTTTAGAGATTTGTTTAGACTTGGATTCAGAGACCAAGAATTAATTGATCAATACTGTATTGTTGTAACACCTTCATTTATTTTGCTTCATTCTACTTTTGCTATTAACCAGGACCAAATAAAGTTGTATTACCGATCTAAAGTGCATTTACATTGTGACAAATTTGTGTACAAGAGATACAAAAACTTGTCCAATTATTTTTACTAACAGTTTCTACTTCTACCTCTAACAGGAGCAGCCGTTAGGGGTAGACAAATTTAAATTATATTTATAAAATACGTTCAATAAATAAATACATTTTGCCATGTTTAATAGTTATACTTATTAGCTTAATTAGTATGTCACATGTAAAACTCCCTTACAAGAAGTCAGTAAATTATTTATCTCAGTAGCTCAAATTGACACCACATCTGCCGCCTGTGCAGCGCGCCTACTACCAACCTTGCCTTTTCTTCACGCCTCTTTCAGCCATCATGTCTGAAAGACACATCTAAACAGCCAATCAGATCATCGGAACGCTCGGAGCTCCACCAATGAAAACTCTCAATGGGCGGAGCTCCTGTATGTTTTCTGGTTGCCAATGAGAAGATGTTGCGCTGTGGAGTTGGAGACAGATGAGAAATCACTGTCAGACGCTCCAAACGGGAATAACGACGCTGTTATTTGAATAAAGACAGTTTCTTCTTCTGATGTGGATGATTTAGAGAAGGTAAGCAATGGATTGACAGTTTAACCTACTGTATTCGTCGTGTTTATCAGCTGAAGCCAGCAAGAAGTGGTGCAAGAAAGACACTTTCGCCATAGCTGAACCAAGTCAATGCAATCCTGTGGTAGTACACAGTTACTATTCAATGAAACATCTTCGTTTATATTTTTGCATGTTTCACAGAGGCAGTGTATTGTGAATTGACCTTCATCAGGTTTGAGCTGATACCGGAGGAGGCCTTTGGTTTTAAATGTCCTTGTTTTTGTGTGTTTAAACTGTAGTCCTAGACTGTCATATTGAGGTTTATTTATGACTAGTTTTATATATAGTTTCCAATATACAAAAAGAATAATGCAAACTATTTAGGTGAGCCAAACAGTGTTTAGAAATGTATTAATATATGATGGACAGTGTTGATGCTTTGAATCTGTTACCATAGAGACAGAGCTGTGCATGACTTTACTTGTGCATCTTTTACA
Organism: Hypophthalmichthys nobilis; assembly: GCA_037950665.1. Classification (NCBI taxonomy): domain Eukaryota; kingdom Metazoa; phylum Chordata; class Actinopteri; order Cypriniformes; family Xenocyprididae; genus Hypophthalmichthys; species Hypophthalmichthys nobilis. Next base: position 7,530,349 of record CM075472.1, read on the forward strand.
GTATTAGTGTTGACATAAGATACTGTTAATTAGTGTATTCCACCTGCTTCTGATCTATAGGATCATGGAAAACCTGGAAATATAAGGGAAACTGAACATTAAGATTTCCAGGGAGTTTCCAAAATTGATGGAAATGTTTATAGTTAATAAAGATGTTTCTAGTTCTGCTGAGCTCTAAAATATTAAATCAGTGTAAATACAATGAATATAAAATAATAGTGATATGGTAATCACATTGGAAATTCATTAGTCAGAAGTTGTGGGAATCCTGACAGTATCAAGCACCATTTTGATACTGAAATATGACTTCTGTGCTCATCAGTTTAAGATGCATACAACTCGCAGTCCATCCGCGTCCATCCAGACAGGAGCAGCTGGAGACGTACTGGACCTCAGCCTGACCGGCTCTCAGCTCGCAATGGGCCGCAGACCCAGCAGTGCTTCACCTGGAAAACACTTCTCTCGATCCATATCCGTGTCTGTGGCCAGTGACGGCCGAGGGAAGCGAAACACTTTGGTGAGTCTGTTTGGCTACAAGACTGTGTAATGGTTAATAAATATAGTAGTAGGTATCCCTTGCATAAAGGGAATTAAATAAACAGTGATGGTCATAATATAAAAAGCACCATAGAAGTAATACATATGACTCCTGCACTACATTTCAAGTCACCTAAAAAGCCATGATAACTTTGTGTGTATGAACAGACAGAAAGTAATAAAATATTACTGTGCAGTTTGGACCTCAATAACCTCAAATATTATAACCAAATGGCGTGGTGTAAAACTGCTCCTTTAAAGTGAGAGATGCTCCATTTTAAACCTGTTCTTAGTCTGTAGTAGGCCTAGTATTATAAGTGTTTTGCACTCCTTGTTGTTGGCAGACTGATGCTGGATTGGGAAGCTCACGAGCAATTAAGAACCTGCGTCGGTCCAACAGCACCACACAGGTGAACCAGCAGGCCAACACAAGCCTCAGGTACAGAACCATCTGTCATTCCTTTGCATGCCATTTGACTCTTCTGGTGCTGCAGAGTTTTTTAAATTAGGCCTGTTTTTAGGATCTTTATGTTTAGGGTTGTTTTTGACATTATTTTCGTAACAATTAAACATTTTCTTTTCAATTCTCATTACCGTAGTGCAAAAAAAATTGCACAAAAAATTATATTGTATATATTTTGTAATTTCTAGTTTATCCTTAGTTACATTACAAAATGCAGCGTTTGTTTACTATAATACTGTTTAAAAATACTACATTGATGAGAATCTAATGGAAAAAACAAATACAAATATTTTTTTAAATATTTAAATCAGCATGAATTTGAATACTTATATTATTGTTATTAATATATAATTAATGTAATAATAATATTATTAATGTACTAATTTTTTATAACAGATTTATACAGTTATAATAATTTTTTTGCATTATGGTAATGAGAATTTGAGAGGAAAATCTGCTTAATTATAATTTAATTACTGTCTCAATGCAAATAGATAGATAGATTGATTTGATTGATTGATTGATTGATTGATTCTTGGTCCTAAAAGGACCTAAAAATGGTCTTTAAGAAACTTTTGATTTTGGGATGAAATATGAAAATGTTTTGTGAGATTCACCCATCAACATGTGCCAGCTGTCCTATTCAGACCTTGAGAATGGATAATCCCCAAGGGACATGAGTGAGAGGTTAGCTGACAACTTATTCAACATGTATGATTTTTTTTTTTTTTTTTTTAAAGCAATGATGGCGTGTTTGTGCACGTACATGTCTAGTGCACATGCCTGCATGCACTCACTTCACCCAAGCTTTGGTATGCCTGGTTGATCACCTCCTAGACGTGGAGGTTGGGGGTTTATACCCTTAAAGCAGCAACAGCTGGGGGTTGAGTGAATTTGGTTTTCCCCAGACAATAGCTATTGTGGCCTGGTGGCTGCAGCACTAGACAAGCAAGAGGGGGCTGGGTTCAGCTTTGTCAAGAGGAGAGCCAGGGTCTCCGGTTTCGCTCAAATGAGGACGCAGTGAAAGGAGAAGTGTGCATGCTGAAATTCTTTTGTCCGGCAGCTGCCAGTCCTGCCCTCCCCTCCCACTGCATCCTGGGATGCCACAGAGGGGTTTAAATGAAGGAACGACCGAATACCCCTTCCCCCTTCCTTCTGGTGTTTAATAACTGTCATTCTGTGACCTCTCTTCCCTCTGAATCACTTAAAAAGAGGAAACGTGGAGGAATGTAGTTCCTTGAATTGCTTTTCATTGGACCAGCTGACGCTATGCACCCCTTACACCCCCAAAACACTCACATATGCATACTGAAGTTGCTAGCACAGATGCCGGTGGGTCAGACATAGGGGTGAACATCATGTTAAACATTTGATGCGATTTAAATGCTAAGGGATGCGATTGCCATATGCTTATGGACATCTGCACTTTTAAAACCAGCCTCTGCTGTAGCATTCCTCTGCTGGGAGCCCAGTGCAGCTGTTGTCAGCTCTGAAAAAGGAACTTTTTTTTTATATGCTCATCTGATATGTTTAGCCTAAATAGTCTGGTTGGTTTTACTGGAGATGAATCTCAGGTCATGCACTAGATTTGCATCTATTTTTGTTCTAAAGAAGGGAAACCCGGGCTTGGTATGCTTAATATTTATAAGAGGCATTTGAACAAAATCTATACAACAATTATTAATTCATAGCATGTACCGATTGCACTATGGACACTTTTTTTGTAAAAAGTTTTAAACCATGTACACTACTGTTCAAAAGTGTGGGGATTTTATGAATTAAAATAATACTTTTTTTCAGCAAGGACACATTAAAGGGATAGTTCACCAAAAATGAAAATGATCCCATTTTTTAATCACCCTCAAGCCATACTAGGTGTAGTTTATAAAGATTTAAATATGGCTATTTTTCTTACAAAAACCCATCGCTTCCCTTCAAAAGGCCTTTATTAACCCCCTGGAGCGATATGGATTACTTTTATGATGGGTGGATGCACTTTTTTTTTTGAACTTCAAAGTCAGGAGTGCCATTCACTACCATTATAAAGCCTGGCAGAGCAGGATATTTTATAATATAACTCTGATTGTGTTCATCTGAAGAAGATAGTCATATACACATGATGGCTTCAGGGTGAGTAAATCATGGGATAATTTTCAATTTTGGGTGAACTATCCCTTTAAATTGATCAAAAGTGACAGTAAAGACATTTATAATGTTACAAACGATTCTTTTGAACATTATATTCATCAAAGGATCCTAAAAGATGTATCATGGTTTTCACAAAAATATTAAGCTGTTTTCAACATTCATAAAAAGAAGAAATATTATTTAAGGACCAGATCAGCATATTAGAATGACTTCTGAATGATCGTGTGACACTGGAGTAATGGCAATCCGTGTAATAAATTGCATTTTAAAATATATCAAAAACAGTTCTTTTGAATTCTAAGAAGAATATTTAACAATATTACTGTTTTTACTGTACTTTTGATCAAATAAATGCAGCCTTGGAGACTTCTTTTAAAAAACATTAACGGAAGTGTAGGTATTATTGGTCTAGTGTTGTGTTTATATGTTCCTCATGTGTGTTTGGTGTGTAATACTCTGACCTTTCTGTCTTTCCTTCCTTCCTGTCTTTCTCTCTCTGCGTCTGATTGCAGTGAAGGCCACACCGAAGACTTCCTGGCTCTGTTTAACAGCAGCTCTGATGGACGTAGAAAACTGGCTGGTCTCTCCAAGACGTCCAAAGACCGTACCACTTGGAACATCCTGGTACTGTCCAACTCATTCACTGCTTTATTACGTCTCATGTCATTGTGATTGTCAGATCTTATTAAACTTTTTGTAATGGTAACTGGCCCTTCTGATTGTTATGCCATGAAAAGTAATTTAACAAGGTCACCTGTGAACTCAGGAGGCCTTAAACAGTGGGAAGATCAAAAGTCATGTGGTCCATCTTGCTTTCAGGATGATCAGCCAAGAGTGTTCCCTGTGCCCAGCAGCTCTCACAGTACCTGCAGTATGGATTCTCCTACAGGACTGAAGAAGAGGGAAGCTGGCGTCTCTCTGGCTGCCAACTTCACTGCCAACAACAGGTGGGAGGCCATTTTCTCCTGCTGCTTAGACACTGTGCTAATGGTTAACTTTCAAACTCTCATGTTGCCGTGACAACAGTGTCACTGATAATGGATTCACTTTACGCCTTTTTTGTGCTTGTCAATCAAAGCATGAGCATGCCTTTCCCTGATTGGAAAAAATGTATTTGAATATGTAGGATGTCTGTGTGTTGACTTTCAGGAGCAATAAAGCAGCTGTGGGTAACTCGGTGACCACCATCCTCCACAACAACCACTCAGAGAAACCCCTCACTCCCAAGAGCTCTAATCAGAAACCCTCCTTCAAGTAGGTTCATTATGACCTTGAATGATGGCACAGCTCTGTGAACTAATCTTAGACAGAAGTCCTCTAAATAAGGCTCTATTTTACACATTTACAGTTTTCTCTCTCTCTCTCTATTTTAACAGTAACATAATCAAAGCCACAGTAAATGATGATTCGACTCTGGATGTGAGTGGTTCTCTTACTAAGTCTCAGAAGAATTTCTCTTCTGCATCATCAAGCTCAAACAACAACGCCTCCCGTAGCCCCCGAAGCCCAGGTCAGCCCCGCAGACGAGAGGTGACCGAGGAGGAGGCCGAAAGGTCAGCAGTGTTTTCCTGCCCTCATATGTTTCCACTTGAGTTGTTTTTTACATGATCATCTTCATACAAATGTTTGATTGGCCTTTGAGACATTTCAGACTGTTCAAAATAGGTTTTGGACATGGTTAAACACATTTACAAACTTTTTTACAGGTATATTCAGCAAGTGAACCATGCTGCTATTATCATCCAGCGTTGGTATCGTCGCCATGCCAACAGAAAGAGAGCCAATGAGAATACAATCAAACACCTCCTCACGTCCAAAAAGAAGGTAATGTATTTCACCCAAGGAGGTCTATAATACCTTGAATTAAAGGGTTAGTTCACCCAAAAATGAAAATTCTGTCATTAATTACTCACCCTCATGTCGTTCCACACCCGTAAGACCTTGGTTCATCTTCGGAAAGATATTTTTCATAAAATCCGATGGCTCAGTGGGACCTGCATTGCCAGCAAGACACTTAACACTTTCAATGCCCAGAAAGCTATTAAAGATGCATTTAAAACAGTTCATGTGACTACAGTGGTTCAAACTTAATGTTATGAAGCGACGAGAATACTTTTTGCGCGCCAAAAAAAACAAAACAATGACTTTATTCAACAATATCTAGTGATGGCTGATTTCAAAACACTGCTTCATGAAGCTTCGAAGCTTTACAAATCTTTTGTTTTAAATCAGTGGTTCGGAGCGTGTATTGAACTGCCAAAGTCATGCCCCCCAGTGGTGAACCATTGAAGTTTCGAAACACTTATGATGCAACGAAGTCTCGTTTACTGAAATCACGTGACTTTGGCAGTTTGATACGTGCCCCAAACCACTGATTCGAAACAAAAGATTCGTAAAGCTTTGAAGCTTCATGAAGCTGTGTTTTGAAATCGCCCATCACTAGATATTGTTGAATAAAGTCGTTATTTTGTTTTTGTTTTTTGGCGCACAAAAAGTATTCTCATCGCTTCATAACATTAAGGTTAAACCACTGTAGTCACATGAACTGTTTTAAATATGTCTTTAGTAGCTTTCAGGGCATTGAAAGTGTTAATTATCTTGCTGTCAATGGAGGTCTCACTGAGCCATCGGATTTTATCAAAAATATCTTAATTTGTGTTCTGAAGATGAATGAACGTCTCACAGGTGTGCAACGACATGAGGGTGAGTAATTAATGACAGAATTTTATTTTTTTTGTGAACTAACCCTTTAATAATATAATATGATATAATATAATATATGACTTCATTCTTGTGGGTGATTTGGTGTATTTTTTTCTAGGAGAGGGAGCAGAGAGCAGAGGAGGAAAAAACCATTGAGTCACTGAAGAAGAAAGAAGATGATCGAAAACGCATCAGGGAGGAGAAAGCTCGTCTGGCTCGGCTTACTGCCATACAGGTACAGTGTACTTAGCACTGCTATTGTAGTTTGTGTTGGCTAAGTCATTGTTTTCTGATGTATTGCATCATTTGTGCATCCAAAACAGGAGCTTCAGCAAAAAAGAGCCCAACGTGCTGCAGAGGTACAACAGATTGCAGAGGAGGAGGTAGAGGCACTAAGATGTGCTGAGAAAGTGGGCCGTAAAAAACTCACCAAGAGTTCACCCACTTCTCCCACTGACATCAAGGCTAAGAACACAGGTATGCACTACTCTGGGTCTCCGATCAAACTCAATTTCCTCTACCTTATTCTGTATTCCTTTATACTTTGTGGGTGGATCTCATGAAAAAAAATATTGAGATCAGATAAGTCACCCGATAAATCAATTTTAAGTAGTCACAACATTTGGCATTTATTTTTCAGATTCTAATGTAAATGTGGTGCCTGATCTGGATGATGTGACGAATTTGAGGGCTGCGTCACCTGTTGGTTCTGTATGCAGAGGATCTCAGTGTTCTCAGGTAACCACTTACAACAAACTGGACATAATTTCACCAGCTGTGAAGAAAAATGAAAACTTTTGCTCATCACATCGCTTCATGCCCTAAGGAGATCCTCCAGAGGTCTGTGAGCATGGAGGACCAGCGGCAGGGGGCGCCATCGAGCAGGGCACAATCAAAAACCACTCTGAATGACCTGCTAGACACACTAAAGCTCTTAGAAGAGGAGCCAGAGAGACTGTCAGAGCCCAAGAGCTACAGGAAGGACAAGTATGCGTGGATTGACAAGGTGAATTGACATTTCTTATCTTCAGTTCTGTATATACACTGCCGTTCAAAGGTTTGAGGGGTGGTAAGGTTTATTTTTAATGTTTTTGAAAGAAGTTTCTTAAGCTCACCAAGGCTGCACTTATTTGATCAAAAATACAGTAAAACTGTAATATTATGAAATATTACAAAGTTTTTCTATTTTAATATATTTTGAAATATAATTTATTCTTCTGATGGCAAAGCTGAATTTTCAACATCATTACTCCAAGCTTCAGTGTCACATGATCCTTCAGAAAGCATTCTGATATGCTGATTTGCTGCTCAAAAACAGATATTATTATTATTCTTATTAATGTTGAAAAGAGATGTGCCTCTTAATATTTTTGTAGATAATTTTTTTAGGATTTTTTGATGAATAGAAAGTCCAGGAGAACAGCATTTATTTGAAATAGAATTCTTTTGTAAAAAATTATGTTTTCACTGGCACTTTTGATCATTTTAATGCATCCTTGCTGAATAAAATTTGTAATTGACTGCAAATTTCTGAACAGTAGTCTAAATTACCTTTTTATGATTGGCTAACACTTCACATACATTTTCTTCTTAGGATGGGGACTCCAACTCCCTGACGACTGATAACGTGGAACGGCACAGGCAGCTGAGTCAGACTCCAGCCCTTCCAGATGGGGCGCCCTGCTTTCAGAAGCCAAACTGCAGAGCATTATGAGCTTTCTGGATGAGATGGAGAAGTCCGAGCAGGAGAGACCACGCTCGGTAACCTCTGGATCACATAGAGAGGTAAATGTTTGAACTGACTATATGAAGCCAAATGCAGGTGGATTTCAGCAGTGGCGTATAACGCGGTCACCCCTACTAGCCACTTTGACAGGTTTAATTTTATATACAATTTATACATTTTTCAATTGTAGTCTTTTAAAAAAGGCATCTGAAACAATAAACTAAGTGCAATGTAGTGTTGTCAAAAATATTGATACTGAAATATCTGAAACACTTCCAATGCTTATTTTCCACAGAATAGATACATGGTACCAGCTGTCGACAGACAAACCTCCCCTCACTCACTTGTTTAATTTGCTCCAGATAAATATTGTTGGTGTTACAGGGCTTGAATTTCGGAGTGGGATTGCGTTTATTGCGCATAATTTTCTCATCCCTGCAGATTTTGTGCTCACACCCAAAGTGTGCACACTTAAAGCTGCCTCTCAGTATCAAATTGAGTTCTTTTTCATTACTTATTGTGCTTAAACAGTCAAATACACACAAAACAATGTCAAAATTGCAGTCTTGGCGAGTATTTACATAAACACAGTCAGTTATGTTTTAAGTGAACATAAACAGTTGAGAAAGAAAACACATGTGTAACATTATAATGGATCCGTGCACCAGGTCTTAAAGTGACAGCAGCCTAATATGTAAAAATTGTAGCCAGTGAAAATGCTGAGTGGCTAGTAACTTTGAAAAACCACTAGCTACATTGGCTGGTGAGCAAAAAAGTTAATGTCAAGCCTTGGAAGTTAATAAGTTTTATCAGCACTGAATTTTATATTCACGTATGTGTGTGTGTAGGTGATGTTGTCAGAGGAAGATCTAGCAGTTGTGGAACAAGCCTCGGCCACAGCTGCTGAGGTCACCGGCTCTATGATGAGACTCAAACTGGAGCTGGATGAGAAAAAACGCACTGTCAATATGCTGCAAACAGCGCTGGTAAAATTGCAAATATTATCATCTGTATGTTTCAGAATACTCTGCACAAACTCAGATGACATTTACATATGTTTATGTGCAATATGCAAAAGAGATGATCTGTGAACAGTACTGCCTGAGACTAATTTGTAAATGTGAATGTGTGTGTCTTTAGGCCCAGCAGAGGGAGCTGACGATCCGGCATGTGAAGGAGACTGAGAAAGAGCTCAATCATACGTTCCAGTTACAGAAACAGCAGTATGAAGCTACGATACAGAGACACCTGACGTTTATAGACCAGGTATTAATCTCAAGCACAGAGACACCAGACATTTAAAGACAAGACAATAGCCTGTATACAGCATCTGTTCAGTCTGTTAAGCAACTTTCAGACAAGGCTTGTCAAGCTATCATCAAATTTGTCTTCACAATCATTGTATTACAGTAATAAAAATCATTAAGAATACTGGAAATTACAAAAACAAACAAACAACAACAAAAACCTAGAATAAATTATTTGGACGGATTACAGTAGAAGGAAGCTATTCATCAAAGAATCCTGAAGAAAAAAAAAGTACCACAGTTTACACAAAAAATATTAAGCAGCTGTTCCACATTGATAATAAGAAGAAATTTTTCTTAAACAGCAAATCAGCATATTAATGATTTTTGAAGGATCATGTGACACTTAAGACTGGAGTAATGACATTCTAGTCTTACTGCTAGATGAGGTTGTGCTTGTATTAATATGTCTCTCTCTCTTTCTCTCAGCTGATTGACGATAAAAAGGCCCTTAGTGAAAAGTGTGAGGAAGTAGTGGGAGAACTCAAGCAGGTGGACCAGAAATACACTAAGAAGATCGCTCAGATGCAGGAGCAACATGAGCTGGTGAGTTGAGTTTTAATGAGTGTCTTGAGATTTTGGTGCAGTGATCCTATCATGGACCTGCTGCAGAGGAGGTGCCTTAGGGTCTGAGCAGTTTTCGCATCAACTTTGGCCACAAGGGGGCAATCAACCTTTAAATGTCTGTTCAGGTGTATTGTAGATCTTATAGTGCCTCAGTTTCGAAACGTGTGCTGGTTTCTACATTTTTCTTTTTCATTGTTTTGTGGTTTTCTCTGCTGCTGTCAGTAGCTCTATCCCTGCAAACAATCTTGAGTATAATTATATTAACTTGTGCACACCATCAAATGCATGTTCGCTTGCTGTGTTGCTTTTGCCACTGCTAACTGTTTCTCTTTCTGCATTTGTTGTGCGTTTCTCTCTTTATCTGTCCTTCCGTCTGCCTGTAGGTGTGGCAAATTCTGGGTCCCATGTGTGAGGTAACTCTTGTTTTTCTTTCTAACTCCTCATCATTCCATTCTGTCATTTTCGTTCTTTTATTCTTCTCTCAATGCTGACTGACAGCTTAATTTTGCTTGGAGCCATTGACCTTGCATGCTTTTTTTAAACCAGCATTTCTTTTAAGGCAGCAAAAATACAGTGTTTAGTTTTAGGCTTTGATTTTGCATAAAAGAAATGCTTAATTGGAGCTTTGCTATTGTCAAAACCCTCTGCAATGTATTTGTCATGCATTCACGATGAAAACGAAATACAGAAATAGCTAAACGGGGGGAAAAAAACAAAAAAATAAGTTATGTACCGAATAAAGATTGAATGTCGTCTGTGCATTTAAAGGATTAGTTCACTTCAGAATTAAAATTTCCTGATAATTTACTCACCCCCATGTCATCCAAGATGTTTATGTCTTTCTTTCTTCAGTCGAAAAGAAATTAAGGTTTTCGAGGAAAACATTCCAGGATTTTTCTCCATATAGTGGACTTCAACGGTTAACAACTGGTTGAAGGTCCAAACTGCAGTTTCAATGCAGCTTCAAAGAGCTCTACATGATCCCAGCCAAGGAATAAGGATCTTATTTAGCGAAATGATTGGTCATTTTCTAAAAAACAAAACAAAAAAATGTATATACTTTTTAACCACAAATTCTCATCTTGCACTAACTCTGTGATGCGCCACGCATTACATAATCACGCTGGAAAGCTCACGCGTGACATAGGCGGAAGTACCGAGAGAGTGTTTACAAAGCGAACATGCAAAGACTAAGTCAAACGACCTTTACAAAAAAAGGTAAAACAACGATGTAGGACAGTTTTGAAGTTGGAGGACTTCCGCCTACATTACACGTGGCCTTTCCAACGTGATTGCGTAATGCATGGCGCATTGCAGAGCTAGTGCAAGATGTGCATTTGTGGTTAAAAAGTATATACATGTTTTTTGTTGTTTTTTTTTGAAAATGACAGATTGTTTCGGATGTGCCAAGGTGACAATAGACTATATATCAAGATTTTCAATGAATTTTATTAGTTTTCTCACCCAAAGCTATCATATGACTTCAGAAGACCACTTTTATGATGCTTTTGTCTTTATCTATTTCAAATAAAACCTGGGGCTGGATTCTGGAAAATCTTCTTAAGAAAGAAGTTAAGAAAAATCTTAATTTTTTTCTTTAGAAGAAAATTACAGGCTTTTGTGTTATTTGATTGAAAATTGAGTATTGCTGAAGACTTGATAAATGAAAAATCTGCCTGCAAATTACTGTAGTTATCGTAAAGTGTTATGTTGTAATGCTTAATATTTGAAACAACCGAGTAATTTCATTAAAAATCTTACTTTGGGGGATTTAAGACAGGTTGGATGTTATCCTAACTTTAAGAAATTATTTACGATTAATTTTAAGAACATTCTTTTCAGGTATTTTAATACTTTTTTAAAATTTTTATTTTGAGATCAACAATTTTTTTTTTAAAGAAAAAAGTTAAGAACATTCTTAAGAAAAGTTTTTGGGAATACAAATTATACTAATCCTTTTTCTTAAGTTAGAAAATAAGAAGAAAATAGCAGTTAAGAAGAATTTTATTGTTAATAAATGTTTTGTGAATCTGTGCCCTGTTCTTTCTAACTTTCTATTCATTAAATTATCCTGAAAAATATCATGGTTTTTACTAAAATATTAAGCAGTCATTTTTATTTGCAATAATATTTCACAATATTGCTGTTTTTACTGTATTTTTTTTTATCAAATAAATGCAGCCTTGGTGAGCATAAGCGACTTCTTTAAAAACATTTTAAAAAATCTGTCCATCCCCAAACATATGAATGGTAGTGTATCTCAAAGTTATTCTATGACTTTGAACGTACTTTTATGATACAATTATGGTGCTTTTGCATCTTTTTCTTCACTCTCCATTCAGTGTTATTGGACAGTAAATGATGACAGAATTTCTTTACAGTATGCCAAGGATGTCCTGCCATGTTGATGTTTTCTCTTTTTGTTTAACCATCCTTCTGTCCCTTTCTTTCTCCACACAGGAGATTAAGAAGCTGAAAGAGTTAATGAGTGCCACAGAAAAGATCCGCCGAGAAAAATGGATTGATGAGAAGACCAAAAAGATCAAGGAGATCACTGTAAAAGGTCAGCAGAGTTCAGCAACAAGTGTCTGTCTGTACCAGGTCCACATCACTGCACCCTTCAACAGTATCCATTTCAGCCCAGTCTGCATGTTTCTGCCAAAGTGTTACACATGTTTATGATTCGTCTCTGTACCCTAAAGACAAGAATAAACCGACTTATAATTGATTATTTATTATTCATGCAATTAAACAAGTGCCTGGAAGACTGATCAGACTGGTTTTTAATAACTTACTGTAATAATGAGTGTTTCCAAGTACTTTCAAGCTGGTCAAACTGGATATCACTCATGTCACACCTGTTTTGTTTTGAATATATTCAAATTGAAGCCAGAATGTTGGTGTATATTTTTTTAGGTACATATATTTGTTTTAATACAACACTGATAAAACGTCCGAGACCATCAGTGCAAAAGATTCTATTATGCATTTTTAAATTGCAAAATTGATTAAGTCAGCAACTTGAGTAAAACTTTTAACTGAAAAATAATGTGACACCAGATATCCCAGATTTTCAATGAAGAATTTTGCATCTCATTGTAATTCAAACATTGCATTGTGTGATGTTTTATTCTTTTCCTCCTTTACATTTACATTTAATCATTTAGCCGACACTTTTATCCAAAGCGACTTACAAATGAGGAGAGCAATAGAAGCAATCCTTTAAATTGTGTTGGAAATCCCCTGATTATTTTAATGCTATACTGCAAACATTTATGTTAGTTTTGTGTGACGTTTGATAACTCTCTTCCTGTATGCTCTCAGGTCTGGAGCCAGAGATTCAGAAGCTGATCTCCAAACACAAGCAGGAGCTGAAAAAACTGAGAGTTCTTCATGAGGCAGAGCTGCTTCAGGCAGACGAGAGAGCCGCTCAGCGCTACGTCAGGCAGAGCGAGGAGTTACGACAGCAGTTGGAGAGAGAAAGAGATGAACAGTGCCAGAGAGAGAGAGAACTGGCTAAGCAGAGGTAGACACACACTCACATGTGTCCTGTGCACATCTGTTCATCAACCAGTGACAGAGATGGGCAGCCAAGACCATGTGTTCACAGATGTTAGAAAACGCAAACACATTTAAAATCAGAAAAAAGAAAGGGAGACCTTGAAAGGGCGATGGAGGAAACTGGCTTGACATGATCTCAAAGCTAAATACAGCTTTTGAACAGACACACACACACACACATTTACTTAGTTATAAAGACTCTTGTTTCAACAGGAAATACATCAATACATCAACTCAGGAATCTACAATTATAGTACAGCATGGTTAGTCTGAAATCATTATAATTAGCTTTACATAAAAACAGCAGACTCTATAGGATATAGAGTTAAAATATAACTTTTGAACAGTGGTCTAAGTAGTCATTTACTGTGAATTTTCCCTTCAAGCTTTATGTCCAGCCTGTATTAATGTCCAGAATTCCAAATTGGCACTTCATGGTACTATACACAATAAACAATGCCATCATTTGAATCTGGATGCGAACAAACATTACACACTAGCTTTGTCTTTTTTTCTACTGAAAGAAAAAAAAAAAGACAGCGTAGGGCTTTTGAAACAGCATGAGGGTGAGTAAATAATGACATTTTAATATTTCTGTTCCTTGGATTGTTGACCTTGCATGTATATGTGAGGGATAGAGGCTGTTGTTTAACAGTCAGTGTAATCAAGTAGGCCTTAATTAGTGTTTTGTGTGTTTGGCTTTCGTGAGTAGGCATATTTTTCCTCCCACATCCCATGATTTCCTCCGTTCAGTCCTGAACAGATGTCTCACTCTCTAACTGATTTCTGTCTGACTGGTGGATTGTTCATAAGCAGATAATAAAATCAGCATGAGTATGTGTTTATTGACTGAAAGAGAAAGAGGGAATTCCAGAAACCAGGTTATGCAACATACCAGTTTAAGTAATTCAAGTAATTTCAACTTTTGGTTCCGTAAACTGAGGTAACTTTCAGGATATGTAAGTAGCCATAGCAGCTTATTCTCTGAACATAACCTGCTCCAGAGCTGGTTAGTTTACTTCAGTAAAACATTCAGTACGTGCATGCCCAAAGTTTTTTTTTGCAACAGGAAATTTTCTATGTAATGTATTTGTATAATAAAAATGACACACATAGGTTAATCAACAGAGAGCTTAAGGTTTATAGGACAGTGAGTTAACCCTGCTTTCTGTAATCCCCCCCCAGATGTGTTTTGTGTGTGATAGACATGTGCCGATATTCGGTAATGCGATATATCACGATAATGAATATGCACAATATTGTTATCGTGGGCACTTCAAAATACCGTAAATAATACATTTATTACCAATTATTAAAATTTTTATAATGCATTTAAGAATACTTTCCCCATCAACCGTATAAAATGCACAACACCGCTGTATTCTGCGTCAAAGGGACGCGCTCAGATGTAAACAAGCCCAACGTGCATGAGAAGCATAGGGCGGAACGAGTGAAGGAGACGCGCTGAATGAAAGTGCACGTTCACTCTCTGACAGCAGAGGGCGCTGATGGAACAGCAGAATGCAGCGGTTACCCCGGAAACCCTGTAAACAAAGCAACTGCACTAGTGAACAATTTTTAAAATGCTTCAAACAGCCATTCAGTTTTTGGTAATCTCACTGTTGTTCATCACAGCACCAAATACTTAATACTTAAAGACTTAATAGGCTATTTATTTTCAAACTTAAAAATTGTTATATTTTAATCTGGACTACAACATGCCCTAATGATTAGAAATGTTCTGATTATTTGTTATTGTTCAGTAAAACTTTGAGACATACGGCTTCATTAGTTAACATGTTAATTCATTATTACCAAACTGACAATGAAAAATACTTGTAAAGCATTAATTATTCTTAGTTAATATTATTTTCTTAGTTACTGTTTAATAACATTACTAAAATCAAAAGAACTTATTTATTGGGCCTGAGATAAAACTAACAATGATCAGTTGTATTTCTTAACTAACATTAACAAAAAATAATACTTTCTGTAACAAATGTAGCTATAGCTATCAATCTTAGTTAATGCATTAAATAATGAGACCTTATTGTAAAGTGTTACCTGTTGTTCTTTATAGCCTAATTCTTTTGCACTTTAATCTGTTTGAAAATTTTACTTTATATATATTTTGTGTATTGTATTATTGTTTTTAAACATTCAGAGTTCTTTTTATTACAAAAAGAGTTCTTAAACCTGTATGACAACAATTTTTTTGCAACTTATTTCAATATCATGATAATACTGTATACCGTGATAAAAGCTTCAGCAATTAATCGCAACATGAAAATTTGATACCGTCACGTGCCTAGTGTGTGATGTAAAATATAGCATAAACTCTGAAATTTGCATACACAGTCTGCATTATTTTTGCACCTGATTCACTTTATTATGCAAATCAGATAATGGGACAAACATACCCACAAAATGAGATAATGACCATAAACTTGAGGTTCTAAAAGTTTTTTTTTTTTTTTTTTTTTTTAAATCCCAAAAACCTTTGCCTGACTGCAATTATTGTTGCCAAGATCAGTAGAAAATGCACATAAACATGCCTCTTAATTTGGCAGTATGTGAATAAGGCACAGGGGTTTGCACTAAAATTACTGTGCGCACAGCTGCATTCATCCCTCAGATCCTTGTATATAAAACAAAGATGAAACAAACAAAGATTGAATTTTGAGAACTGAGTAAATGAAGGTGTGTTTGTGTCTCAGGTTCGAGAAACAGCTTCAGGAAGAGGAGAACGCGCTGCAGCAGCAGAGGAGGCGCCTGTATAAGGAAGTATCAGAGGAGAAGGAGCGAATCACACAGCTGGCAGCCAGGTCAGGTTTAAAGATTGTTTAAGGTCACATGACCAGGCCCCTGTTTATCTGTCTGAACCATTGGGTGCCAAATGTTGCTAGCCAGGAATTGTCATGGAGAATTGCACTAAGAAACTTCAATGCGTTTCCATGCTGTGATGGTTGATTTTTTTTTTTTTTTTTTTTTGTTCCAGTTTTCAAGTAAAAATATAAAAAAAAAAGTTGAAAGATTTATTTTCAGACAATGTATCGTGAATCTTGTAAGTTTATTCTGATTAATGCCTCCAATATTTTTTGGAAACACTTTACATAAAGGGTTAGTGCACCCAAAAATGAAATTTCTGTCATTAATTACTCACCCTCATGTCGTTCCAAACCTCGTTCATCTTCAGAATACAAATTAAGATATTTTTGATGAAATCCGAGAGGTTTCTGATTCCCAAGAGCAATGTTATTACTACATTCAAGGTCCAGAAAAGTAGTAAAGACATTGTAAAATAGTCAACGTGACTACAGTGGTGTTATGAAGCGATGAGAATACTTTTGTGCACAAAAACAAAACAAGTATTGGCCAGCTCCTGCGTCAGCAGCACACGGATGCGTCAAGCCGCTCACCTGAACAGCATCGGCTAATACTGAGTCTGTGTTCTGACGTAGAAATTGTTGAATAAAGTTATTTTTGTTTTGTTTTTGCGCACAAAAAGTATTCTCGTTGCTTCATAAAATTAAGTTTGATCCACTGTAGTCATGCTGACTATTTTAACGATGTCTTTACTACTTCTCTGGACCTTGAATGTGGTAATTACATTGTTTTCTCTTGGGGATCTGAAACCTCTTGGATTTCATCAAAAATAACTTAATTTGTGTTCTGAAGATAAACAAAGGTCTTACGGGCGTGGAACGACATTAATTATGCCTTGTAATGCACCTTATATTGCATCTTACAGTGCACAGCATAAATGAGTACACCCCTTCTGAACAAATACAAAAGATGTATTTTCTTCAAATGTATAATATTCTAGTACTTAGTATGCCTTCCATAATTTTGAATATACTGCTCTAATCCTTCTTGGCACGGAGTGTACAAGTTCATGACAAATTGTCACCTCTGTCCTGTTTAACTCCTGGATAATGAGCTCCTTAAATGCCCTGATCTTTAATGGGGAGTGTTGCTCAACTCATCTCTACAGAATCCCCCTCAGGTGCTCAAGAGTGAACAACAACCATGCGTGTCATTTCTGCAGGCTGCATCTTACTTTGTGAGATAAACAGTCACTCTTTTCACTCGCTTGGTATTTCTCCTGCTCTTTGTCTAGCAAAAAAAATCCCTCATCACTAAATGAAAGCTTAAAATGAAGGCCTGATTATTTCAGAGGCCTTGTCACAACAAGTCCATTATTTTTGAATTTCTGTGTTACTTTAGCTATATTTTCACACTTAAAACAAAAAAAATTGGTAATCCTCTTGTACCACTGTCCTCTTTTGTGCTAAGAAATAAGTCTCCTGATAGTTCTCTCCTAGAGTGGTTCCATTGTTGTCAGCATTAAGGCTGAGAATGATTCAGTGGGCTATATAACACTTTTAATTGTCAAGAAATTACTTCTCTTTAAATGTTTTGGTTCAACATACTTACCTGTTGATCAAACATTGCCTTAAACTTACACCAGAAATTTTTTATTTCGTTTTAAAAGCTTTAGGTAAAGTGTTACCGTATTGTTTTATAGTTACTGTCCAAAAGAGAGAGATGAGATGAAACATTCAAGTTAAGTTAACACTAAATGTGAATGTGTTTGTGTGTGATATAGGCAGCATGCTGAGCTGGAAGATTTAAGGAAGCAGTTGGAAGAGAACAGCTCTTTGGCAGGAAGAGCATTGAGAGAAGAACTTGAGAAGAGCAGAGATGAGCAGGAGAGACGTCACCAGGTAACGCACTCATATCTAGTCATATTAGTTTACACAAACATTTGTGTATTCAAATATAGGTCTAAATAACTGATGATGATATAAGGCGAACTGCACAGCTTGCCCGAAAGCATTTTAAGGCAGCATGCGTGTGACTGCCATGTCCGTGCTGGTAAAGAGTTTTTATAGGCCTATTGTTTTTAAAGGGTTAGTTCACCCAAAATTGAAAATTCTGTCATTAATTACTCACTCTCATGTTGTTCCACACCTGTAAGACCTTCGTTCATCTTCTGAACACAAATTAAGATATTTAGAGGCCTCTGTTGCCAGCAAGACAATTAACACTGCCCAGAAAGCTACTAAAGACGTATTTAAAACAGTTCATGTGACTACAGTGGTTTAACCATAATGTTATGAAGCGCCAAAAAAAAACAAAATAACAACTTTATTCAACGATATCTAGTGATGGGCGATTTCAAAACACAGCTTCATGAAGCTTCGAAGCTTTACGAATCTTTTGTTTTGAATCAGTGGTTTGGAGCGCGTATCAAACTGCCAAAGTCACATGATTTCAGTAAACTAGGCTTTGTTACGTGATAAGTGTTTTGAAATTTCAATGGTTCACCACTGGGGGCGTGACTTTGGCAGTTTGATTATTATTATTATTATTATTAGCTTGGTAGAGAGATAATTAATAAATTAAGACATTATTAGATCATGAATTAATATTATATATAATGTTAATTATATAGGTATTAAGATTATAAATGTTTTATTATTAAAATGTTATGAAGATTATAAATAAAGTTATTTATTAATTGTTCAATCACGTACATTCATAAACATTTTTAAAATGTTCTGTTGGTAGTTCACATACTTGTTCTCATGTTTCATTCCCTTACAAAAACAAAACATACTTTGTTTATTTTATTAAGTACACTTAAGTAAAGTTTAAGCATTTTTTAAGTATACTTTATGAAGTAAATACACTAATACCAATGTACTAGCAGTATACTTGTAAGTGTACTATTAGTATCAATACTAATTATAACAGTAGTAAACTTTGAGTATTGTTGATAATAACCAGTATTCACATTCTTAGAAAATGTCTTTTGATTATTCATATCACTCATCTCTGTCACTTATCTCCGTCCTTCTGTATATGAATCTTTGTACAACCTCAGCCTGTTTTTTTTTTTTTTTTTGCCTAAGGCTTTCATCCCAGAACTCAAATTACCTGTTTGTTTAGACATGTATTTATGTGTTTGATTGTGCAATGTTTGCAGTGGTCAAAAGAAAGCACCTTTTTGTGGCAATATAGAATGTTGGGTCTCATTCTTTTGGTTCTTTTAATTGTGTTTTTGTCTGTATTTTTCCTTAGGTTGAAATAAAGGCCCTGAAGGAAAGACTCGAAATTGAGAAACAGACATGGGAAGAAAATTATATGAAAAAAGAGGTATGTGTTAATGTATACATGTTTGTGAGTTTTGAAATCAGTTTATATATTTTATCTTGTTCTACACTTATTTTTACTTATTAGTTTCATTTTCTGCATATTATAATGATTTCTGAAGGATCATGTGACACTGAAGACTGGATTGATGGCTGCTGCAAATTGAGCTTTGCCATCGCAGGGAATAAGTTACATTTGAAAATATATAGTATGAAATATAATCTAAAGCGGTTATTTTAAATGGTAATAATATAATTTTTTTTCAAAAAACTGCAGCCTTGGTGAGCATAAGAGACTTAAAAAAAACATTAAAAAAATATTACAGACTTGTGTATTGTTACAGTTTATTGTTCTAAACCAGTCAGAATTTCATAGCGAGTGCAAATGACCTCTGTTATGATTGGTTAACTTCTGTGTACCACTAATAGGCTATTTGGACTGGTTGGGGCCTAGTAATATTCCACCTGTCCATCTAAGAGTAAAAGTGATAACAGTAATTTGTTATGGTGTAAGTTCTCAGGTTTAAGGTACGGTCACACCGCACTTGTGGTGTGACTGTGGCTTTAATGTGTTTACCCACCCTTGATATCTCTGCATTAATAAAGTCAAAGAACGTTTACAACTACAAGTGTGTGTGTAAGATTAAAAGTTCTCTCTGGTAGTCACAAAACATGGTGTTTCCTCTCACAGGAAGCGTGGCTGCTGAGCAGAGAGAGGGAGCTTAAAGAGGAAGTGCGTCGAGGGAGAGACAAAGAGATTGAGCTAGCCATTCAGAGACTAGAGGAGGAGACCAGAGGGGCAAGAGAGGAGTGTGAGAGAGCAGCTGACAACCGGTGTGTTTCCCCTTCCTGGTTTTTTTTTTTTTTTTTTTTTTTAATTGTGTGTCTGTGGAGAGCTGGATAGCACAGGATGTTACAGTTTTGCCCACGGTTAATTTTCTCTGGTGGCAAGACTCAGTATGTGCTACAAATTTCCCTGTTGACCAGTTTGCTGGTAGACCAGCACAGCCATACTGTTCATCATGAGTTTAAATTATAAAACATTTACAAAAATACATAATCAAAAAAAGACTGTATATGAAGAGTTCAGATGCAAAACCTCTAAGTCCATCTAACATGTTTTCTTTTAAATAAGCATTTTTTACCAGGCTCCTATGTTTAGGTTCAGTAATTTCACTTTAATGGCAATGAAAAGGTTGTTAGTCAGTTATTGAAATGCCTTATTTTCAAAAATGTCACTTTAGTCAATTCATTGGTATTCCACAAATTTGACTGTCTTTTGCTGCAAAACCCTCTAAGTCCACCTCATTGGACAACAAGTAAACATAGTAAAACATCCGTTTCTGTCAGTTTTACAGCAGCAAATGAACACTTGTGTTTACTTGCTACTCGTGAAATCCTGTCATTGCCACTGTAATGATGGACTAAACATGATGATAACTTGCAGCTCGGCAATTAAAAGCTGGCTCATACGCACAACGTTGTTCATCTTGAAATCATATGATTCGATTCGCGTCTTCTGATTGGTTCTTCTGTGGACTTAGAGGCTTTTGCTGACAAAGGGAAGTGGCATTTAGTGGTTTCTGCCAACGAACCAGTATTTCTGAATGGGATGACGCTGGGATTTAGCGGATTTGAAGTGAAAGTATTTGATGAATGTATACTATGTGTGAAGATCATTCGCTCAATAAATATCATTATCTCATTTCTGACGGAGGTGCTGTTCAGCGGCTTTTGCATCTGAACTCTTCATACATATATATATATATATATATGTATGAAGAGTTCTTCATATATATATATATATATATATATATATATATATATATGAAGATTTATATGTATAAATGTATATGTGTGTGTGTGTGTGTGTGTGTCCATGTGTTTATCATTCAAATTTCAATTTTGAAAACATTCAAATTTAGCTCATATGCTGAATATTTTTTTTTTTTTTTCTTCTCACATATTTGAGCTCTTCCTGGATAGTTTGCATTTAGGATATATGGCCATTTACATTTAAGTCACTGAAGCCCATCCATTTAACATAAATGGCAGAAGAACTGTGGTTTTTACGAGCTGAATGTAAATGTGTGTACTGTGTGCAGGATAAAGCGTGTGAGGGAGAAATACGAGGCCGAGATCAGAGATCTGGAGCGTTCGGAGCGGGCGGCACTGCAGAAACAGCAAGAGATGAGAGAGAAACACAGTGAGATAGAGGCAGAGCTCCTCCGACTGCAGTCGCTGTTACGACAACGAGAGCAAGAGATAAGCGACCTCACCCAGGTAACCATCGTCATGGGGACGCTAACTTGTATGCCCAGACTCATTATAGTTAATAGGTGACTTATAAATCTACATACTCCATGGGAGATTTCTTGGTAGAAATGGGAAAAAAGGATTCCATTTCTATATAACGATTTTATTAGCAATAACTGGTCCTAACTATACTAAACAATAACAGTACTTGTAATTACACTGTATTAAGTAATTAGAAAGATTTAAGGGTGCTTTCACACTTGGTTCGATTTCCTGGTCAGAACCTGAGTTTGGCAGCAAAATGCTCACCCAGGTTCAGAAAACAGCGTTCACATCATCCAAACAAACCAAAGTCTCATGTCAGTCGAACCCAAGTGCGCACCTAAAGTGCTAGTGTGAAAGCACTATAAGTCTCACAAGCTCTACATACACATAACACTGTAACAATTCTCAGTTATTTTGAGCTGGATCTGATAAAAACAATGACTTGTGGTTCAGTCAGGAAGTGCTCAGATGGATTCAGTGAGTCATCCAGGCAAAAGGCTAGGCAACCTGTTTCTCTAAAAGTGTGATAAACTGGATGACTTTTGACCCTTTCTGTTTAATGTTACACCTAACTGTAAATGCCAGTGTGTGAAATAACTGAAAATAGATTATCAATTGTGGTTACATAAGATGTCCAGGATCATAGAGTTAGCACATGACATGACCTATTTTAAGTTTTATTTGCACATTTATTCCTTTTGTTTTGCCTGGGTTTTTCCATCAACTACCTTCCTTATGTTTTGTCTCTGTCTCATTTCATGGAATGACTACAGGCCCGTGATAAGTTGTCAGATGAGCGCCGCAGCCTAGCAGAAGTGATCAGACAAGAGTTTGCAGAGCGGCTCGTAGAAACGGAGGAAGAGAATAGGAGGATGAAGATGGAGGCCTCGGAAGCCAAAGCCCGACTCCGCTTAGAGGTGGAGCGAGTGAGCAGAGAGAAAGAAGAGGAGCTTGCAGAAGTACATCAGAGGTATGTAAGAGTATTTTTCTTTTAGTTCCTTGTTTGGAAATGCAAGTCGTTGCCATGGATTAGCTTTAAACCTGCCGATCAGGTGTTTTAATGACATTTCTGCTCTCATCTACAATGACAGTTGTTCTCTCTTCCTTTAATAGGGTGAAGTCAGCTATTTTGAAGAAGGAAGAGACGGTTAATAACTTGCGTAAGCAGCATGAGGTATATTGCAACATATTTGATTCAATGTATTCGCCTTGCAGTAAATGCAATGCTTGTTGTGGATACATTTTGATTTACAACTAACTTGACTTTTCCTCTGTCTTTCAGGCTGCAGTGAAGAGAGCAGATCATCTCGAGTCTTTGTTGGAACAGCAGAGAAAACAGCTGTTAGGAAAATGAATGTCAAGTTAGGGCATTGACACCCCACCCCCTCGCCACCACCACCACTTCTTTTTTGTTAAACCGTCCTCCTGCACAAAGGAATGTTTTTTTTTTTTTTATTATTATTACTTTTGGTTGTTTGGATGAACTGATCGATTCTGGGTCGACATTTTGGTTCCACCACACTTCTCATTCAGAAGGACGGGCTTTGGCATTCCCATGGGAACAAGGCAAGAAATAAGAGAGGAATTTAATCTTCTCCAAGATTCTAGGAGAGGCTTTTGTGGGTCTCTCTTGCACGGATATGGCCAAATTACAGATTCCTTTCAACCACTGGTTTCACACAGCCAGACAAATGAACTTACAGATAAACACACACACACACACACACACACACACAAAAACATTTTCTCACTAGAGTTTAGATCTAGTATGTTGTTGAATCTTACAAGACCTTACCTCATAAAATCGTGCATATTTCACCCCAGAATCAAAATATATAAATGACACATTTCTTTATTTTCATAAACAAATTAAGCTCATTAAGGAAAAAAAAGCAAAAAAAAAAAATATATATATATATATATATATATATTATTTAAGTTGTAAAGTATTTATACTACGTTATTTTTTTTTTTATAACTTTAATTTATGCTTGTATTAAGTAGTCATCTTATAATAATATAGTAAAAAAATGGAAATCTGATTAATCACAATCGAGATTAATGGGAATTGCAAAACCCTCAAAAGTAAAACAATAATGACGGTTCACATTGTGGCAAAATGTGATTGTCATGGAAATTGTCACAATGCAAAATAGTCCTAAAAATAAGCTTAATTTTCTTTATGCAAAATAGTATTTCTTACATTTATTATTTTGATTTGTGGGTAAAATCTGTATGCATTTGTGAGATTCACCCAAGAAGTGGAAAAGCCCCTTTTGCTGGGCACAAAGGCATTCACAGTAAACTGTTCCAGATGTTTCTGTAACTACACTCCCTCTTTCCGTCCCTCTCCAGCACTGGAATAAGGAGAATGGGTGGAGATTACAGTGGACAGGAGAGGTGGGAGGGGCAAAGGCTTTGATATTGAGCAGAGAAGTTAACTCTTCACATTAAAGAGCAGAGGCCTAAACCCCCACCGATCCAAACATCCCCACTCCCCTGCCTTTTGTGTGTTGCATACAGATGCCTTTTGTCCTGATCCCCCTCAGGGCTATCTCTAAATTACAGGAGATGTCCCAGAAGCCCCCAGGACACCCAAACATGCTCACACAGAGCCCGCAGTGAAGCCCAGTTCTAGTTCAGATGTCAGTGAATGATGGCAGCACAGCTAGGCGATAGAGATTTTAGAAGGTTTGTTGACAGCAAAGCATTAAGTGGAAGAAGATAAGTATGGAATGTCTCTTTAGATTGACAGGGACTGACCATAGATTGAGCAGCTCTCATGGTATGTATGTGCAGCAATTTTGCACATACTGAGGTGAGAGACCTGGATGAGGTTGAGTTGAGATGGATGTAGAAAGTTGGGTAGATAAAAATATCAGATGGATAGAAAATTAAGAGGATAACGGTGTTTATAATTAGGTACGGCAGAGCTGGGTTCAACAGAATGTCATGGTACAAGATGACTGTGATTTGCCAAGTAGGATGTTCCTGAATCAACATACAGGGTTCCCACAGTCTTGGAAAAGCAGGAAATGTCAAGGAAAATTGTGTTTTTCAGGCCTAGGAAAGTCAGAAAAGAATAAAAGTCATTGAAAACAGAGAAATAGTAAATATGTACTATTTTTTTTTTCTTTTGAAAACTGAAAAAACAAAATCTAGTTGACAAAATATTTTAGCGTAAAAGTGCCTTGCAAGCAGTGTTATTGTTGACTAAAAAGTTTTTAATTTAAATAGTGCTGAAATATAATGAAATAAATGGAAAACTTAAAAAATCTAAATTGAAATAGAAATAAAACTGAAACAAGTTTGTTGAAGTACTGAAATTACTAAAACTAAACTGAAATATCAAGCTAATTCAAAATATTAAAAAACAAAAACTAATAAAACTGCCAAAATCACATAACTAAATTACTAAAACTGAAAATATAAAAATAAAAGCTAATTCAAAATATTAATAAATACTGTAATAATATATTATTAATACTAAATTGGCATTGCTTGCAAGCCATAGGAATGTCTGTATTTTATTTAAATTTGATTTTTTTTTTTTTTTTTTTTATGAATCATTCAAAACAGTTCACACATTGGTCTGAATGATTCATTAGGATTCATTAGCTTGACTTTTAAAATTGAGAGGTGGAACATCCTTGTTGGTCCTAGAGCAACATATTCAATCCCCGATTGGCTGATAACATCAACCTACATTTTTCCACTGAATGTTCGTAAAGGTTTTTTTTTTTTTTTTTTTAACATATATATAATAGTTGTGTTGTAATGTTGATCCAGGAACACTTCTCTCTTGGTGAAGCCGGGGGAGCATGACTTGGATTCATTCTGTGGTTTCAAGCACAACTAAAAACCCTCCAATCTCTTTCGTTTTCTCTCTGCAATGTATACCAAGCGGTCGACCCAAGAGAGGAGCGGAGACGAATGCAATTCAGCAGGAGTTGGGATGGCAGGGTGGGGGAGGTGCTTCAAAACTCCCACAAGTCTCCATTGTTTCTTTTTATTCCTTTTTGGTTGCTTTACCTTTTGGTTTTATTAAGAGCCACTTATCTAAAACATTTAGAGTGGATAAAAATGGCGCAGGCCAGAAAAGCAGTGAATGTTAGGCCTATTATCTTGGGAATGTTTTTTACGCTGATGTTTATTCTGATTGGGCAACATTAGGTCTTGTATTTAAAGAGAACTTCCATTTAAAAACTTCTCTTCGTCTACAAAACAATACCCTTGTCCGAGAAGTTGATTTACGTGCTAAATTACATGTGCAAGCCGTAACCAACTTCCTATCCAATGTTGGACCGCTTTCTTGTACCATTGTTTGGTGGATTTTGTATGTCCGATTCTTACTGATGTGTGAGCTGTTTAGTCAATGGAACCACTCCGAAAAGGTCAGAGTGAAAAGTGCCTCATTCCTGTTCTCTAATGAGTGGATCAGGTGTCTCGTTTAAGGACAGAGAGGGAACGAGAATGAGCTTAAACTGTCCCCACTGCAGGCCGACTGCAGAAAGCTCTGTCGTGTGGCTCAAGCGTAATACTGAGATTTCTCTGAGACATAATTTCATGAGTCACATGTTGACATCACACTTAAACGTGTATCCAAAGTCAGTTGGATGCAGTTTATTAGAACCCGAGTGTGAGGTTTAAAACGTTAAAACATTCTGAGAATGTTTCCGATGCATTTTGTGAAGGTTAGAAGCAGATTGGCAGCAGATGCAGGTCCTTGGCTGTCTTTCCGCCTTTGAATGGCAGTGTGGTTGGCATGGCGGGTGCGTGTCAGTCCCACTCGTGCCAATGAATTATTCTTTTGTGAGTGTAGTGTTTAATAGCCAAGCGCCGGTCGCCATTTTCCTGGCCTTTTGTAACTGTGGTCTAAAAAAACACTACTTTGAATTATTATCTTAATTCATGTCTTGGATCATTTTGCTTTCAAACTACTTTCCCTCTTTGTGTTTTGAAAATGTTTGTTTTTGCATGACTGAGTTTTTAAGTAAATTTAAATGTGCCCTTTAACATGTAGCTCTTAATTTGATTATTTTACACACATCCTGTATTTTGATCATTGAGTTTAATAGCTGTTTTTGTGAACAGTGAAGAAAAGAATCTTGTCAGTATGAAAATAAATCTTGAAAATGATTTTGTTGACTTCTTTCTTTCTTTTTTCCCTCCCTCTTGCAATAGCTAGCAATTACATAATCACTCCAGTTCTCCACAGTCCACTTCAAGTTTAACTTGAGACAACATTCAGATCTGGTTCTTTTTGTGAAAGTGACCTTAAGGCCAAGTATGACCAAGTTATTTGCATTTAACCCATTCAAGTTAATGCACACACATTAGGAGTAGTGAGTAGTAAACACACACACACCCAGAGCAATGGGCAGCCATTTTTGCTGTGGTGCCTGGGAAACGATTTGGGGGTTAGGTGCCTTGCTCAAAGGCACCTCAGTCATTTCTTGCCAGTACTGAGAATCGCACCCACAACCTTTGGACTCTCTGCCGCAGATTCCTCTTTCAACCAGCTCTTTTCTTCACCTTTAAACCTTGTTCAGTGTGAAACTGTTGATTCAAGTTGATTGGTAGAATGAACTTCCAAACTTCATCCGAGCAACATTCCATTGCAATCTTATCTGGGAGCTTTTATTTATGTAACATAATTTAATTACAACACATTAAATTCCTGTATATTGTTCTGCACTTCGATAGTTGACTAAAGATTAGTCATCATTAAACTATTCATATATTTATTATCTATAATGTGCATGCAGTTTCATGAGCTCATGAAAGTACCGGAATATTGATACTTTTAAAAATTAATTTGTTACTCCGCCGGTCCATTTAAAATGATCAAGTGAAGGCAAAAAAGGGGCAAAAAAGGTCATGAGACCTAAAATATGCACTTTCAGTTATATACATACACTACCGTTCAAAAAATTTGGAAAGTCTTCTTGTAAAGATCTTTATACTCACCAAGTCTGCATTTATTTGATCAAAAATACAGAGTAAATTACTTTTTTTAATGCATTTTAAAATGTATTTTATTCCTGTGATGACAAATTACTCATTACTGCAGTCTTCAGTGTCACATGATCATTCAGAAATCATTCTAATATGCTGATTTGGAGCTCAAGAAACATTTCTTATTATCAATGTTGAAAATGTGCTGCTTAAGATTTTTGTGATAGCTTTTTAAGGATTCTTTAACAGGAAGTTCAAAAGAATGGCATTTTTCTGAAACTTTTGTAACATTCTAAATGTCTTTACTATCACTTTTGATCAATTTTATGCATTCTTGCTGAATAAAAGCATTAAAAAAATCTTACTGACCCCAAACTTTTGTCGGGAAAAAAAACCGTCCACAAGCATTCAGTCTCAACTACCCACTTTCACTTCCGCTCTAGAGCTGTATATTGTTTTCTCCCGAGTTCAAATGGTTTCAGCTTTGTCATTTGTAAGTTACTTTATATACAAGCGTCTGCTAAATAAATAATGTAAATGTCAATCTGAGTCACATCCATCTGCAGGAAAGTCCATCATACTGACCCACATTTCTGACCCGTTTTGCCTCTTGCTCCCTCACATGGTGTTTCCTATTTTGCACTGCATTTGTTTTCTGCAGCTTTTTGCTAACCAAAAGTTCCATGCAGCCTATTTACTTCTGAACCAGTCTAAGCCCCCATGTGACCGTTTGCCCCCCTTGGGAAAGTGTGATAACAGCCTTGTATGTAAATGAGGCAGCTGTAAGTTGTGATAAAGCAGACTATCAGGCTTTTTAAACCAGGGGTGCCTTCAGCATGTCACTGCATGTTGTTTTTCAGGTAGTTTTTGTACGAGTGCATCTTTATGCCTGTTCTTTGATGCTTGAATGCTAGCGTTTGCACATTCCATGGTCTGTCTTTGAATATCATCTGACTTGTCATGGTTTGTTTTGTTTGCAGTTGCTATAGTCTGTTATGACCAAGCTCTGAGTTGTACGTAACCATCTCTCTCTTCCTCTCATATTTTATGTCTTCCTTTGGGGGAGGGGGCAGGGGAGTTGACCAATTGCTAGCAGCTGTTACTCATTTCACAATGGGGCCGCCTCTCTGTGTGTGAGTGTGACTGAGAGTTGTGTTGTTAATCTAGGCACATTGCTGCTCGACTTCCCCTCACATCGCTTGACAGGAGTTTCCCTTTAGGTACGAGACTTTTTTTTACAGTTCTTCTTTAATCTGTCTGTTCTCATATTCTGTCAGTTCTACTTGATTTTAAGGGCTGCTACAAGTCCTCTGTCTTTGAATGTTGCATATGGTGACAGTTACTTCGTCTGATGTAGTGTGAAACTGGCTCTTTTTGTTTCGAAAGCTTTTTTTTAAGTTTCATTAACCTTTTATGCATTTTGTGAGAGTTTTTTTTTTCTTTTCTTTATTTAATTCTACCTTTAATACATTTAAAGAGAAATTCTATTCAGTTTCCTGAAGGAGATGGACTTTGGGTTATAATTTAATCCTTAGTCATTACTTTAGAGTGAAGCACAGCAAGTTTCTGGAGCAATTCTACTTACTAAAACACTGATTCGCCCAAATAGCATTCTTGTCATTCCACATATGGCAAAAAAAAAAGAATAGCAGGAATCCTCAAGACAAAAAAAAAAAAAAAAAAATCGCATAATGTGAGCCTTTGTGCCTCTGAATTCAGCTTTATTCTCCAGTTTGAGACTCAAATGAAGAATTAAACTTTGTTAAACAACTTTTTTCCTTTCCTTATTCAGATTTTTCACTTTAATAACCTTCAAGGTATATTAATGACTAGATTATAAATAATGAATACTCAGGGGAGAGTTACTAACAAGCAATCTTACCACAATATCTCAGGCTTTTCCTCGCCCTCTTCTGTATACAACTCCGAAAACAGGCATTTTGTGTCTATATGGTAATTACACGCTCTCTATTTCTGCCTTTCACCCATTCCCTCTCATTTCTTCCTTTGTCAAATCCTGCAGTCTTTTTGACACTATTAATTAGCATTTGAAATGCTCTTTGAGCAAAGGTACACTCTGAAACCAGAATCACATGTTCCTGGTTTACCCGTCCCTTTAATTAAAACAAGATTACTGCGTAGAAACCGGCATGTGGAGTTTGACTCTTGTATTTTTTTTCTTCCTCTCACAGACGTCCTCAGTGGTGTGGGAGACTCCCACATGTGAATGCCGGATCTCAAAACGAACTAATTGACTAGCAGCAACCCTGCTAACCCTTCCCTTTGAGGGCACTTTCAAACCCTTATTTCATCAAAGCACCATTCCTTCCTCAGGAGAACTCTCATGTGCTCACAGGTTGACCAGACGTTCTGGGGAACTCTCAGCAACTTGTGCATGAGGAAAGTAGCACGATGACAGGCCGGCTGCCCCAGAGGCTTCTGCTGTGGTTCATTGGGTTGTTGGGAATCGCGTTACTGACTTTAATCGTGGTGTGCGCGGCTATGCAGATCCAGGTGCCATGGCAAGCGTTGAACGTCCAAAGCTTCACCATGAAACATTACAGGTAAGGACAGAACTCTTAAAATGCTATGTGGACCTCTTTACACTCTTAAAAATAAAGGTTCCATGAAGAACCTTTAACATCCATGGAACCTTTCAATCACACAAAATATACTTTATATTATAGTGCAAAACTAAAATGTTCTTCAGACTAAGACAAAATTTGTTCACAGAAACTTTCTTTGGGGAATCCAAAATGGTTCTTCAGTGTGAAAACCCCCTTTTGAAACCTTTATTTTTAAGAGTGTAGTATTCAGATGTTTTTTCCTCTACACACTTGCTTGTAGATTTTAGCTATGTTGCTTTTTGGTGTATTTCTTTTTGAGAAACATATTTTTGTTGTTGTTATTAAGGAATACACTGCTGTTCAAAAGTTTGGCGGAACAACTGTTTTCAAAATTGATAAGAAATGTGCATATTGGCATATTAGAATGATTTCTGAAGGATCATGTGACACTGAAGACTGGAGTAATGATGCTGAAAATTCAGCTTTGCAATTGCATAAATAAATTATATTTTGAAATATGTTAAAAAATAATAATAATTTTTTCTCCAGAGTAAGATAAGCAACAAGCTTTTTTGCACTGATCACCCTGTCTGGTTCCTTATATATGTGCATATATTCTGCTACATGTAATCCACACTAAATATAGTCGCAATTAAATATTTTATTGACTGACAGCCTATTTTAACGCATGTCAATGCATTAAAATATAATTGGGAAAGTTGATCACTCTCTGACTAATTTCAAATGTGCCATTCTTTAAATAAACCAATTTTTAATATAGGTTAACAAAAACCTTTTTTCCAATTATCATTTAGTTAGTAATGTCACAGTGAGCATGTTGTCTCTAGAGAGCCGTGATCACAGTGCACTTCCTCTGCTAATCACTTCAGCATGTTCACCGTTGCTATGGAGGTGGGCGTCAGAAGCTAAGAAAGTGATTTCATGACTCTCTCTGATCTTGTTTTCTGTAGTAAAGGGGGGGAGGGGTTTCAATCTCAACTTATTTGCACAGCGCTTTCCACAATAGGTATTGTTCCAAAAACAGCTTCTCAAAGAATAGTGACTTATAAACCCTCAAGCGAGCAGCTAAAAGTGGTAGAGACAAGGATAAACTCCTTTTAGATGTTTAAGTATAGGTGGAATCCAGTTTGGATATCCCTTTTCCTTAGTTATTTACTTTGTTCTCCAGTAGGCCTAAAGGACAGAAATAAACAACATGAGATTTACTGCTCCTTTAAATCAGTCAGACGTACAATAATTCTGGTTTGGCTTCATTCTCTACTAGAGAAGTGCACAATCATTGCTCTGAAAGTAGGGTTTGTTATGTGAAATGTAGCCCAGATACTTTTAAAAGGGCAAAGCTCTAATTTTATCACAGGAATGGCTGGAGAAAAAAAAGAATGTAAAAGGCACAACTAAACTAGCTGGCATTGAAACTCGTGAATCTGTAGAACTTGTTTTTGGGCCTTGGAAAACCTATTGTGCCAGTAGCATGTTATAATAATAATTTATGTGTAAGAATTATGGATGAATAATTAAGTGCTCTTGTTCAGTGTTGAATAATTTGACAGTGTTTGTAATTGATTTATTATTATTTTTATTGAAGTGTTAGTATTGGATGGAAGCTTGTTTCCGCAAGGAATAAAAAAATATTAATTAAGGTAAATGCAACTTTTTATCTCGCAATTCTGACTTTTTTTTTCCTTAATTGCGAGTTATAATGTCAGAATTGCGAGATATAAACTTGCAATTGTGAGAAACAGTCATATCTAGAAGTTTATATCTCGCAATTCTGCCCTTTTTTCTCGTAATTCTGACTTTTTGATGATACAATATTATACAAAAATATTAAGCAGCACAACTGTTTTCCAAGTTGATCATAAGAAAAATTTCTGCAGCATCAAATCAGCATATTAGAATGATTTCAGAAGGATCATGTGACACTGAAGACTGGAGTAATGATGCTGAAAATTCAGCTCTGTCATCACAGTAACACTTTAAAATATATTAAAATAGAAATCAGTTATTTTAAATTTTAATAATATTTCGCTATATTACAGTTTTTACTGTATTTTTGATTAAAAAAGAAGCCTTGGTGAACAGTGTTGGGGTAACACATTACAAGTAACTTGAGTAACTAGTAAAGTTACTTTTTCAAATTTATTGATTGACAGCTCTCTTGTCATCATGTTGAGAGAAAAAAAAGTGCAGAGGAGTTGTGTGTACTTTGTGAACATGACGGTTATTGCAATTGCGTGTCATGAAGTCAGAATTGCGAGATGTAAACGCAGTTACCTTTTTTATTTTTTTATTCAGTGGCGGAAACAAGTTTCCATAGTATTACTTCTAATCACTGTGTTTTTCAGAAAGATCTTTAGGATTTTGATATGTGAGATAGTAACCAGTTTCCATTACATTAGCATGACTACACACAATGAAGCAATAATGAGAAAAGGGCGTTTACCGTTCAGACATATTATACCATCTCTTCCTTGTGTTGTCATTTCATTTGTACCTCTGCGAGATTTAGTTTGATTACATTTCTCTTATCAGTCATCTGCTTTTTGTTGTCTTAAACAATGACGCTTGCTAAAGTGGTTAAGTCAGTTGACAGACATGTATTGCATGCTTGTTTTCATCAAGATGTGTTTGCTGATGTATCACATATCAAGACAGGTGATATTCTGTCTTTCTATGAAAAACAATGGAATATTGATGTACGATTTAGCGGTTGGCCTGTTCCTAATGGCCTCTTCTCTTGAATTGGAGGTCCTTAGCTTTATTCTTATAGTTAGAAAGTGAAAAACGTTGCTTATTTTTTATGTTCTTGCCCACAGGCCATATTCATCCAAGAAGGATAACAGTTCTTTGAAGTATCAACGGTCTTCTGAGAGTGAACTGGACACTGCTGAAGAACTGGAGCGAAATTCAGTCCAGCAATCAGATCTTGAGGATTCATCAGAGTCAGAAAACAGCGCAAAGTCTGATCAAGCAAATTTAAACACAAACTCCTTAAAGCCAATGCCAAAAAATGAGACAAAACCCACTGTACCAGACTTTTTTGGTGACCGGTATGCCACGGATGATTTTCCTTCACAAACAGTGAGTGTCTGTTTGTGGTTTTTGGCCTAGTATTGTGAACTATCGTGCCTGTGTTAATATTGTGAGTGAGTGCAATTTCCAGAAGTCACCTGCTTAAATTCAGTTTCATTCAAGTGTTTGTACAAATGCAGTGGTCATTCAAATTTAATGGTCATTCAAATTGGGCAAAAAGCCAGTGGAAATTTGTAGTAACTAAGCAAAGGTTAGTCTATCGCAACAGAATGGCAGCATTTTATTCAGATGACACTAAAAAAAAATACTAAATTAAATGACCCAAAATATAAAACAAAACATTACAGTTCCACTGTTAAAACCATCTGCTCTATAATAAAAAAATACACATGCTACCATTCAAATTTTGGGTTCGGTAAGGTTATTATTTTTTGAAAGAAAAGAATACTTTTATTAAGCAAGGACGCATTTCACTTGATCAAAAATGACAGTAAAGACTTATACATTGTTTAAAAAAAGTATTTAAAATAAATGCTGTAAATAAATGCTGAACTTTCTATTCATCAAAGAATACTGAAAAAATTTATCGTGGTTTATACAAAAATATTAAGCAGCTACAACTGATTCCCAAGTTGATCATAAGAAATGTTTCTGCAGCATCAGATCAGCATATTAGAATGATTTCAGAAGGATCATGTGACACTGAAGACTGGAATCATCACAGTAACATTTTAAAATGTATTAAAATAAAAAACAGTAATTTTAAATTGTAATAATATTTCGCTATATTACAGTTTTTACTGTATTTTTTTTATTATTAAAAAAGAAGCCTTGGTGAAGAGTGAGTTACGTAATCAGATTACTTTTTCAAGTAACTAGTAAAGTAACGCATTACTTTTTCAATTTACAACAAAATATCTAAGTTACTTTTTCAAATAAGTATAACGCAAGTTACTTTTTCACATTTATTGACTGACAGCTTTCCTGTCCTCATGTTGAGAGAAATAAAGTGCACAGGTGTTGTGTGCGCTGTGTAAACATGACGGTTATTGTAGTTCTAGACTAAATGTGAACATGCATTTACTCATCTCACTTGCACAAAAACATTCTGTATTCCTCAAAATGAATAAAAACAGTGAAATGCAATCTCAGAATTTTATCCAAACCTGTAATAATTAACTATATTAAATTACACAAATATACTTTATGTATTTAATCTCACTTTATGAACCAACGTCTTTGCTGCTGACCTTCAACCATACTAATAAACCAAAATTACTACTAGATTAGACTAGATTACTAGATTAGATTTAGAAATAAGAGTGTTGAACTTCCTGCTCCTGTATCCTCTACTGTACAGGCGTAAATATGCTTTTCCTTCAGCCTGAGGCTTATTTATTTCACTTTTGTTGTGAAAGGGCCTTAACATTTGCCAAAAATAAAACTTTTTTTGTTGTTATTAAAAAACAAACAAGCACATCCCAGGTGAGGAAAAGTAACACAAAAAAATAACGACATTGGTTAATAAAGTGAGATTAAATACATAAAGTATGTGTATATACATTTATTTATTTATATAACAAGACCTGTGTAAAATACAAGGATGGAACCCTGGCTATTGTCTTTCCAATTCATAAAAAAGTAATGCAACATTTTTTGCAACTTACTACACCCATAGAACTAACTATGACAATTGTCAGCGTTAACAATATTTACCCCTCTCTCTCTCTTGCAGAACTGTCCCAACAACATTAGGAAGCATGTGTCTCAGACTCAATTTTCTGAGATATTTCTACACAGTATTCCAGTGCTTCAATGGGCTAAGCATTTCAGCCCAGAACAGTACCAGCGCTTGAGTCACTACGGTGGAGCACATGGCTGGGGAGGCGTTAATATTGAAGGTGTGTGTGTGGTTTCTTTTGTACTTGCCCAGATGTTTTTATTATCCAAGGTGTCAGAGTGATACAGCCATTAGTGCGTCATTACTTTTGTGCTTGGGTATTGACAGTATTTTGAATCATTTATTATATATAATTGAATTGTTCAGATTACAGGGGAATTATTTAGCTGTTTTGATTGCATATTTGCAGCAAACATGAAAATAGGATGGGAAATGCCACTGCTCATAAAAACAACAAAGCACTTGTAGCATTATTGGGAAAAAAGTAGATACATTTCTGATGGTACATTTTATACAGATTGCATAGAATTCAAAATTCCCAGAAGCAATTAAGAAAAAAGAAATCCAAATTATTAAATGTCTATTATTATTATTATTTGAAAAATCTAGTTTTGTGCCAAATTATATGAAATGTTTTAAACAATAATTGTTGTTTTCATATAATTAGTCATATTTTTTTGATCTAATCAATTTTGATCAATTTTTTAATTTTAATCATATTTTGATCTAATCAGGTATTATTTGCTGGTTTTTAAATTATTTTAAAATAAATACCTTCATTTATTTTTTAACTACTTCTGACTTCATACTCATGAACTAAATATATTTAATGTGTAACTGTTTTGTGGATTTACTTAGTATTACTTAATATTTAATCTAATGTCTGTAGTGATTAAATTAACATAATATGTGTAACATGGACCAAAACATTCAGTTTTGTGTGTGTTGTTGTTCACAGTGTTGAACAGCTCACTAGGAATTTTAAATACAACCGCAAATCGGTTGATGTTTGATGACTGGGAGAAGAGAAAAAACAGATCCCAGTGTATCCGCTGTGCTGTGGTGGGAAACGGCGGAATACTGAATGGTTCAAGAAAAGGCAAGGAGATTGATGAACATGACTATGTCTTCAGGTGAGAAGGTTGATCATTAAGAGATACTGATGTTTAGGATGATAGGTTTACATGCATCCAAGGTCAAAAACAAATTCTCACAGTGTCTGAAACGATTCGATCAAGGATCAGATCTCTCTATACCCCTCCTTTCCAAAAGTCTACTCTGCTCTGATTGGTCAGATGGCACAGTCTGTTGTTATTAGTCTTGTGCTTACAGTGCGTGTCAGAAACGAAACACCCATTACCATATCTGAATTTCAACTCCAGAGTTTTCCTCAGCACTTTATACACAGTGATATGAACTAGAGTTGACAAAAGTACTGACTTCAGTACCAAGTCGGTACTGAAATTTTAAAAAATGTGACGCTTTGAGCACTGTTGAGCGGATTTGTAAACGCCTTTGATTGACCATTGTGTTCACGGCACATCGGATATGTCTGTGATTGGCTTCAATGATCAACGCTTTAAAAACGTTGTAAATAGTCATCAATGATGCTCTTCACCGAACACTTACACAGATACACACGGGAGCGTTTGAAAGCAGGCGTCTATGGCGGACCGATCCGCTGATAGACGCCTGTTTTCAAATGCTCCCGCTCCCAAAACGCTTTCAAATTCAAAGACTTCCGTGTGCTTTCAAACGCTCCCCTGCGTTGATCATTGTAGCCAATCACAGACATATCTGATGAACGCGTCAACACAGTGGCCAATCAGAGGTGTTTATGAATCCACTCAACAGCGCTCAAACCATCACTTTTTAAAAATTTCAGTACCGATGGCTACCGAAGTCGGTACTTTTGACAACCCTAATATGAACAGTAACGATGGCATTGGTTTTACCGTATCAATTCGAGTGTGAGTCCTCATTAGGGATGCACCGATACCATTTTTTAAGGACCGAGTACGAGTACCGATACTTTTTTCTAGTACTCGCCGATACCGATGCACATACATTTCTTAATTTCTCTCTCTCTTTTTTTTTGATGTTGCAGTTTTCAAAGCACAACACAGTGAGACTAATGAATGTAGGACAGCTTCTTTATTATTACTCTAATGAAAAAAGTAATAATTTTTATGTGCTTGTCACAAACTTAAAGAACAAAAATTTCAGTGTCCAATAACCTTCAAAGGGCATAATTACCGATATATATAATTGTTGTTATATAAAAAGAAATTTACAAACAAATTACAAACAATACAACAAATACTATAGAGATACAAATTAAATAAACTTGTTTTTCAGATACAGTAGGTTTATTTACCATGTATACATTTATTTAACATCTTTTGTTGTTTTATTAATATTAATGACAAATATAGGCTACGGTCCCTTTAAGACCGAATCCATGGATACTGACACATATCCTGTTTTCACCCAAATGTTTACGTCCACTTAAGCCATAACCGACTGTATTTACGTGAGATACTCCACACGATGGACATTTTGACAACTATGTGTGCATTTGACCATTCAGGCGCGAGGAGAACTGATCGCGCGAAAGAAAGAGAGAGCGCGCGCGCGCTTCTGGTCTGTGTCATTCAGTGCAATTTCAGTGCAATTTTTTGAAAGCATGCAGTTCGCAATGTGTGGGTTGTCATCATTAATTTTTAAGTATTTCCTCACCCCTGAGGCTGACATTGTTTCTGCTGCTGGCGCCGGTTTCTCTGTGCACGTGAGTTACGTCACGTGAGGTATCGGTCTTTGGTATCGGGGGTATTTTTACGAGTACAAGTACATGAGCTTGGTATCGGTGCACCCCTAGTCCTCATCCTTTGGTAGTGCCTTCAAAGTGGATTTGCTTTCGCAGCACAGAAAACAATGTCTTCTCGACATGTCGAAAACATGAACTAAACTTCAACTACTTTAGCTACAACTACAGTGTTTAAGGGCGGGTCAAGTAGAAGGGGCAGCCAATGAAGACCCATAGGCTGGCATTGTGCAAATTTGTTACACACCTACATAGGTTTGTGCAGGGAAGTAAGACTCGAATTAGACTCGTTTCAGGCAGAATTGGTCATTTCTTTTGGGAGAAAATAACTGGATCTTTGAAACTTTGCTGACCTTTTACATTCACATTTCACAAACAGCTGTATTACACACTACATGAAAGATAACACCTGAAATAGCATAATTGGAGCACTTTAAATCAGTGTTTCAGGTAATGTTCCAATGATTTAGACTCTAAAAATCAAGGAAACCATGTTTATTAATTAATATCACAATGCTTCTCTCTTTCTGTCTCCCATCTTTAGGGTGAATGGTGCGGTTCTTAATGGATTTGAGAATGATGTGGGATCCCGGACATCATTCTACACGTTCTCAACCAACACCATGCGAAACTCCATGCGTAGCTATGCTCGCGTAGGCTACAGAGGTCCACCCATATCAAATGTAACCAATGATGTCATACTAGTACACATCCATGCAAAGTCGAGACACAGTGCTTCACTTTATATTAAGTGTCTTTAACTTTGTACTAACATTTAATCATTTGATGCAATGCACTTATTGTGTACATACATGTTTTTACACTGTACTTGTATTTAAAAAATACCCGTTTGTAATTATAGCTGTAATTAAATCTATAATTACACTGTTAACCGTTGAGTTATACCTAAACCTAACCATGACCTTACCCGTATCCCACCTCAATAGCAGCAAAAGGGGTATTCAATACAACATCAACAAATTATTGATATTCAATCAATAATAATGCAATCCAAAAGCCATTTTTATCACTACATTAGTAACCCAATATGCATTTGGCATAATTTTTTTATCCAAACAGATGCTTTTAATACAGTACATTTAAGGTGTGTCTTCCCTGGCAATGGATCTCATGACCTTAGCGTTGCTAACGGCATACTTTACAAGCTGAGCTACCGAAACGCTGTTTTGTGTGTTGAGTTGTGACATTGCTGTTTGCTAACTCTCTCTTTATCTTGATCTCCATCTGTGCAGGAGACCAGATATATATTCCTGCCAGACCATGATCGAGATTACATTCTTATGAAGGCGGCTTCGACACACACAGTAATTGAAAAAGGTCCTGAGCGCAGCAAAAAGTAAATATCATAAAAAATATTCCTATGTAAATTTACATTTTCAAGTTCCTTAAACATATCCTTGATCACTATGACAGATACAGTCCAACCCTCCTTGTTTTTATATATGTTAGTTGTGTTTATATAATACAGTACATTATATACACAATTAAGACTCAATTTAATTGTAATGTATATCTCTCTCAGACCCCCTACATACTTTGGTGAAGATGTGACAGTAGAAAAATTCAAAATCTACCACCCAGACTTTATCCGTTACCTCAGAAACAGGTAAGCTTTGCAAACAGAGACTAAGGGATAATGCACACTCAGCCAGTCGTTATTGCAAAATTAATCCCAGATGGGGAGATCAAGAAGCACAAAGCGGCTGACTGCACATTATCCCACTTATTACATGAATACTTGATCGGAGTTGAAATTATGTGAGAAGAAAGATCTCGCAGAGTGAAACGAGATGCATAGCGGAAATCCGTTGCAGGTGACAGCGGTCAGTTATACAGTTCAGTGGTCATTATACACATATACTTGACCACAGAATGCTGCGATCAACTGCGTGTTATAAATGTTGTATCTTTTGTTTAGTTTTGTCTTAATTTGTATGTAGATATCCAAGTTTATGACTTTTCTTATTCATCATCAAGGTTCCTGCATTCAAAACTTCTGAAAACAGGTGCGAGAAGAATTTACAGGCCGTCCACAGGAGCAGTAATGCTCCTGGCTGCTATTCATACATGTGACCAGGTATGTTTTATCTTTTTATTGAGATTTTAATGACACCAAACATGTGATGTGCCCTGCTGTAAAATGAGTAGAAGCACCCATATCCTCATCTATCCATTTAGAGAAGGTCACAATTGATAAGAACATAATGGCAGTTTTGTACAGATAGTA
Organism: Hypophthalmichthys nobilis; assembly: GCA_037950665.1. Lineage (NCBI taxonomy): Eukaryota > Metazoa > Chordata > Actinopteri > Cypriniformes > Xenocyprididae > Hypophthalmichthys > Hypophthalmichthys nobilis. The sequence goes on from CM075472.1 coordinate 7,570,152, forward strand.
AAACGTTATACTTAAAATTGTATGCAAACACCTACAGTAGCAAAGTTCTTTAAAGGTTTGAACACTGTTTTAGTGACAAATGTTTCACATATGTAAGATGTGTTGTCTAACCAGACAGTTGACCTCTGTAACTACATAATAAAGACACACCTGACAGGCTGTATTGCCGTCATAAAACCAACCCAGTCTAATTGGAAATGTGTCTTTACTTACGTTTTTGCATAAATATACAATAGTTTCCAGCTAAAATAAACACTAGAGACAGTAAAACGCAACAACTATTATTCTTTCTCACACAAATTATGAGTATGGTGGCAGATTATCAAACAAAGGAGATTCTTGCACAATATTATGCCATGACCTCAAAACTGTTTTACCATAGTGCATGATATGTAAAACTGATACATTTGGAAGTAGGGGTGAGCAAAATGACCAAAATCGTATATCACGATATGAGTAATTTTATTTCACGATAATGATATATATCACAATATAGTTATTTTTGCTTTAAATAAGGTTTTTATGATATCAAACTTTTTGATACTTTTGAAATTTCATAATTCTTATCACCATTTTCATTATCATTTAATATAAAACGAATACTAGCCTAAAAAAAACTCTCAAGCTTGCTGAAGACAAGTAAACAGTGATAAAGAAAGAGCAAAGAAAACAAACTACAATAGAACAAAGACACAAACGAAATAGACCTGAAAAACTTCAAGCACTAGAAATAAGAAATACTACATAAAATGTATAAAGTAATCAAATTTATAAAAAACACTGCATTGTCTTTACTCTGTAAATTAAATATACATTTATTCTTATTAAAGTTACAAGTCAAGAGCACTGAGAGATTTTCTTTTTTTGTTGTTGTTTGATTAGCATTAATAACGACAGCACGTAAATTTGGATGGTGTCACTTTAAGACCGACTGCACGGATCCATTTTACTTGTGCGTTTTCTTAAGACATAAATTACTGTTTAAATTACGCTGAGAAACAGTCTCTCAGTGAGCGTGCACATATACTGAAATGAGTTGTCTTTCGCTGCTTATTGCGCTTCAATTGTTTAAAATCACCTGTTTTTCAACCGCAAAGCTTAAAAACGCATACAAACAATAAGCTTTTGTGACGCCGCAGCAGTGAGTGTAACAGCGATAGAGACAATAGTCCAAAATCTCTATCGATTGACACATTTCTACCGGTTAATCGTGTCTACTGGTATATCGTCCACCCCTATTTGGAAGTTTAAATCGCATAACCAGCTCCATATATGGCTTTTCTAACATGGTAAACTTGCTCAGTAGCTCCTCTGGTACAGCATTGCATTTGGGAACTGGACCGCTTGGGTATAAGTCCAGAGAAACGAGTCACGACACCCAATAAAAGAGCACAAAGACTTATAGAAGCAAGCTAAAATGGCATGGTTGCTTCATGCGTTTTATCCCATGTTTGCCTTTGTTAACACTATCAGTGAGGTTTAGTCTATATTATTTTTAAACATGATAGAGCATTACCTTGTAGCACCACTCACCGTGCATTTAATTTCCGAACTTCCCCAAAACGTACCTCAACCAACATAATAAAACGTTGGCAGATTTACATTCAGCTGTGCTTTTAGCTCCAATTATTGGACATTTCACTTTGAAAGTGTCCCGTGAAACGCACCAAAGAACTTAACATCTTTTTACAGAAATGCCACCACGTATTTCCAATGAGCCTGGGTTGCATAAAATATGTCTTTGTGAAAGTTCTGATAACATGATGTTTGTGTTATTAACAGGTTGATGCTTATGGGTTCATGACCCCTGACTACAGCTTGTATTCAGACCACTACTATGACAAAGAGCGACGTGCAGTGCGTTTTTTTGCCAACCATGACATGCGCATGGAAATGAAGTTGTGGCAAGAGTTGCATCACGCCGGACTGATGAATCTCTTCATGCGTCAGTGAGCACAAACGGATGGACACTACACATTGTACGGGGTGTTTTTTACTGTCAGAGCTGAAAAACCTGTGTGATGCATGTGCAGGAACGAACCTTTTATTCTCCCCTATGAACAAGGCATATTTGCTTTTGAAGGTAAAGATAATATATTGCTCAACAAGGAATTACTTCTCATTGAAGTCAATTCATGAGAAACAAATGAGTGGCTAAAGAGGGCTTGGTTAGAATTCAGGAATCACTGAATAGCTCTTGTGTTCTTGGTCGCTGTTTGTTCATAAATATTGAATCATTTCTGAGGGATGAATCGTGGTGTTCCTTTCAACCACGTGGATTCTCTAATATGTGCTTTGGGACTTCTAAAATGATGGACTACCGTGGTGTGTGAGAAAAAGTGAGAGTTTAAAGGCTTCAGAGCATCACGCTAAATCAAAAAATAATCAACCAAAGAGAATACTTTTTTAAATGATTTTATTTTATATTCCTATTCATATTCCATGGAGTGTGAGTATAAAAATGTATTAATGGTCCATCCAAAATGCACTTGTTGCCATGTTGCATCATGTGTAAATCCAGAAGGGTTTTCTGTTTTTAAGAGGAATTTTATGTTATTAAGTTTATAAACTTAACTTTACTTGGAAGTTGTAAAGTGCAATATCTTATGTTGACTTCACAAGCTGTTTGAATCAAAATGTGAATTTCTTTTAATTTATTTTATCTATCCTGTTAAGGTTGTTTGGTCACTTGATGTTATCTCTTGAATGTATTTAATCATTTTTATTACCAAATAATTGAACTGTTATGTTAATTCTGGTCAAATGAACTGGTTTAGAGATTTACCACACTCCTGTTTAGAGTTCAAAAATCGCTCCACTTTTAGGTTTTTGGAAACGGGCACTAACTAATAGAAATTGGAAAGCTGATCCTAAAGCAGGGTGTATTTTTTTTAAAAGCTCAGAATAAATCTTTTAAAATGGTGTTGTTGGTTATAAATGATATGCCTCCATTTTGTTTACAATGCATTGGGATATGCCCTTATTATATATATATATATATATATATATAATATATACATTTTTTTATATAAAGTAAAGTTTATATACAAATATTTGTTTTACTTTTCATGTACCTAAGGGGTGAGTAATGTCAGTTTCTTTATTGGAGCTAAATATTTGAACCAGTTTACAGTGCTGTACTTCCAGTTAATGGGCTTTATTTATATTTGCAGGTCCTTTAGGAATATTTGCTTTGATGACAAAGTGCTGGAGGACATATCCCTAAATCAACTGTCATCAGTCAATACCATAAATTAAAACTTTATATTTTAGGAAAACAGAAACACATATACTTAAAGAAACACTAATATTAAATCCTGACAGAATGAATGGATTATTATTTTAAGTTATTGTAATAACTTAAAATGAAGTGTGTGTTAAAGCTGTTGATTTAACCCTTTAATTAAATTAGTTATTAAACTTAATTAGTTATGGAAATGTAACGAACATGATGCAGGGCAACAACTCACTGCGTGATGTAGCCTATAGAATGCAGTTAGAATGCCCCTAAAATCAAGATATCAGGGCAAAAATGCCCCCTATGAGTTTTTGTCACATATATAGGCCTATATGATAAGCAATATCACACGAGTGCTGTTTTTATCCTGAGTGTGATAATGATTTTATACAACAGTCCAATATTGTCTGTTTGCTCAATTTTTGAAACCAATGATTCAATGGCCCATTCATAAAGAGAGCCATTGGGTGTGTTTGACTTGAAGCAGCACTGCTGGCATACTGAACGATGTATGACATCAAAGTACCGCGACAGCAATTAGAGAGCAGACAGTTCCATATGTTTTGATGTCTTAGACCCAGGGGTGTCCAAACTCAGGGCCACTGTCCTGCAGAGTTTAGCTCCAACTTACCACAACACACCTACCTGCCTGGAAGTTTCCTGTATACCTAAAAACCTTGATTAGCTGGTTTAGTTTAATTGGGGTTGGAGCTAAACTCTGCAGGACAGTGGCCCTCCAGGGGCAGGATTGGACACCCCTGTCAGAGACCTATCGGTCTGCACAGCGCCACTTCAAGTCGAACACACCTATTTACTTAAAGGTGCAATATGTACGATTTTTGCAGTGAAATATCCAAAAACCACTAGGCCAGTGTTATATATTTTGTTCACTTGAGTACTTACAATATCCCAAATGTTTGCAACTATTTGTAAATCGTGAGAAAATTGCAATTTTAGCCAAGGCTCCGGAACGTGTGAGGAGTCGCCTGTCAATTGCGTCATACCCGCGTTACCCTCGGTTTCCAGTTTTATTGAAACCATGGAAACACCAAAAATGTTTTAATATTTACATGTTTTAATAGACAAGGGAACAACTGTTTTGATATATTTATAGACAGAAAACTAATTGTTGTTATATAGCTCAACACATTTAGTCTTGTTGTTTAAATCTAATTTCTTTGATTTTTTGCGAGTACCATGCTTTACCATGCCTCAGAGAAAAACACCATTTTGGTTACTACTAACACTACTAACAGTAACACAGCATTTTCTCCATCATACAATATGTATTAAAATGAATTACATGCCATTTATCAATACAAGCCATCCAGCATTTAATATGATATTCTAAAATGGATCTAGCTTACTGCAGTGTGTCTCAAACAAGTGTCTCACAGCAGCCGCCGATGTGAAGACCACATGTCCCAAGATTCCACGCTCAAACTTGGCGTCATCAAGCTACGCCTTTGTTTTGAATAGGCCTCTAGCGGACAGAAAATCTTACATATTGCACCTTTAATTCCTGAACGAATCAGCTGTTTATACAATCAAATGAATGAATGACTCAATGACATAATTTAGACATTTACCGCCACCTACTGGCAGTTTAAGTTTCTTATTTGGAGTATAATTTCAATAAAATTAATTTCATATTTTGCCCAAAAAATTTAAATTTCTGTTTGGTTACATTTACTCAAACTTGTGTCATTTCAAATCTGTATGACTTTCTTTCTTTTGTGGAACATAAAAGAAGATATTTTGAAGAATGTTGGTAACCAAACTGTTCTGGTGTGTAAATATATCTAAATACCAATTCAGATGCAGCTTCTAAATGAAAATAATAATAATCATGGCCGTTGTAGCCTAAAAGTTGATCTGTAAAAAATGCTATGTTGAATCAAATAAAATATTTATTTTTAAAACTACTTTTTGTAATGTATTTGATGCTTTTCTCATTTAACACCTTATTTTAAAGTGCAAGCATAAAATGAGAAAATATATAGAGAGAGAGAGCAATTTATTTACAATTTGTGTGATGTTTTATATATATAAATATATATATATATATTTTTTATTTTACTTTTTATTTTATATAAGTCCTATGGTAACACTTTACAATGTTTCATTTGTCAACATTAGTTTACATTAGTTAACATGAACTAACAATGAAAAATACTTATGAAACATTTATTAATCTAAGTTAATGTTAATAATCTACTAATACATTATTAAAATAAATAGTTGCAACTGTAATTATTGTAATGGACCTGAGCTAACATGAACTAACAATGAAGTTGTATTTTTGTTAACTAACATTAACTGAAAAATAAATACTGTAACTAATGTATTGCTCATAGTTAATGTTAGTTAATGTATACTGTTAACTAATGGGACCTTTTTGTAAAGTGTTTTTGGTCCTGTTAGTAACTAGCAATTCTAGTAAAAACAAAATGACTCCTGCATGTTATGTGTGATGGTGATAGTTTAATATATGATGTTTAAACAAACCATATTCTCAATTAATTCATCAATTTGATCGCTAGATTTGTCAGTATTTATAATCAAGGATGTAACCAAGTAATCCAAAGTAAATTCACATATAATGGCAACCATACACCTTGTTTTTGTATATCTGATGTTGTTGATCCGAGAGTGATATAGACAAGGGGGGAAAAAAAGCATAATTTGAGAGAAAGTAACTGGAAGCAGAAAACTGAAGGAGGCTGTTCAAGAACTGGTAATTCATGTGCTTTTGATACCAATAAAAAAGAAATAATTTTAACAATGAACAAATCTTATAAAGTCTTCTGCAAGTTTTGCTCATAAACGTTGCAATTTATGCATTTGCAGATCCTACACTCTTCTGCCATCTAGTGTTTAATGTTTTCGGTTGCAGCAATATTCTTTACATGAATAATGTGTTCAAACCTCAAACCTCAGTTTAGTGTGCTGTCTGTGTAATTATGGATTTAAGTATTAAGACTTGAACACGGAGGCACAGAATGTGGTTTGTTTACCTCTTATTTGTAGACGTCAAACTCTATCTACTGTCTGCTGACTCCAAAACGGCCTGTGTCTTCACCTGACAGACGTGCCTGGGGCTGAGAGCATGGACAAGAAATAATAAGGTTGAATTGTAAAAAAAATAGCTCTTGTCAAATCACTGAATAGCTCTTGTGTTCTTGGTCGCTGTTTGTTCATAAATATTGAATCATTTCTGAGGGATGAATCGTGGTGTTGCTTTCGACCACGTGGATTCTCTAGTATGTGCTTTGGGACTTCTAAAATGATGGACTACCGTGGTGTGTGAGAAAAAGTGAGAGTTTAAAGGCTTCAGAGCATCACGCTAAATCAAAAAATAATCAACCAAAGAGAATACTTTTTTAAATGATTTTATTTTATATTCCTATTCATATTCCATGGAGTGTGAGTATAAAAATGTATTAATGGTCCATCCAAAATGCACTTGTTGCCATGTTGCATCATGTGTAAATCCAGAAGGGTTTTCTGTTTTTAAGAGGAATTTTATGTTATTAAGTTTATAACTTAAGTTTACTTGGAAGTTGTAAAGTGCAATATCTTATGTTGACTTCACAAGCTGTTTGAATCAAAATGTGAATTTCTTTTGATTTATTTTATCTATCCTGTTAAGGTTGTTTGGTCACTTGATGTTATCTCTTGAATGTATTTAATCATTTTTATTACCAAATAATTTAACTGTTATGTTAATTCTGGTCAAATGAACTGGTTTAGAGATTCACCACACTCCTGTTTAGAGTTCAAAAATCGCTCCACTTTTAGGTTTTTGGAAACGGGCACTAACTAATAGAAATTGGAAAGCTGATCCTAAAGCAGGGTGTATTTTTTTTAAAAAGCTCAGAATAAATCTTTTAAAATGGTGTTGTTGGTTATAAATGATATGCCTCCATTTTGTTTACAGTGCATTGGGATATGCCCTTATTATATATGTATATATATAAAATATACATTTTTTTTTATAAAGTAAAGTTTATATACAAATATTTGTTTTACTTTTCATGTACCTAAGGGGTGAGTAATGTCAGTTTCTTTATTGGAGCTAAATATTTGAACCAGTTTACAGTGCTGTACTTCCAGTTAATGGGCTTTATTTATATTTGCAGGTTCTTCAGGAATATTTGCTTTGATGACAAAGTGTTGGAGGACATATCCCTAAATCAACTGTCATCAGTCAATACCATAAATTAAAACTTTATATTTTAGGAAAACAGAAACACACATACTTAAAGAAACACTAATATTAAATCCTGACAGAATGAATGGATTATTATTTTAAGTGATTGTAATAACTACAGTGCCTTAAACATTTTTATTTATTGGTTTAAAGAATAGTAAAATAGGCATTATTCATTAAATTATTTATATCATTATAGTATTGGAGTGACCACCAGGCTCTCGCTCTCTCACACACACACACACACACACATTCCATCCCTTTATATAGGCTACCTAAAATGGTGCCTTTGGAGACCACTGAAGTGTTTAATCATTATCAATATATATTTTGAATAAAAATAACTCCATAAATGAGTTCCAAATGACATGGTATGATGGCACATAGGCAGACCACTCCTGTTTACCAGATCTGAGCCACAAGCAGGCCATAGCAATGCCACATGTCAGCCAAGAGCAAAGAAATAAACCAGAACTGGACCTTATCTGAGCCACAAAATTTTTATACATTATTTATGGAATCATCTTAGCATTAACAAGCCTGTTAACAAGCAGAATCACTGAAGGAAAGAAGAGAAAAGAAAAAAGAAACAAACAGAAACACATGAGCTACAACTGACTTCAGCCACAGCCTTAGATGAAGTCAACTGAAGATAAAAAAACATTAAATCTCTCCAGATCTCAGCAGAGGAGGATTAAACAACTCCACAAACAGCAATACAGCTTCACATATTACGAACCAGACTGGCTTTATTTCTGTCATTCATCTACAGAAGTTCTTATTTAGAATTAAAGGATTAGTTCACTTTCAAATGAAAATTATCCCAAGCTTTACTCACCCTCAAGCCATCCTGGGTGTATATGACTTTCTTCTTTCTGATGGACACAATCTGAGATATCTTAATAAATATCCTGATGCATCCAAGCTTTATAATGGCAGTGAACGGGACCAATAAGTATGAAGCTGAAGAAAGTGCTTCCATCCATCATAAACTTGTACTCCACACGGCTCCAGGGGGGTTAATAAAGTACTTCTAAGGCGAAGCAATGCGTCTGTGTAAAAAAATATCCAGCTTCCGCCAGACCACCATTTGTATTCAATTTACAAAGAAAGTGTAAAACTCTCACAGTTCAAAATGCTTATACTATGTCCTACGCCTTCCGTATTCAACTTACGAAAAAGCATAACTCATATCGCATCAGTTACGCTTTTTTGTAGGTGGAATACGGAAGGCGTTCTGGTGGAAGCTACATATTTTACTTTATAACTTCTAAATATCAATATTTTTTTTACACAAACGCATTGATTCATTTCAGAAAGCCTTCATTAACCCCACGGAGCTGTGTGGAGTACAAGTTTATGATGGATGGATGTGGATGGAGGCACTTTCTTCAGCTTCATACTTGTGACCCCTGTTCACTGCCATTATAAAGCTTGTTATAATGCGTCAGGATATTTATTAATATATCTCAGATTGTGTTCATCAGAAAGAAGAAAGTCATATACACCTAGGATGGCTTGAGGGTGAGTAAAGCTTCAAATTTTCATTTGAAAGTGAACTAATCCTTTAACAGATGTTTAACGCTCATGTTTGTTTCATTTGAAGTCACCATAATGGTAATTGGTGTTTCCATTAGTTGGGCTCTTAACTCTTATAATATGTTTGTCTTTTCTGGCTGCTGTGACTGTGTTTGTCAAACAAGTTTGCAATAGCAAAAAAGCTGTAATGAGATCAGGTGATGATTTTTAGCTATTGATGGTTTTATAATGATCATGAAATTGCCTGAATCACTGATATCATTTGAATATAATAATTTTGTTTTGTCATTAATGCTTTAAATTACAATCCCTGTTTTACTGCAACATGAGACCACATTGTAGCTCATAAATCAGTTAAGAGATTGAAGATAAAACCCACAAACAAAAAATAATAAACTACAATGACAAACATAGATATGAGCAATCAGTGTATGAATCTCAACAATGGTGACAACAAAATATTCAGAAAATACATCAACTCTGGACATCAGACAGAACAAAAGACAGAACAGAAACCGCAGCAAAAATAAAAGCAAATAGTTAGAATTAAAGAAAATAGGACAATTCAGCTGCATAGTTTATTAATGCTGTGATGCATGCTGGGAGTTTTGTACTATTGTTCCCAGCATGCATTGCAGCATGACACTTTTGATTGTCACCATTGTTGAGATTCATGTGCTGATTCTTGATGTCTTTGTGTGTCATCTTGGACTTTTTTTTTGTGTGTGGTTTTTAATCTTCTTGCTGATTTCTGCAATATGATCTTATATTGCAGTAACAGGGTTTGTAATGTATTACACTGTAAAAAATGTTTTTCTTTTTTAGTGTTTGTTTTTTGTTTCCAGTCTAAACAACTACAAATTGTTAAATCTGGATGCTTTTACTACATAAGTAAAGTGACAAGATGTTTTGTCTTGTTTTCTGGGGAAAATATCAAAATGAAGTGAGTTTTTGCTTAAAACAAGCAAAATGATCTTTTTTCTGTCTCAATCGGGAGCAGTTGAATAATCGTAATGACACCACACAATAGAGGATTTTTGGGGGGGGGACAAAAAATCATTTGCAATAAGCCTCGAATCGGTCGGTTCGACAAGCCATGTGAATGGGGATTTTTGATAACGTTGTCATCTGTACAAAGAAAAAACGTTTCCGTTTTTAGTACATCGTTGTCGTGTAAACACCTTTAGTGTTAGTTTTTCTCTTGCTGCTGAAATTGCTGTGAAATTAGCTGTGGCAAAAATAGCAAGGGAAAATGGTCAGGTGTTTTTTTTTTTTTTTTTGGATCATGTAGATGTAATGCAGCTCATTTCAACTTAATAATAGTCTGTTATAGAATGCATTGCGGCATGAAGCATGTCACCATTGTTGAGATTTATATTTCTATGTAAGAGGGTCTATGGTTGGAAAGATGTTTGAGAAGCCCAGCAGTGGTCAATCTGAAGCTTTCACCTGCACACCTACTGAAGCTATGTAGAGTTGAGCCTGGTCTGTATCTGGATGGGAGACCTCCTGGAAGACTGGGTTGTTGCGGGAAGAGGTGTTAGAGAGGCCAGCAAGTCTGATCAACCTGTGGCCTGAGTGGGTTCTAACACCCCAGTACAGTAGCGATAAGCTGTACTGAATAAAGGGATAAAATAAACCCCAGAAAATAAGGGGTGTAACCCTGGGGCAAAAATAATCCATACATCACATACCATGCAGGTAGTTTGTAGGTTTCACACCAAAAATGTAGTACTTTTAGTTCTTACAACTTACAAACAGTATTTTTTTCGTTACTATTTTTATCGTTACTAAGTCTCATATGCTCATCAAGCCTGCATTTATGTGATCAAAAATACAGAAAAACAGTAATATTGTGAAATATTACAATTTAAAATAATGGTTTTCTATATTAATATACTTTAAAATATTATTTATTTCATTAATTTTAATCAGCCATTACTCCAGTCTTCAGTGTCACATGATCCTTCACAAATCATTCTAATATGCTGATTTATTATCAGTGTTGGAAACAGTTGTGCTGCTTAATATTTTTTGGAACCTGTGATACTTTTTAAAAAGAAAAACCGACCGTCATTGAGATCTCGCAATTGAACAAAACCAACTGTCATTAAAAACTTGTTAGGAAACAAAATTGATTGTCATTGAAATAATGGGAAAAAAACGGCCGTTATTGAAATCTCATAATGGAACAAAACCAACTGTCATTAAAATCTTGTAAAAGAACAAAACATACCGTATTGAGATCTCGTAACTGAACAAAACTGACAACGAAAACCAACTGTCATTGAAATCTCGTAAAGAAACAAAACCGGCCAGCACTGAAATCTCATAACTGAATAAAACAGACGTCATTGAAATCTCGTAATGGAACAAAACCGACAATCATTGAAATCTCGTAAAAGAAAAAAAACATCTCATAATAACTGAATAAATGAAAATGTGACTGAATGACAATGAAAACCATCGTCATTTAAATCTCATAATAGAACAAAACAGACCATCTTTGAAATCTCGCTAAGGAACAAAACCAACCACCAAAGAAATCTTGTAATTAAACAAAACCTATACAGTTTGATTTGTTTCAAATTCAACCATCACTGAAATCTCATAACAGAACCAAACCAACTGTCATTGAGATCTCGTAACCAAACAAAACTGACTGAGACCCCGTAACCGAACAAAACCGACCATCATTGAAATCTAGAAGCGGAACAGAACCAATCGTCATTGAAATCGTCAACCATTGAGATCTCATAAAGGAACAAAATTCATTGTCATTGAGATCTAGTAAAGGGAAAAAAAACAACCAACATTGAAATTTCGTAAAGAAACAAAACCAACGATCATTGAAGTCTCATAACGAAACAAAACTGACCGTCTTTAAAATCTTGTAAAGAAACAAAAACGACCATTATTGAAATGTCATAATGGGACAAAACCAACTGTGATTGAAATCTCATAAAAGAACAAAACCGACAGTCATTGAAATTTCGTAACCGAACAAATCCGACCGTCACTAAAACTGTATAAAGGAACAAAACTGACCGTCATTGAAATCTCATAATGAAACAAAACTGACAGTCACTGAGATCTCCTAAAGAAACAAACGACCATCATTAAAATCTCATAGCAAAACCGATACCAAAATGAAACAAAACCAAATAGAAAATTAAAATTAAAAAAAAAAAAAGTTCGATGCTAGCACACAAAGACATCAGTCAGCACATGAATCACAACAATGGTGACAATCAAAAGTGTCATGCCACAATGCATGCTGGGAACAGTAGTACAAAACTCCCAGCATGCATTTTCTTTAATTCTAACTATTTGCTTTTATTTTTTGCTGTGGTTTTTGTTCTGTCTTTTAGTAACTTTTTGTTATGTCCAGAGCTGATCCGATTGTCTGAATATGTTTTGTCACCATTGTTGAGATTCATATGCTGATTGCTCATATCTGTTTGTCACTGTTTGTCAGTTTTTGTTTTGTTTTCTGACTGAAGATATCTGATTACTGCAATGCAGCGTGATCTCGTTATAGTAAAACACTTTTTGTTAATTGTGTCTTGAGTTGTTGGTTCATGCTGTTTTAAACAGTGGAGTATGAACAAATACCCTATGTTTGTGTTAAATAAAATAAATACACGTACATGTAGCTAACATAGCCAATATGCATGCCTGCATTATCGTCTCGGTGATGACATTCACTGTCAATAATTCACCTTGACAACGATCCCTTATGGCATCAATGCACTTTAGCTAAGTTCGTTATTCGTTCTAATGTGTCATGGGGATGTTCTTAAAACACTAATCAAAGTAATATCATACCTTCTGTTCTCTTCTTTTTAAAGAACGTCAAAAGATGCGCTTGAGCCGTTCGCCTGATCCTTTTGAACAAGCGCGAAAAATTACGAAAGCTTGCTTGAATCAGAGCTCTGTGACTGCTGATTGGTCAATCGCTGTTAATTATAGTTTGTTAATTATCATACAGAGAATTTTAAAATTTCGTTGACATGATAAGATTTACATAATATACAACACTGTTAATCTAAAGGGAATGGTAAGGGGGGATGGTGGCTTTACAGAAGGGATGCTTTTTGTCTTTTTTTTTTCATCAAGGGGGATGCCATCCCCCCGCATCACCCTCAAATCGAGCCCTAACCTAGAAAGTTGCTGTTCAGCCAGAGGACTGGATGCTACAGTGCTACAAATAGACTGACAATGTAAAGGTGGGATGTGAATGCTTATGTAATTAGTTATGTGATGAATTTCACACTATTAAATGACAGAGTGTGGGTGAAGTGTTTCTCTGCTTTGTTTATATATTTATACTCACTGTTCACTGACTCCTCTGCGCCTCTGAGGTTTTAAAATCGGCTTGAAACGGAAATTGCCATAGTCTTTCCTTTACTATTGTGACGTAGCTTATATCCAAGTGAAACTTTTAACCCAAGAAGGTCCACGTTCTCGTGACCTTGCGCAACGTTCCCTAAAAGTTCTTTAAAGGTGACGAAAATTCTGAACCTTTACAGAACATTCGGGACGTTCCTAAAACTTCCTCTTTTGGTAATGAAAGTGCTGCAGTTCAAGGTTCCTTACTATGACTTTAGGGGGACGTTCCATTTTGGTTATTCTATGGTCACATAAGAACGTTACAAAGAGGACATTTGGGACATTAACAGAACGTTCCCACACGGTCCTCTGTTTGTCATTTAATAACGTGAGTTAGGGGGACGTTCTGTTTTGGTTATTTTATGGTCGCGCGAGAACGTTACAAAGAGGACATTTGGGAAGTTATCAGAACGTCTTATAGAAATAGTCCCCTAAACATTCCCAGAACGTCCTGAATGTTCCCTGAAGATCCACCAAATAACGTCCCCCAACCCTTAAAAGAACTCCACATCGGGACCGTATCTGAACGTTCTGGGAACGTTACCAGGTGACAAGTTAGATGTTGATGTTTTATAGAAAATAATAAAGTTTTAAGTCACCGTTATGGAGGTGAGCATTTGCTTTAGATGGGCTATTGATTCTTGACATTTTTGTATGTTTGTCTTTGGTTGCTTTAACTGTGTCCAAAACATGCCTGTTACAGCAAAAAAATAACAAGAGAAGTCGTGTCGAAGTCAGACGAATTTGTTTTTTGTTTTTGATGATGGTGATTCAATCGTCATGGAGTGTTTTGATCCTCTCCAGAGTCTGAACTCTGTGTGTTAACTGTTATTTTTGTTTTTTATGAACTTTTTTTTATTATTTATAAGACAGAGTTTTGAGAAGTGTCTTTTAGATTCACACAGACATCATGAATCAGCGTATGAACCTCAACAATGGTGACAATAAACAAAAATCTTTTTTGTGACTTTAGTAGTTTGTTTTGTGATGCTCAGAGTTAATCTGTTTATCTGAAAATTTTGTCACCATTGTTGAGGTTCATACGCTGATCCATGATGTCCGTGAGTCTACATAATCCTGTCTGAATAACTTCTGCATAATGATTTAACTTTCAAATTATCGAAGTGGGATGTATTAAAAGTTACGATAGCACAAAAGAATTGCAATATTCAGAGATCAGTGGAAAAGGCCACTATTTCACATCATCATCAATAAGCAACCAAAATAATCTGATCACAATATTTTTGTAATGCGTTTTAGAATTGAAGTTACAATGTCAAGGGTCAGGAGCCCAACTAAAGCAAGCGCTTTCCTCCATAACGGTGACTTTATAATTTTTAATAAAACATCAACACTTTATTAAGAAGATTTGTATGAAAGAAATAAAGTCAGAGTGGTTTGTAATAAGTGAAGATGCTGAGATCTAGAGAGATCTGTCCCCCCCCACACACACAAATCCGGACCTCGAGATCCACATTCCTGCAGAGTTTAGCTCCAACCCTGACAGTTAATGATATAATTAAGTGATTAATTAAGGGATGATTAAGCTTTAATGATGAACATGTGCTGTTAACAAGCAGAATCACTGAAGAAAAGAGAAACACAAGAACTACAACTGACTTCAGCCACAGCCTTAGATGAAATCAACTGAAGTTAAAAGACTTCACTTATTACTAACCAGACTGACTTTATTTGTCACACGTCAGAAGATCTTATTGAGAATTAACAGAGGTTTAGATGTTGATGTCTTATTGAAAATGTTTGATTTGAGGTCACCATCGTGGAGATCAGCGTTTGCTTTAGTTGAGCTCTTGACCCTGGACTTTTATTGAGTCCCTTCTTTGTCAGTAATTGCAGGTGTTTTTGGAAAACATTTCTGCATTGATAAAGCAGCTCAACATGTCTGTTTTAATGATCAAATGACTGTGTTTAAGTGTTTGCTTTCAATTTGACTTGCTTTTGGAAATGAAATGTTATTTGAGAAAAAAAAAAATAAACTCAAATGATGTGATAAAAACTGTTTGTAACACTGAAGTGATTTGTGCAAAATTGTCCAAAGCGATTTGAAGTGTATATATGACACACTTAGACATCAGCACTAATTATACAAACCTCAACAATGGTGACAAAAAAATAAAAAATAAATACAGCTGCATAATTTATTCATGCCGCAATGCATGCTGGGAGCCATGAATGTGTTTTGTATGCTGGCATGAGGCATGTCACCATTGTTGTGTTTCATATGCCGAATGTTGATGTCTGTGAGTGTATAATTAATGCAACACGAGTTACAAATGTAGTTAACAATGACAGTGTTACTTGTAGTACACAGTGTTACACATTATATTTCTCATATCAATTGAGTTTTACACTCTTCAATTCCTTAAGCCAACAATTACAGAAAAAGCAGTTGCTTGTCTGTTATTAAAACAAACACACTGACCTGCTTTAGCAACGCAGAAGGATTTTCTGGAAACCCCTGCAATTATTGATAAAGAAGCAACTTAAAAGTCAAGAACTCAACTAAAGCAAACGCTAATCTCCACGATGGTGACCTCAAACCAAACATTTTCAATAAGACATCAACATCTAAACCTCTGTTAATTCTCAATAAGAACTTCTGTAGATGTGTGACAGAAATAAAGTCAGTCTGGTTAGTAATATGTGAAGCTGGTAATACTGTTTGTGGAGATGTTTAATCAGATCTTCAGAGATTTAATGTCTTCATTTAACTTCAGTTGATTTCATCTAAGGCTGTGGCGGAAGTCATAGTTCTTGTGTTTCTCTTTTCTTCAGTGATTCTGCTTGTTAACAGCACATGTTCATCATTAAAGCTTAATCATCCCTTAATTAATCACTTAATTACATCATTAACTATCAGGGTTGGAGCTAAACTCTGCAGGAATGTGAATCTCAAAGTCCGGATTTGAGGACCCCTGATGTAGACTTTAAACTCTGTCATGAACTCCAGGGGCCTCATTTATAAAGCATGCGTACGCACAGATTTGATCTTAGAGTGTGTGTACGCTTAAATCAAGCCAACGCTCATATTTATAACAACGGTCTTTGACGTGGAAAAGTGCTTAGAGCCACGTCAGGGTCTGAGCAGACGTACACACTTTTCCTGGTCAGATTACTTCAGGATTTTGGAAATCTGTTCTTGCAGCTCGCCATTCTAAATTAAAGGATTTGGACGATGACTGGTGATCTTTTATATGTACATGACATTAATTAGGTGTCGTTTACAATGTGGAGAACTGAAACCATTCAGCTGCGCACAAGTTCAAGATCATTTGCGATTTAAAGATTTCACATCTGCCTCTGCGTACATGTTCATGTTTCTGTGTATATGTTCATTCTATGAATCACACATATACACACATCTGAGAAATGATCGTAAGATCAAATTTTGATCAAAAAATCTGATCTTTATGCCTGTGAACAGAATTTTCAAGATTTTTTAGACTGTTACTTTTGAATATGATGCTGCCAGAACATTCACTACTTCTAAAAATCTTGGAGTTACACTTTGATATCTGAACTAAGATTTATTTTTATTGGTTTTCAGTTTATTTATACAGGCAACTGTGCAGCTCAGAAGCTGCCCACAACACTATTGAGTCCAAAATAAATTGAATTTTAACTCAGAAGTTGGGAATTTGATCAGTGTTTTTTTCACTCAGATTCACCATCACACCCTGAGCAACTTCATCTGCAATCTAAAGTCATCTGCTGCAGTGTGAGCTGGAAATCATTTGGAAGTTTCTGTAGGTTGGTATGAAAATAGATGAAGAACAGCATTTTAGCTCCAGTAACCCTCTCTACATGCTTGTGTAAGCATAAAACCCTCAGTAATAATGACTGAGGCGGAGATGTTATAATGAATAAATGAGTGTTGGCAGGACCGGTGCAGATTTTAATACTTGTAATGACCGTTAACTCTCACCATTTGACTAATGAAGGGAATGAAAGCTTGTGTCTATGGCCCTTCAGAGAGGCACCATCTTACTTCCCTAAAGCCATGAACAATGTAACCTAAGTGTGTAAGTGTGACCTTAAAAAACCTGGTTGTAAACATGATAGAAAGAAACAGCATTATTGTTCTTGTTTTACCACCAATAACCTGTGGATTACAGACTGTACTTTGATGATCTGCCATCATTAATGTCCTTTCTGTATCTTACTTGTACGTTACCAGCACTTCTCTATTTTTGGCCTGAGATTAATATGATGGCAGCTGTTATTTGTATTAGAAATAGGCCTAAAATAATTATTTCACCTGCTATTTATTGTCAGTTATGAAGAATAAAGAACCTTATTCTTTGTCATATTCGTGGTGTTATGCAATGTGAATTACATAATAGAGCCATAAGCTGTAACATGCATATATTAGCGTTCAGATGATTCATATTGTCTCTTGTACACTTTCTTTATCTTCTCTTGGTTTTCCCCTCACATTCAGAAGTTGAATTCTCTCAGTCTCTCAGTAGTATTGACATGGCAGAGCTCAAGATTTTGCTGCACAAACTCAATTTGTGGATGATTTTGTGGATGTGTTTTGCTCTCTCACCGTTCGCCTCCGGCTCTAGACTTCAGAAATGACGACTCTGATAGCTGTTCACACACTTTCACTGTGATGTGCGTTAGGTTGTGCTCCTGTGTATAATCGCTTTACTGTGTGTCCAGCTTTTGGTTGGCTGTTGCAGTCGGTTAAGGAAGAAGCATGTAATTGAGTTAGATGGCTGTTTGCCACACAGCCAAGTGGATCAGAGCAGAAGAGGGAAGATGACAAATGGGGGAAAAGGCTAAAGAAGACTTGGGGGGGCTTTCTGGTTTAAATTAAGCATCCTAAGACATGGCAATTCATTATGTAAGCTGTTGACTCACAACACAAACATGCATCCTGAAAGAAATGAAATTTCTCCTTTTAGAAATGTATTTATGCCTCATAATGGAAAAACAAAAACACAGCATTTGTCATAGCTGTCATAATATTCAATTTAATAACATGTCATGTAGTACCATCAAAGCTGATTTTAAAGAGGCCATATTATGCCCTTTTACAAAGTCTTTATTTTGTTTTTGCAGTCTACTCAAAAAAAAAACATTATTAGGGGCCAAGCACTGAAGGTGCATAGGCACCTATTGTATCTGTTGGCGTTCTTTTTGATTCTTCTTCTTCTTCCGCTTTGAGTCTACGGCAGCCCATAGAACCGCTTGCGGGAAAGTTGTGAAATTTGGCACACAGTTAGAGGGCAGTCTGAACTGTGTCCATAGCAAATTTGGAGTCTCTAACTCAATCCCTCTAGCGCCACCAGCTGTCCAAAATTGCACCCATGTTTATGTTTATAACTTTTGAACCATTTTGATTTTTCTTTAAAACCCTACTTTTTCGAACTCCTCCTAGACCGTTGCTCCGATTTTCACCTAAATCGGCTCATATCATCTTCAGACCATGCTGACAAAAAGTTATGGATTTCAAGTTGATTCGTCAAACCATTTTCATATACCGCAGCAACGAATTAGAGGCTTGATGCCAAAATGACTCTTGAGGCTGTATCTCTGCAATGCTTTGACATATTGGCACCAAACTTTGCGACTGTCATTGTCACCTCACTTTGACATTACCACATTAATTTGGTCACAGTGCCAGCTATATTTTTTCATATATTTTACATTGTTGCAGCATCTCTCTTCACAGTCTGTAAGAAACGCTCTGTTTAGTTTCGGTCTATAGAATGCAACAGTGCCCACCCACTTTTTTTAGCAGTGTTGGTTCCGGAAGTATTTTTTCCATTTATTTCTCCCATAGGGATTTTAAAAAAGTCTTAGTTAAAGTGTTATAAGTCATGAACCAGCTACGAGGTAAATCTTACAAACTTTAATTTGAAGCAAAAAAATATTTAAAAATTGGACAAATATTTGAAAACAAAAACAGCTACAATCCCATGAAGTATTGCGAACAACATAATCGAATTAAGAATGATTAAGAAATATGAAATATATATAAATATATATATATATATATATGAGTATTTTGAGAGTGCAGGGAGACGGTCTCAATTACGTCATTCATGTTGCTTCATGGGAGGGGGCAGAGCTAAAAAGCTTGTTTGGCGCTTTTGCTGGTTTCGACTCTCTGATTGTAGAATTTTGTGTACAGCATCATGGGTAATGCAGTTTTTAACAACAATTTCCACTGTTAAACAATCATTTTAAAAAGAACTTGAAAATAATGTGAGCTGACGGCTTCAACAGCAGCAAATAGCATTGATTAACAGCCTCATAGCTCATAGTTGGGATGTCTTTAAAGGTTTATAAGTTATCGTTATAAGCCAATTTCCCTATGGAGAAAATGAATGGAGTTTTTAAGTCCGGAACCCAGCTGTTGCATACTACACTGTAAATTCTAACAAGTTCAGTTTACTTAAAAAAGTTTGGAAACCGATTGCCTTATTTTTGCAAAGCAAACTTAAAGGCAAAACCTAAATTAATAATCTGCTAAATGCAAAGAAAGCTAACTTTTCCCAAGTAAATTAAGTAATAAATATCAAGTTAGTTTAATGTCAATTCTAATTAAAATACTCTAGAATATTTACTAATCTTACTTAAGATTTAATAAGATTACTGGAGGAATTCCATTTAACTAACAGGGTTATATTGTGTTCTTAAATACTATTATTCTCAACATGGTTTTAATCTGCCATTTTAAGCTATGGAGACTTAAAAAAAACTATGTGCAATCAGTTTCCACATTTTCTTCAAGTAAAGTGAAAGAGGAATAATATGTTGATCTGTGTGACTGCAAGATATAGTTACAAACACCCAATTAAAAGTTTCACAAGACGTTCATAGCATTTGCACAAAAATGTTAAAATATCACTATTGAATATAAAAATTAAACATCAAACTACACAGTGTTCAGTTGGAAATCAGATTCTCTTTTAAAAGTAATCTATTTATTATTTCTTTTCTTTCAAAACCATAAACTGTGACAACTGCACCAAAATGAAGAGAATTACAAAAACATAAACAAAGTTCCAAGTGCAACCAAAGGGAACATGAATCACCATAATGGTAAAAAAAAAAAAAAAAAAAAAAAAACTTTTAGGAAAATCAACATAAATTTATGAAGTCAGCTTATGTGATGTTCTCTCAAATTATTCAGTTGTATTGCCAATTAAAAATTACAGATGACTTTGGGAAGAGTGAATGCAACTGTAGGCGAGAAGGAAATGGGTGAAAGTCTATTAAGTTTTTTTTGCTTGACAGAATCAACCAATTAATCTTAACTTGGGTTTTCTGAGTAAACAAGCCATTAATAGACAGCAAGAATAGGTTTTACCTTGATTTTACCGAAGTAGATCCACTCTGCAAACATAATGTTGAATTCTCAGTCATGTGCTTCTATGCTGTGTGGGGGGAGGGGGAATTGTTGTCCAGTATGCATGTGTAACAGCATGTCTTGAACATTTTTTCTAATTTTACTCAAATTACGTTAGTTATGGGAACTATCTGTTCTAATATTTCAGCAACAATTAAAAATGTGTAGTAAAGTCAACACTTTGGTTAAAATCAAGTAAACATACTAGTGTTTTTATAGTAAGGAATACTACTTTGAATTTACAGCGTAGCCCCGCCTTCTGAAAAGCCCAATATGCTGATTGGTCGGCTGGACCAGTGTGTTGTGATTGGTCAACCACTTTGAACGTGTTTAGGAAATGTTCACGGCCCTTTCAACACACTACTAAGGCAACTCAACTCAACCTTTTTTGTGCATATGCCTTGGGTGGGAATTATTTAAATGAGGATTACTGTGATGTGTACGTTCCCAGAAAAAGACTAAAATCGAGGCTTTTCATGGAGTTCAGAAACAGTGCTACTGATATAGAGAATAACTCCCTTTGGAGTGAACGTTGTGCATTGTAACTTTGCAGACATTTTTCATGCTCAAACAGCAACATTACACACTAAAGAAAGTTGAAAGTGTAAAAAAGCATAATAGGTCCTCTTTAAAAAAGAATTGCATGTGTGTGTTCATTGAAGTGCATATAATGATTTTCCTCCTGCTGATTTTCTCCAAGAGGGATGAAGCTCTAATCTGCTGAAGCTGACAGATCAAACTCAGATTTGCTCAGATGGTCTTGAGCACACCAGTGATTCTCAGAGATGCTTTCAAACCTCATGAGCAACTCATTATTTATATCTGCAGTACTCCAGCAGTACAGAATTTTAAATGCCATGTAGTCAATAGACCTATTGAGAGCGCTTTTCATAGAAAATATCACCACATCTTGGCTTCTGTATAGAAATTATTGCATACACTGTTGCAATTTTGCAATAATGGTGTCTGAAAGTACCAATTCGTATCCCTCCTTCCTTTCAAATGTCCTTTCAAATTATGTGTTATGTAGTTAGTGTTCTAAACCACTACTTTTATACTTAGTAAAATAGCAAAAGGGGTTTGTTTTCCTAGGTATGAACCATAGCAGTGTCATGCTTTTTGGACAAGATCATTTGATGATACATCTTTAAGAGTGTGGAAATACCCTGATATCATACAGCATATAGGCTATATCAAAGTACTGTAGTATTGAATAAAACACCAAGATGGTAGACAGTAAAGACATTTGTTTCCACAGCTTGTTTTGCTAATGTTAGTGAAGGACACTATAAGCTCAAGTTGGTGTTGGTGTGTGCAAATGTATTTGACTGTTGTGTTAATGAAAGTCATATGTTAAGCTTTGTGTAAAGGTCGAGCACTTCCATTTGTGTGGACGGTTCAGAGGAGGGTAATATTGTGTTTAATTATTTGAGCTCAAGTCTAATTATTTCATATTAACATTATTCTTGGATTATGGCTCCCTGGTGGAGGCTTAACTTCTGAGGGCATTTGTTGTTGGTTGAGGCTGTTTAGTCTGCTCTGGATATTTAAGACCATGCTGGGCTCTCAGATCAATTAAGAAACATTTGTTCTATTTCCCATGTTTGGCATTATATATATATGTATTATATATATATATTTACATGTAATTCTGAACTGGGGGTCATTTACTGTAAGTTATGGAAGTTTGTTTCCGCCACTGAATAAAAAATAAAAAAGGTAATTGCAACTTTTTATCTCACAATTCTGACTTTTTTTCTCGCAATTGTGAGTTTACATGTCACAATTGACTTTTCTTCAGATTTGCGTGATATAAGCTCACAATTGCGAGTTACAAAGTCAGAATTGAGATATAAAGTCGCAATTGCGAGAGAAAAAAAGTCAGAATGGCAAAAAAAAAGATTTGCGAATTTATATTTGTTTATTTCTAGCAATTGCAAGTTTATATCACAATTGTGAGTTTATGTCTCACAATTCTGACATAACTCACAACTGCAAGTTAAATCTTGCAATTCTGAGAAAAGAAGTCAGAATTGCAAGTTGTAAACTTGCAATTGTGGGGAAAAAAGTCAGAATTATGAGATAAAACGTTGCAATTACCTTTTTTTTTTTAATTTAGTGGCGGAAACAAGCTTCTATAGTAAGTAGAGCTAAATGTTCATGATTCAATGTAGTCTAATGCTGTACACTGTAAAAAAAAATAAAAAATCCCCGTAAAATTTACAGTAAAAAAACAGCAGCTGTGGTTGCCAGAAATTTACTGTAAAAAATATGGTAGCAACATTTTAGGTTTTACAGATTTAACTTAAATTTAATGTAAAAAAAAAAAAAAAGGCATATTTCATCAACTGATATAATGTTAACTTACCAAACTAATATCTGTATTGTACTTTTTGTAATATACTGACAACTACCAAACACAGTGGTGATGAGAGTCACATGATGAATTAAAGTTCATCACAAGCAGCTTTTCCAAAAGCTGAGAAGGACATTACTAACACATAGAAGGTGCACACAGTGTCATTCACACAAACACTAAACACCATCATGGTAACACACATGAAATTTTAAAAATGCAATAAACATTAATTTAACAACATTACATGTAAAAAACCCTAATATACATAACTGATTAGAAAAAAACTAAGAAAAACTAAGAAACAGAGTTATTTCATGTGAAGTGTCACGCAGGGAATTGTGGGAATGTCAATTTATGGTTTTTCACTGTAAATTATACAATGACTTGTTATTTTTCACTTCCAAAAACTGTGAATTTAACGGTATTTACTGTAAAATTACATTAAATGTACGTTAGATCTATTACAGTTATTCACCGTATATAGTACGGAAACTTTCTGTAAATGAATTAACTGTTTTTCGCTGTAGCGTTTTTAGTGTTTTACCCTTAAAATCACGATCATTTTATACAGTGCATAGTATGTTTTATACCTGATAAATCTGTTATGGATGAACTACACTCACCCTTTCTCTTGCCTTCAGTCCCAGTCTCTCCCACTTATACACTCTTAATATCTCACTCAATGTGTCTAGCCAGTAACTAATCTAATTTTGGAGGTATGTCTCCTGTCTGAGCACCCTTTAAGAGGTTGTATTTTAGATCCAATGCACTCTTAGCCAGAATGATTATTTAGATAACTACTAAATGCATGTACTATGCATTTGTACATGACCACTTTATCAGTTTCATTATCTTAAAACCTTTTGACATTTTGATTATTCCAGTGTACTGTATGTACACTACTGTTCAAAAGTTTGGGATCAGTAAGATTTTTTTTCTGTTAAATAAAAATAAAAACCAACCAACAAATATAAGATTTTCTGTTTTACACCTGCTGGCATGAACAGAGGCAGAATTCAGCAGTGCATTTGAGTAAGAGAAAAGTGAAAGCGAGAAAAAAAGAAAGGTGCTTTTAACATTCATATCAGCACTATATGAACACACTCACTATCCACAGTGTTTCCATGGCAACCCTGACAGAGTGACATGTTTTCTCAGACAAACAGAATGCTTGACATTATGACTCGAGCCTCTGAACCAGCTTCCTGTTAGGACAAGGAAACACAGTGTAAGGGCATATATGTTCATTAGTCTTCAGATTTGGGAACAGGACATGCTCTTTGAAGGCAAATGCTGCTGGACTGCTCAAGTATACTGACTTTGATGAGAAAATATCTTTTATCTTGCGCTATATTTAGTTTAAGACCCTGTGTCTTTGTTCTGTCATAGATCCCTGTTGTGGGCACATTTGTAAAACCTATTTTTCTATTCTTATATACAGTGCATATATATATATATATATATATATATATATTACTGTTTTCTATTTTAATATATATTCAAATGTCATTTTATTCCTGTCATGGCAAATTTTCAGTGCCACATGTTCCATCAGAAATCTAAGGAAGCTTGTTCCCGCCATGCAATAAAAAATAAAAAAAAGGTAATTGCGACCTTTTATCTCACAATTCTGACTTTATATCATGCAATTTTGACTTTATAAATTGCAACTGTCAGTTTCTCGCAATTCTGATATAAAATCAGAATTGTGTGATAAAAACTCGCAATTGCGAGAAAAAAAAGTCAGAATTGCGACTTTATATCTTGCAATTCTGACTTTATAACTCGCAACTGAGAGTTTAAATCTTGCAATTCTGAGAAATAAAGTCAATTGTAAGATGCAAACTCGCAATTGCGAGAAAAAAGTCAGAATTGTGAGATAAAAAGTCGCAATTACCTTTATTTATTTATTTATTTATTATTTTATTAATGGCGGAAACAAGCTTCCATAGAAATCATTTTAATATGCTGATTTGAACAGATATCTTTTTCTTTGTAATCTAGATCAGTGTTCCCCATTACTAGTTTCATCTTTTGTACCCCCACAACCCAATCAATATTATCAACGCTATCTCATGACCAATTCGTACGTATTTTACGAGGTGGCTAATTCGTAAGAATTCATACGACCTCACTCGTACGAATTCATACGATTTGTCTAAACCCCACTGACGGGTAGGCTTAGGGGCGGAGTTTGGGGTAGGTCATCCGTATAAATTCATTCGAATTCGTCAACTCGTAAAATACGTACGATTTCGCAAAAAACTATGAATTCGTACGTGTGAGGTCCTATGAATTTGTACGAATTAGCCACCTCGTAAAATACGTACAAATTACCGTGAGATCGGGTTGATATTATTTTTTAAAACTGCGAACATCGCAAAATTAATTGTTTTCATTTTATATCGTATTGGTTTAAGTTTTGGAATAGTTTAACAAAATCAAAATCTTAGTTCACTTAAGTAGTTGTTTTGAAGTATGAGTTGCCCAAAAATGCTACAGTAGGCCTACTAGAGAAAATCATAAATATTCAGTAGTAATCAGAATAAGCATTTCTTCCTCCAAGTTATTGTTTATTATTTAACTTACTACAGTTTGCGTTTACCTGTCAACATAAAAACTTAGTTACAGAGTTCAATTAAAGTAACGATCTGCGTTTATTGGTTGTTGAACATCATCTTCAAACGTAGTTCATCCAATCAGAGCTCAAAGTCGAAAATATCTGTTTTATAATAAGCAATTATGCAAGAATCCAGCTGTTTCCGTAGTACTCAAAAACCATAATACTGTTGCAATTGCAATGCGCCAAAGAAATGAATAATTTCGTCTCTTGTCATTTACTTTTTATCGTGTACGTTAAATATTAGCGTCAGTCACAGCTGCGCTTGTGGCGCAATCTCCTCCCCTCAGCGGATTCCAGCAGAATCAGTCAGCCTGGGATTCTGTGGTAGAATCGCGATGAGCAAGATGGCGCTGTGTCTTTCAGCACTGAACAGCTCCCATCAGGCTTATTAACAGACAGTTCAATTTAGATCATTCCAAGGAAACGATTGACAGAATTTGTCTCGGTTTTTCTTCTTCAGTCGAACACATAAAGGTATGCTCCATAGAGCGCGCGCGCGCGTCGTTTGGTGCAGAGAAGCAGAAGAACCAACCGCAGAGACCCTCTCCTCGAGAATGACCAGAGAAGATTCAAATGGCTTGCGGTGAGACACATCCATAATGGACTGCATAACCAGTGGATTTGTCCGACTATTCCCCTATTCTAGCTCTATAACATGGAGAAGCGAGGGAATGACACGTTTGAACAGAAAATAAACTCTTTATTTTAACATTAGAGACATCGTTGCTGGACTTCACGTTATCTTCAGCATGTCAGGCACTGTAACACTGCTGGTCATGTCTGCGTCGTTTTTCAACCCTAGTTTTGCGCTGAGCTCTCATTTTGACTCAGGTAGGCTTTTTATATATGAATGTATCATTATTTTGTATTATTTATGCACGTAGTATCATATTGCATTCAGTAAAACCAGTTTCTGTGGAGATGCGCAAAATGCTCATCTCAGCAGCATCTGAAGGGAATGAGATCTTCTAAAAGAAGCGTTTTGAATGAATGTTCGTAATTTGATCGTTTTATTGTTTTTTAATTATCGATATCAGATTGTATTCTTATTTCAGAGCATAAGCCATACAGGTGAAGGCAAACAAAATGACTCAATTTGCCTCTCCACACGTCCACTGATTCACATGCCAGAGGTGAGAGGTGGAGGTGTAAGACTGGGAGATTGATGCACAGATAGCCAATTCTGATTGGACAAGCAGGACACTATCAACCTCAAGGGAGGTGTGTGTCTGTGTCTGTGTCTGTCTGTCTGTGTGTAGTGAGTTAGGAGTTAATTAAGAATATAATGACTGCTAATGAGGAAGAGTACAGCCTTTGTGTCATGACAAGGTCAATTAATGGAATTAACTGGTTGTTTTAGACAAATACACACAGATATAGAATCGTTTTAAAATCACACTTAAAACAATTAAATATGTACATGAAGCATCTTCCACGTATGCATATGGTTATGTATCATGTTTTGCTGATTTCTGAGACATTTACAAAGTTCTGTCATGAAACTCTAGATGGCACAGCTAGCGATCACATTATTCTCTAGGGCACAGCTGATTGGTTCCTGCTGTATCAGTAGCCAATGAGCTCGCTCCTCAACCTTCAAATACTGGTCAGCATTTTCTGTAGCAGTTGCAGGACGCTTTCAGAAACCCTCCACCTTCCCCAGCTCCACCTTTATAGATCTGCTACAGGTTATTAATATATGCTATTTTGTACAGCAGCAGCATGTCTTACTTGCTCACAGCAGCTTGTTGTGTATGTATTGGCAGTAGCAAGTCCTGTACTTGCTCTGCAGCAGCAATAACAGCAGCAGCGTAGCAGATCTGTTCCGCCAAGATCAAACATATCAACATTGTCATATCCATTACCATTCCAAACACTCCGATAATTATAATTCACCCAAATTCTGTTATTATTTACACACTTTGGTTGCATCAGATGAGAGAGCCCTTGGGTAAAGCCATGTCAAATAGCTGCAAAAAGGAAAAAATGGTCTGAAATTGTTCATGACATTTATTTAGGGCAGGGGTTCATAATTCCAGTCCTCGCACAGTTTGTATGTATCTCTTATCTGACACACCTGATTCAGATCAGCTCATTAGAAGAGAGCGCCATGAACTCGGGTACATCCCGACTGACAGGGTCCCTACAAAGTGTTCACTGCTCCCTACTCCCTGAGCACAGGTTATCTGTTGAAGTTCTCTTCATTTGACAAAATGCGTTTATTTGCAACATCCTGCAATGTCAAACACGAAACACGCACATATTAGAGGAGTTTATGGTTTGATGCAATAATATAGCTACTTCTGTACATAAATATAAAATAAAATACCATACTTTCATTTAATATACATGTGTAAACATCCATTTAAATATGAATTAATTATAAATTTCACTTAATCTAATCTGTCCAATTCAAAAGCCCTAAACCGAATGATAAATGTATGTTGCGATGTTTAATTTGAAAATAAACGTTACGTAATAAACGTAACATGTCCTTTTATCTTATTTAACCCGTAATCATGATATTTGACTTGTAACTGTCGCGAGAACACCCGGGAACAGCTGCATACAAACACATGCTTCGGATTGGAATCTCCCTTCAAATGGCGAAATACCCTTTTAAGTCCACTTCGTAGCGCACATACGGTCGAATGGAACCCACTCCTCAACTGAGCGTGCCAGATAAGAGAGACATACAAAAATTCTTTTTTTTTTTCTCTGAAAATCTTGCCCTCCATTTGCTGTCAAATCAATTGTCTGTCTGTAGAAGCATAGGATGAGTTTGGACATCAATGTTGTTCAGTCCCGAGACATTTAATGTCATTGACGTCCAACCTGACACATCTGAAGGCACCATATTTGTTCTCCACACAAAGCTATACCTTTGCGTTCCACTGGATTAAAAAACAACAGCATATGAGTTTGGAACAACATGAGGTAAAGTAAATTATGCAATTTTTGGGTGAACTATTTCTTTAAAGCCTCCCTATGGTGTGAAAATGAGCCATCATGTGGGTTGTTGCCAATGGTGAATGGTATTCCCTTCCTTCTATATTAGGACTCAGCTGTGTGTTTATTGCCTCCTCACATGGTTCCTATGGTTACCAAGAGGGTCTGCACTCTGCAGACCTGAATTAAGGAATCTAAGCAGTGATTCCATTTCTCTGCATTTTTATTATTACCTTTTATGAGATATGCTATTCTTAACTATATCGAAGCCTATTTCAAGTATTTTTTAAAGTCTCCATATTAACTTGGAAATTGGAATTTACATGTTTTACAATTTTACATTTTCAATTTGGAGTCGCAGACCTCTTCCCCTCCTCCGAATTTAATTATGTCCGTCAGCGGTGATGAAGAGGGGATCTGTCAAAGTGATGAATGGAAGTAGGACTCCTCCTGGAGAGGCTGGGAATGATTAGAGGGAGATAAAGGAAACAAAATCTGCTCTTAGAGTCCTGCTGGGCTTGTTTTAGACCTGGGTACTGAAGTCTGATTCAAATTGATTCATTCATATTCTTTCATTGAATCTGTGCGACATACTTGTAGACTGTCTGTCTTTCCAATAAATGTAATGCTTTTTTGTGTTAACCCTCTGGTGCTGCTTGCATGCATGGCCATCAAATGTTTTTAAAATGTATTATTATTGAAATTAATGTACTATATTTTAGCTCGATAATGTTTTTTTTTTTTTTTTTTTTTTTTTGGGGATTTTATGGTACTAAATTATATTTATGGAATAGTTATGATCCATTTATTAACTGTTAATTACTTTTTGAGCGTAGACCTAAAATTAAATTTCCAAATTAAACTGAGATAAATTTTGAGTTCTTTGGAACAAATTTTGAGTTCTTTGGAAGTTCTTTGGAGTTCTTTATTATCATGAAAAATGCATAAAAATACTCTTTTTTAAAAAAAATTATATGAAATATATATTTTACAAAACACGTTTTACTCTAAAAATGTGAGAAAATAAATCTAAACATAAAAACATAAACATAAATCTGTGTTCCAAATTTGAGGTTGATATCTCAAAAAATGATCTTTCAGTAAGATTTTGTTTGGGCGCAGTACCAAACGTTTCCACTAGATGAAATTCGCTTCCCATTCGTTTCCAACGCGAACAGTACAAGGGTGACTATTTTTTTCAGGACCATTTAACCTTTTCTAATCATGTCCATGATTTTTTGTGTGTGTGTGTGTGTTAACATAGCAAGTGCCAAAACCTTTACCAAGTTTCGTACCATTCCAAAAAAGTAAAAAATTATAAAAAAAACAAAACATACAACACCAGAGGGTTAAAAATGCATATGCTGTCACACTGCAGTCTAAAATTTAAGGACAAAGTCATCTGGTAAGATCCATCTTCTTTCCCCCCTCGCATTTGCATTTTAATTGCCTTTTTGTTTGTGTTTTACTAGAAGGTGATTGACTCACAATGACTGAGTCAACAGCTTTGACCATGAATCATGGTGGTGCAGCACCGAGCATCATTACAGCTGAATCTTCTTAATGGATTCTAAAATTAGTGGCTGTTAGAAATGCTATCATGATTTAAAAAAACAAAACAGATAGACAGTTGTTCCTGAGGGTATGTTGAGATTTACTGCGACTTCTCAGTAATATAAAAATTGGAACGATGGAGAGGCTTGGCTATTGTAATGATGACATCATCTTTCTGGAAGCAGTGTTTGTTGGGTAATTGCTGGTGGTATTGGCGGCCATCCCATGCCAGCCTCCAGAGCTCAAGTTTCCTGACCGCCAGACAGTCAGACTGTCCTGTAGCACTGGGCTCTTCCTGAAAGACCAATTGCTGTTCATTCCCTGCCTGTGAATTCCGCATACAAGATCTGACCAGAGACAGAAGGATCGGTAAGAAAACGTTACAGTGGATTATAGCAGATTATAGGCAAATTGAGATATGCTAGTGGAGAAAAAGAAAATGGCGAAATATGACATTGACAATAATGAGATTTTGTGTACGACAGATTCCTCAAACCATCTGAAAGAGTGTTTAGAGTGTGTTTGAGATTGAGAAAAGAAGCTTATTTGTGCTCAATTGTGTTTATGAAAGACGTAGCTGTTACAGGATGCTCAAGTAATGGTGAAATGGCATCGGGTATAATGTAAACAAGCTGGGATAGGTCAGTTTGTGGTGCGTGGCGCTTTGGTTTATATGCAGTTTTGATTTATTTCAGGTTGATTGAATTATTTGGTACAGAATGTTTTGTTTAAAAGTTTGGGGTTGGTAAGATTTTTTATATGTTCGTGAAAGAAGTCTCTTATGCTCAACAAGGCTGCATTTATTTGATCAAGAATACAGTAAAATGTAATATTGTAAAATATTATTACAATTTAAAATAACTTTTTTGTCTTATTTAATATATTTTATTCCTGTGATGGTAAAGCTGAATTTTCAGCATCATTACTCCAGTCTTCAGTGTCACATGATCCTTCAGAAATCATTCTAATATGCTGATTTGCTGCTCAAGAAACATTTTTATTATTATCAGTGTTGAAAACAGTTGTGCTGGTTACTATTTTTGTGGACACTGTTATATTTTTTTCAGGATTCTTTGAATAGAAAGTTCAAAAGAACACTGTTTATTTAAAGTCAATTTAGAATCAATTTAATGCAGTCTTGCTGAATAAAATTTAGCAAATTTCCCTCAGGTGTTAAGGATTCAGGTCTGTGCTTTGTGCAGAAGTGTGTTGTGTTGCTGGAGCACAAGATGTACACCTAATTTTTCTCAAAATGTTGGTCTAAGGATATTGCATGGATGTTTGCTTGATTTTATGTACCATGCTGTTGAAAAAAGCCAAAACGGCTAATTATAAGGGGGTGTCTACATGCTTTACCAAGCTTTCACTTTTCATTTCCTATCTTCAGTTCTATTCTAAGCAAAGCTATCCACACCTACTCTTTGGCTCCAAGCTCAGTCATTTGTTCCTTCAGGTTCAGTTACAAACAAGCTCCCATGATTGTTGCTAATGGCCTGTGCCATTGCTGCAGAACTACTTTGTGCATGTGAATGCGCGTGTTTTTGGAGTGAGGAAATAGGAGTATGTAGGAGTGCAGGAGATGGTGGAAGATAATCGATCGTGATTGAAAGCACGAGACTAGAGCAGAAAAAATGGCATCCATTAATAGATGACACTCTGCATGATGGAGTCTGCATGATAGTATTTTCTTGCTTTTTGTATTGAACTCTTTATTGATTAAGAATCATCACAATGAGTATGATTGCACCCAATCTTAGCTTTTAAAAACAGTCGACAGTCTATGCCAGTCTAGTGCATTTTAAATGGTAATTAAAAATAAGAGGTATATGTTTGCTTTGACTCGGGGTAATTCATTGAAAGAAACAACTAAAGTGTGCATATTCGGACTCTGTTTGTTGTGTGTGTGTGTGTGTGTTGCCAGCAAATTTGAATGCTTTTCCTGCACTATCAAACTATATTATCAAATCTTTGAGAAAACAAGGCCAAGTGCAAGACAGCAAGACTATTTCAGGGACCTGCAATAATGCCCTAAGTGGAGCTATTCAGTCTAAGAGAAAAGGAGGATGGTGACCTAGAACAGCACTAAAGTTCCCAAGAATTTTTCCCCCTTGATGAGATGCAGTATAATCGTAGCAGGGGGAAAAACAATTATAATTAATAAACAAAAATAATATAAATAAATAATATAAATAGATAAATATCCCACTAAACAATTTTGAATGCCATTTTATGCACAGAACATTAAGAGGGCTTTGAAAATCCCTTATGTATTTGTGGGATTATTTCTGTTATCTATGATTAAGGCAGATGTTGCTACAACTTCAGTGATGAAACTGGCAGCAGTTTTGTAAACATATTAAACGAATCCCTCTAGATGGGTCATGACCCCCTGTAACCACCTCCTGTTACTCAGTTTCTCCCTCTCTAGGTCTACAGGGCATCACAGCAGTAAAGGGGCTGATGGCCCTTAGTGTCTGGTTGAGAGAATTTGCTCGCCGTCACACTCACTGCAGGCTGCAGTGACCCAGAAAATACAGATGGATTGCACAGCAAAATCACTCACACAAGGTAGAACAAAATGCTGAAAGGGCATACTGTTGAGAAAAGACGTTTGACTATAGGAGTATACAAGTAAAAATGACAAATTTGCTGAGTTTGTACCCAAAGGTTAGAATGGGCTTGTTTTAAATCTTGGTTCGAGATAGTAACGAGGTGCACTGAGGATCTTGTGTATTGAACTATATGTATCAGATTTTTAATGCACTTTTACTTCTGTGTCAGCACCATGGAGAGCTCTGAAGAGAGAAACAGAGGCCATTACGTTGCTCCCATCTCATGTTGAAGGACATCAAGGCTAAGATGCAAGCTCAATATAGAATCCATTATGATCGTTCACTCTCTCTCTCCTGCTAGCATTCTCAAAGCATATTGTAGAATACAGACAGATATTGAATAAAATACAGGAAAACCCTGATGGCATGAAGGTTTTCTTGTAAGTCATGAATCTGAAAGAACAATCGAGTGTGATGGCTTTCTACTTTGGATTGATGTTGATTAGTTGATTTCCTGCTACTGACTCTTTCCACAAATAGGGTTCAAAAATGAATTGTTGTTTTTTGGTAACACTTTAGTATGGGGAACAATTCTCACTTTTTCTTATTAGCTTGCATATTGTCTGTTTATTAGTACTTATAAATCACATATTAATGCCTTATTCTGCATGGCCATATTCTACATCCCTAAATCCTACCCCATACCTAAATTTAAACGCTACAACGACTACCTTACCAACTATTAATAAGCAATAAATTAAGAGTTTATTGAGGCAAAAATACTTTTTAATTTTTTTAACAATAATTGCTTAATGACCTTAAGAAATTATTTTGATCATCAACTTCAGGAGGTCAATAAATATTATATGAGCTTTTTTATTAATATTTTTGCAACTCTGATATCACAGTTTTGGACATGCCTAAATGCAGTTTAAAATCCCAATCCCCCTTAATTTATCTAATAGTATTAATAATAATAATAATAATAATAACAATTATTGAGGGAAAATTATTTGGGACACAAATAAAAATCTAAAAATAGTTTTACTATATTCAATCACAGTAAATGCCTTTTCAACAGATTATATCAAATTATGTTGATTTTGTGATTTTTTTTTGTTAGGGTACAGACATTTGATGTGTTTAAGGGTGTGTTCACACTTGTAATTTGGTTCTCTTGGTTCTTTAGATCCAGACCAAAAAATAAAATTATACATTTAGTCCTGGTTCATTTAGCATTCACACTTTTCAAGACTGAACCTAAAGATACAAAAAAAACCCCCGACTTTTGTGATGTATGTTTTTCAACAGAACTTACTTAAAATCCAAAACAATGCTGTGTACTGGGCTAAATGCACTCGTTGACGCTTGTACCAAACTGTAATAAGCAACATTTATGATGAGAAAAACCATCTGCTTGAGCATTCTGTCCTTTTTAGGGTTGCATCTTGTGACTTCACATCCTGTTTTTGGTTCAATACACTTATTAAAATGAACCACACTAACAGAGCACCAGAGATAATTTTAATCGAACCAAACCTGCCAAGTGTGAACACAGCACTTACTTTTTCTGCTTGGTAATTTTATTTTACAATTTATCAAACATAACTAATGCCTAAAAATGTAAGTGCCTGCTAACTGCCATTTTACATCCTGCCAGGCAGCATAATACTACTAGTGATTTCTATGATTATGAAAGCTTGTCATAGAGAATGCTGAGAAAGACCCAGAATTAATTTGCTGCATGCGATTAATGCGTGAGTGTATTTGTAATGAAAACACATGTAAGTGTCCGTTAGTATTTCTCTGTCTCACAGCATTTGTGTGATGAAGAAGTGTAAGACAGAAGCGTCACTGGTGAGTTTACACAGCAGATGCTCTTTTCTCTATTACCATAGCAACTTGTGACACAGATGTCACACCATCCCATCATTTCGGTCTCATTAATCAAAAAACTCTGATTGGCTTAGCCTGGAGCATTCATA
Source organism: Hypophthalmichthys nobilis (assembly GCA_037950665.1). Taxonomy (NCBI): domain Eukaryota; kingdom Metazoa; phylum Chordata; class Actinopteri; order Cypriniformes; family Xenocyprididae; genus Hypophthalmichthys; species Hypophthalmichthys nobilis. The sequence continues at coordinate 7,604,940 of CM075472.1, forward strand.
CACCGGATGCTGAATCACCTCTGTCACTTCTGTCGCCCTGGGCAATTAAGGGTTGTTTATGATTTCTAGCTTATGAGAAGGTCAAATGAGGATGTTGGTGCTGGTAGTAAGTAACAATATTTTTTACACTTGTCGCATTTTATTTCTTCCCTGAAGTCAGTATAATCTACATCAGATAAACCCACTGCAAATGGCAGCGTCTTTTCTTTTGTAATGCGCATTTTTAGTGAAAAATCTGTCTGCATGAGATATATAGTCCCTTTAAAGATAAGAGTATGGTTTGTGTATCTGTGCATGAGAGAGACTGAAGAATGTACATGGCAATCATGAGATTCCTTCATCTGTCCAGTTTTTCCTGATGATTCAAACATTCATTTTATAAAATATTCAGCCCATCACTTCACATAAAGACACACAGATATGCGTTATACTACCCTGCAGGCAAAAATCCTTCCAGCAAACAAATTTTTTCTAGTAACAGAACCCAAAGTACAGAAATAAAAAAAATAATTGTTTAGACTTACTGTATGTACAAAAATAGTCAAAGAGAGAGCATGAGAGGGTAAATTGAAACAAATAGTCAATATAGAATTGTATATACTTGGAATAATTTGAATAAAATAAATAAATAAAATTTAAAATCAGTTTTAGGATTTTGAACATTTGAACACTAATTAAGAGATTATGATATTAATCTCAATTATCCAATTAAACTTTTATTGTTATGCTAATAATATAATTTGTAATTAAACATTTTGTATTAAAGTGCCCCTATTATGCTATTTTAAAGGTTTAATTTAGTTTTAGGGATCTCAGACAATAGGTTCACATGGATCCAAAGTCAAAAAACACTTTATTTTTCTGATAATATACATTGCTGCATCTCTTCTTTTCTCACAACTCAATCAAGGATCCTCCTTTCTGAGAGCCTACTCTGCTCTGATTGGTCAGATGGCCCAGTCTGTTGTGATTGGTCTACCGCTATCTTAATTTCAGCTACATATTTCAGCTATATTACTACAGCATAATAGGGCACTTTAAAAGAGAAAAAATAGAAGCCATTTTACTGGTGGTCTCAGATTTCGACTGCACTGTTTGCTGTCACACGTGTAGCACATGTTCTGGTGAATTGAAGGAATGGTTACGTAAAGCTGCCGGTCCAATCACCCAGGCTGGACGATTCTAGATCTGTTTCACTGTTGCTAGAACTGAACCTGCTATTTATGGATAATTGAGCCCTGACCTTCAAAGCCCACATCATGTGATGTGCATTGAAATTAATGAAACATATGTAGCCTCCCTGTCTCCATGGCAACCCCTCTTCAGCATCCATGGCACAGTGTGAGCACACTTAAGCTTTCGGTTCTCAGTGTGTAATCACACTGTGGCCATCTATAACCACGGCAACAGCAGGAAGACCAATTCAGGCTTTAAAGGAATTAGAGGCACTGCCTGAATTCAGGGCTTGTAAATCCTTTATTCAGAGGGGAAGCAACATTTTTCATTTTGCTTAAATTACATTGTTATTCTCCACCAGGTTGCACAAAGACCTTCCATACTGTAGTCAGCATTCTAATATTATCATCTGGGATACTTATACTGCTGATTAGTGTGTTGGTAACTAGTATTGGACATTTCTGCTCTGTGGTTTGTTTGCTCCTTGGTAACTGTCAACTTAGAATCTTAGCCAAAGTTTCTTGCACCAAAAACATTATTTATGTGTTTAAGACTATTTTTCACCAAGATTTACATTTATTCATTTACCTTTTTCCTGACCATTTTGCTGCTATTGCTTTTAGACTACAATGTAAAACCTCTTTGCATTTAAAAAGAGAAACGGCACTTTCTACAACTTTTTGCCCATTCTATCGTTCAGCCCATTGTATCGTGGAAAAAATCTGCACTGAAATGTGTGTATGGCCCTTATTTTATTGTGAACAATTAATGGGTGCACATTATTCTTAAAAAATGTGTATTTGTCTTTGTAATCTTTCTTCGAAAAGTAAATTGTAATTGTAAATGTAAAATTACGTTTTTCGTCACCACCCTTCCAATCACCTTTCGTTTAGAGATAATTATTCATAATCCAATGATTTCATATTCCTAGATAATATCAAGTATTGACCTACATTTTTATTTTAAACCACATAGCAGATTTAATTTTGACAGCCATTTTTGATTAGTTTTAGTCTTCATCTTCAGATGAATTAGTCTAGCTTATTAGACTTGATCACATTTTTGTCATTTTTGTCTTTCATAGTTTTAGTCAACAAAAAGTTATTGCATTTTTGTCAACTTTTAGTCATTACTTTTAGTCAAACTGCATTTACCAATATTAAGTTTGGTAGCTATTTTATATGTAGTCTTTAGACAAGAATAGTCAGAAATTTTCTCTCTTTAGACCAGGGTTTTCCAGACTTGGTCCTGGAGGGCCGCTGTCCTGCAGAGTTTAGCTCCAACTTGCCTCAGGTCACCTGTCTGGAAGTTTGCCTAGTAAGATCTTGATTAGCTGGTTCAGGTTTGTTTAATTGGGGTTGGAGCTAAACTATGCAGGACCCTTCAGGAGCAGCATTGGACACCCTGCTTTAGACCAATTCAAATAAGCTTATAAGAAATTTGAATCAAGGTTGCACTTTTCCTTAGTTGGATATCAGCCTGCACTTTGATCGCACATTTAGTCACAGCAAACAGTGCCAGCGGCTCATGACAGAAGACAGACTGACTGAATGACACTTTCATTTAAGCAGAAAATCTCAAATAAAGATCACTGAACTCCAGCTTACTTGTTTGTCTGTGTTTTCAGATAAAGTGTAGATAGAGCACGTGCGCATGGGTAGAAAACATGTTCTTTTAACAGAACAGCTCTGATTGGGGGATTTAAATTCTTGAAATCTGGCAACCGTAAGCATGAAAGCTAGTGAAAACATTCTGTAATGTTTTGTCTCCTCCCTTATTCAACAAAAACAAAGAGTGATTTTGGTCAAGTTTTAAGTTTTTAACCACATGCTTTCAGAAACCCTCCCCCTTCCCCAGCTCCACCTGTATAGATCTGTTACAAGTAATTCATGTATGCTATATTGTACAGCAGCAGCATGTCTTACTTGCTCACAGCAGCGTGTCTGTGCATGTTGCCAGTAGCAAATCCCGTACTTGCTGAACAGAGCTGGACAATGACACCACTGTTTTCTGCAGAACTGCTTATAGTTTAAATGAACTAATTTAATAATCTAAGATCATTACAACAGAACTGAATCAACACTGAACTGACTTCAGCTGAACAACAGCTAAAATGTACCTGCTTTGAAACAATCTGTATTGTGTAAAACGCTATATAAATGAAGGTGACTTGACTTGCTCTGCAGCAGATCTATTCCGCCAAGACCAAACATATTAACGTTGTCATATCCATTACTATACTGAACACTTAGAGCATTGTCATGACAGAAATGTATGTGCTTAATTTCCAAGAGATATGGATGCATTGCAGTTTATTAGAAATCTAACTTTTAGTCAGACACAAATAACTCTTAGCCTGTGTTTATAATCCAAATATTTGAATAAGAGAAATGGCTTGAGGCTGAGATACTACATCTGCATATATTCCAGCTCCTAATATGAAGAAAATCAGGGAAAAGATACAATTAAACTCAGAGTCTATCTCAGATACTCTTTGTCCTCATTTTATATTGTCTGTTTTTTATTTCTTCATCATTCTTTTATCAAGCTGCCTGATGCTGCAGCAGCTCTCAGGAAGTGTGTTACACAGCACCATTATCTCCTACTTCACTCATGTGTGTGTTTAAAATTTAATGTCATGTTCTTGTCCTCAGAGTTTGAGTATCCTCTCTAGATATGAGCATCCTGACCTAAACCAGATAGGAGTGCGTGGAAAGACATCAAAAAGAGGCCTAGCGATGTTTGTTTTTAGTGCACGTTACGTAACTTGAGTGGCACGTAACCATGTAGAGATCTGCATCTCTGAGAGGAGATGATGTGGTGGGTGTCTAGCAGGATCAGAGTAGGAATAAGGCATTTAGATTCCCAAGGGCCCAGCAGCTGGTTCTCACTACATAGACAGAGAAGATCAGAGGGAGAGAGTGTCAATTCTGAATGACAGCAAGGTTGATGGATGAGAGATAAAAATCAGGCTCTCGTGAGCTGCCTATATGCAGCATTTAAAGGACCTCCTGACTCCTGACTGACAAGGGCTGTTCCAGAAGTTAGGCACTATTTTTATTCTATTTTATTCTTACTGTAATGCTCAAAACAGTCAGTAACTATTAAGATACCTTTTGGACAAATTCTAAGGCAGTATTGCGTGTGTCCTTCACGAAGAAGCCAATCCCATTAAGCACTCTGGCAAGCTTAGTGAAAAAAATCTATCCAATATAACAGAGAGAGAGCTATGTTCATTATAAATATGCGCTGTGACATGTTGAACTATAATAAGATAATAAGAAAAAGATTTTTTGTTTGTTTGTTGTTGAAAAAAGTCTCTTATGCTCACCAAGGCTGTATTTACTTCATAAAAATACATTAAAAACAGTAATGTTGGGAAATAAATTACAAATTTAAAAGAACTGGTTTCCATTAATAATTTAAAATCGAATTTATTCCTGAATTTTCAGCATCATTACTCCAGTGTTTAGTGTCACATGATCCTTCAGAAATCATTCTAATATGCTGATTTGCTGCTCAAGAGACATTTGTTATTATTATTGATGTTGAAAATGGTTGTGCTGCTTATATTTTTGTGGAAACCATAATACATTTTTCTCCAGGATTCTTTAATGAATAGAAAGTAAAAGAAAAAAAAACAGCATTTATTTGAAATAGAAATCTTTTTTAATATTGTAAATGTCTTTACATTTATATATACGTTTTTGATCAATTTAATGCATCCTTGCTGAATAAAAGTATTAATTTCTTTACTTTTGAATGGCAGTTATGTACTGTAATTCTATACGATTAAATCAAAAATAGTAAAATTTAAAAAAATATATATTTTTTTAAATCCAATTAAAATTAAATTATTTTACCCAATATATGTTATTTTCGATGCTATTTTAGAGTATCGTGTAATTAGCAAAATGCTTTAAATGTTGAAATTAATTGTAAGTCGAGTTTCCTTTGTGCTTTTATGTTTAATGTTGTTGCTGCCTACGTAGAATGTTAAAAAACACAGTCACTCATTTCAGTTGAAATTCTCCCTTACCACATAGATGGAACAGAGCCATTAAGTGACCAGAGGAGGGAAAGACAGAGCATGGGGATTGATCCATATGTTGGGTTTATCTATTGATTTTGCATTTCTTTATCCAACACTGACTCTTTTAGTGGCCGTACGATGTGTCCTCGCCGCAGGTGAGCTTAGAGAACGCACAGAGATGCTATTCCTGTCACAAGCATCATGTAGACCCGCTGACTTAAGGGGGGTTTATTGATTAGACAGGCTTCTTACTGTGCACAGATAGGAAAAGCAGTATTCATGTGTGTGCGTTTTCATTGGGCACACATTCCTGTGCTATGACTGAACAGGAAGTCCACGTCATCTTTTTCATCATTGTACCTGTATGTCAGTATTCTGAAGCTAAAAGATACATTTTGAGATGAAAGAAAGTTCTAAAAACTCTGGTAAAATGCTAATGCTGTTCAAAGTGTTTTAGGGAGGAGGCTTCAGCCTCAGACGGAACACCCACAACCGCCCACAGTCCATTTACTGAACGTCTGATTCAAATTACATACAAAACTGGCAGAACTAGCAGAAAATGACAATTGCAATCTGATTGGCTGAGCAACTTCTGGGAGTCTGGGTGCAGAATTCCGCCTAGAAACAAGGTTTATGCAACAAGCAACTTTGAAGAACAACAAATCACTGGATTAGCTAAAGTTTGCCAGGTAGTGGCATCAAATTATTTGAAAGATACAACTTTTATTTGAGGCATTTAGTGTCCGTGAAATTAACTGTAACTGTAAGTAACTGCTTTGTTTTCTAAATATATTTCTGTAAAATAATGCATACTTATCACTTGCAGATGGAGAAAAACTATGTGTTTTCTGTTCAGTCATTCTTGGCATGGTTCTGTTGGTTTCAGCGAAAAACCAAACTGTTCCAACTAAATGAACAGCATTTAATAGGTCAGACAGGTCCATGAATCATATATCATAGATATATACTACATAGAGATTTTCTTTGCCTTGCCAATGTTTCCTTGTTTGCTCAGGAATTATATCACTTGACTTATTTGAAGAGAAAGATCTGGATTGCAGGAGAATCATGGGTCTTTGATCCATATAAACCATTCCATTATTCAAATCTTTTAGTTTGCTTTGCTGAGCCTTAATCAAGAGCTTCTCGGATCTAGGTAAATTCAGGATATGCCGTAGCTTTTGAAAGAACACACACTTTAAATGAGGCCTACAAAAAGTAAACATTAGACGTGGAAGAGTCTCATATCTTAATGAGAAAGTTAAGAAAATGAGATTCAGCTCAAAGGGCACAGTGGGAAAAACTTGATAGATTTTCTCTCTCTCTCCTTCTTTCTATCATGCAGATGGCAAAGTGCCAACTATTAAATTAAATGAACTGTATTTTAAAGTAGGTGTAAAAGGATCAAGGGAATGGGAAGGACTTGTGGGTCATTGAGTTGTTGATTTAGCATAATAGAAGCTACCAGTAAACCCCAAATGTGTTTCTGATAAATACACCATACACATATCTGCCGTGTATCCGGCCTTCCTGCACAGCAGTGCTGAAGTAAGCCAATCTGTGTTCCTGCTGTAAAAATGTGTCACACTAACTAGTGGTGACTGTACAAAAAGAAGGCTATGAGTATTTGGGTCAGAGTTTCTACAAAGTAGGATAAATGACTTTGACTTGCAAATGCTTTTTGCTGTTATTTTCTTAATCATAAATGAACATTCGGGTCCCCCCACCCCAATCCATTTTATTTGTGTATTGGTTAGAATGCCTCTGATACTCTCTGATAATTGTAAAGTTGGAAAACAAATGTTACCCATTACATTGCATCATTTATCCTCAACTATTCAGTTTCAGTATAGCAGATTTCTTTGTTGAAATGAAAGCAAACTCAAGCACCAGTATGGCTGTAAGCTAGATGTAGATTTATATTAATGAACAGTGTTTTTGAAATAATATTAATAATAATTTGTTTAAAGCTGCATTTTCACTTGTAAATATATCTTATAAATATATTTTGGATTTTTTGTTGCATAAGTTTGTAATCTTCAAAAAGGGAATCATGAAATCTTTTGCATATTTTAATGGACTTAAAGGTAAAAGATCCTAGAGCTGTTTGAGAAGGAGTTAAGCATGCAGGTGTAAAAAGTGTGGTGAAACAATGGATTTTAAGAAAGGATTGACTTTCAATTACTACACTTTTCAATTTCCATTGAAGGTGGCGTATTTCATTGGGAGTTACATAATCTCTACGTTTGTGAGCCCAACACGGCTCCAAGAACTTCAAGCTTTAATGAAGACAGGGGCACCACAGGGCACAGACTTCACTGCAGCTACACAGATGCTAACAGACATGCTTAAGTGTGTGTGCAATAATAGATGCAGCTTCTTAAAAACAAATACTTGAATAATTCCCTCATTAAAACCTAATTTGAAACTTAGTTGTTAAAGACGATGGAAAACTGAAAATGTTTTTAATTTTAATTTTAATACTGAAATATTAAGCAGCACAACTGTTTTCAACATTTATAATGACATAACTATATGATATAGTGTAGTCTGAACCTGGCATAACATGGCACCCTCTCAGTTTTAATGTTTAATTTCTGTAAATATATGTAAGGACTTGTCAAACTCATTTTAAGTTGAGGGCCAGATGGGAAAAAATGTAACCATGTGCGGGCCGATTTTTTTTTTTTAAACTGTAGTAAGCTGACAGTTACATTAATATTAACCATACAAACTACACATTCATTTGCAAGAAAAAACACACTACTCTTTGAAAACAGCATTTGCTTTTACTGGAAAAGACTTTATAAGACTTTTAAAATAATGTTTGATTTAATGTTTTTATTAGTGATGCACCGATTTTTATTTTTTTATTTTATTTTATGGCCAATCCCAGTTTTTTTTTTTTTTTTTTTTTTTTTGGAGCAAATTTGATACTGGTTGCCTTTTTTTTTTTCATTAAGCAAATTGATTTGTTATTTATTTATTTATTTGTTCTATACCAGGCCAAACTGACTTTAAACAAAAAATATGTGTAGTCATTTAGTATACAGCTACCACTGCATTTTGAGCATGAGCAGTTGTTTTTGATTTAAATTAGATTGTATAATTTCAAGATTTACAGCAAAAACAGCATGGTCTGACTTTATAGCTTTGTGAAATTATGCTACGTAAGACACCTGCACAAAACAAAAACAGCAGACCGACTGAATGAAAATGCAAATTCACTCTCTAACAGTAGGTGTCGCTTGTGGAACAGCAGTGATATAGCGTTTCCTTGGTTACCGCTGTACACAAAGCAGCGCTGCACTTATAAAATAGGCTACTTATACGGAGACCGAAACCTTTCTGAAGACAGTTCCCTTTTAAGTAACATTCATATAAAACCCAATTCAATATTTATATTTTTCTTCCTATATTTCATAGACAGTGAGGTTGGCCTGGTACAGTATTTGCTCTGCTGGCATGTCTGTGTTCTTCTCTTTGTGTCCGTATTCAGCATGTGGCTGTGTTAACGTCCTGTTTACAGACTTCGTAATATTTTCACATGACAGTTTGAGAAATGACTGCAAAGAAGTTTGTTTGCAAGTTCAGAATAGAGATTGGCCAAAATAAAACTAATAACCGTTCGGATTTATAGCTGGTAGACCATGCATGACTGTTTTTTATTTATTGTTCAAATCATCCCCCGGGCCGGATTGGACACCTTTGTGGGCCGTATTCGGCCCGCGGGCCGTATGTTTGACACCCCTGGTCTAGCTCCTCCATCACAGTGGTGTGTGTGTGTGTGTGCATGTTTTTTATTTACTTCCTGTGAGCGCATTTGAGAGGAGTCTAAATAATTAGTGCTTTCGGTGATCAGAGACAGAGACTGTTTTTGAGAGTCGCCATGGAGACAAGATATTGTGACAGCATGTTATTACTGTAATGCTCAAAACAGTCAGTAAGGAGCAACCCTCACTGGGCCTGAAAAAATCTTTAGCATTTGAAATAAAGCACCAATCAGAGACTTCCATAAAGAAAATATAATTGGACCTGATAGAAAGCAATGATTGAGTATCATAAAACAGTGGCTTTCAACTGGTTTAGACATGGGACCCACATTTTCAAATTTTTTTGAGAATTTCTAGGAATTTGTAAGATTATCACTAGTACTGATGAATAAACAGTAAGCTAAGACTATTAAATAGCAGCCCCAAACTAGTTTTTGTAAATACAATAAAGCTAATAAGTTGGTATGAGCCACCACAGTCATCAAAAATATAGAAAACTACATAAAGTGAAAATAAAGTGGTATTTTGGGTTAAGGTTATGGAAAATATATATATATATATATATATATATTTTTTTTTTTAAATATCTTTGTAGTTCATAGGCAAAAAGTGAAGTTTTATCCAATTTCATCAAATATTTATGGCAGCAGCTATTTACACTAAGTGAAAATAGCAATATATTCTATTTACTCTATATAAAAGTAGCAGTTCTTTGCAATTATATTTATTAAAATTATTAATTGGATGCCACATTATTGGGACAGTAAAGCTCTCCCTACACCTACCCCTAACCCTAACTGATAAATACTTTATTATTAAAAACTCGTTAAGCACTTTATTTCCACTTTTCAAATAATTTCTTTGTTTTTATATGAAAATAAATGCCTTTCGAGTTCGGTAAAAGGCGGATTCGAACTCTGGTCGATCGCGTCAAAAACTACTTTCATGCACCATACTTCCTATGGCCTACGGCACTGCAGACATTGAGTGTTGCATGTGTTTTTGATCTTATGTGGCCCAACCAGACATTGGTGGGCGGAGTTAGTGTAAATAGCCTTTGCCAACAAGACAGGCTATTTACACTTAGTGTTTACACATACTTTAAATAGACACTCCGAATAATTATATTTTCTTTAATTTCAGCTTTATTTCAATGAACAAAACATTTTTAATAGTAGTATTAGTAAACAATAACAACACTACTGATTTGAGATAAAGAGGCAAACTTTACAATAACATTTTTGTCTAATATTATTGGTGATATGATGCTGAATTGAAATGTAAGTGGCAAAACCTCTGCAAATGTTCTGCTTGGGGGTATCACAAAGATGGCCGCCGATTCAGGACACATTTGAAGCTGAATCTTGTCTCGGATGGAGCCGGTTTGTTTGCTCTGATGTGCTGATGTCTCCAGGGTGCTGTGTTTCTCATGCACTCAGGCTGTATTTGGGGTCAGTCTGACAGAGTGAGCAGCTCTTTGGCCATATGTGCATTATGTCTATGTCCATTTCCAGTTTGTCTGTCATGGGCCGTGGTCCAGCTCCACCTCTCCACCCCTCCACCCGTCCCTCCATTCGCCTTCTGTTCTTACATTCTGTCTCTTCATCAATATTAGGCTTCAGCTTATTAGATTAATCGCCTGATCATATTTGAACAGACTGTCTCTCTCTCTTTTCTCTGAGCATGTTTGGCATTCAGCCTCTACTATCCCTCTCATTTTTATTCTTTCATCTCTCATTTTTGTCTGCTTTCGTGCTGACTGTCCAAAGCTTGAAGATAGTCGAGTGAGGGATGTAAGTAATGCCAGCACATTAAAACTACCTGAGTAGCAGTGTAAGGATAAGTATGTGTCATCTAGAGAGTTCTCTCAGCACAGTGTTTAAGCTGATGTACTGTCTTTGCAGCATTTTCTATCGCACTATTGTTTCTGCAGTAGCATTGAATTGTTTCTTGTAGCTCAGGGGTTCCCTTCCCAATCCTGGACTGTGTTTGAAATCGCCCCCTATACCCTTATTCTCTATTCTCTACATTAGTCCACTCATACAGTTCACTTGAGGGAATGAATGAAAATGATTGAGCGAATTCGGACACTGAGTGTGTTGGAAGGGTTGCACCTTTTGCATCGTTTGTGCTTGCTGTTTAATTATTTGAAACTTAGCAAACTGGCTGCTCCAGGATAAGATAAAAATATTAAATTTTATCATGGAAACTATGTAGAAACCTAATTAAACAATTTAATAATCAATTGTATGATATTACGCTGTAGCCACATTGGACCAGCGTTTTGGAAAATTGATGTATGGATGATTCAGATGCGGGCGCCATCATGTGGCGAGAAGCAGGAATCCATTCTCTCACGGTGCATTATGGGTATTCTCTAGCTGTTGAGCATACATCGGTTGGGATTGAATTTGAAATGCGAATGTAGAAAAGTGCTTTGGTATATGTCAGTTCACGCTGTCTGATTTTGGCAAACAGACTTGTCACTCAGAGAAAAATCTGTGTGTGTGCTGACATGACTAGAGGCCCATTAATGCTGTTCTGGCATTTTAGTCATAAGTGAAAGTGTATGACCTGTAAGCACCAGAGTGTGCCATTTAAATTGCCTGTCAATCATCTCCATGGAAACGAAATCCAGCCTTATGATTGGTTAACAGTTTGGGCTTAGTTTATGTTAATGGATCTGCTTGAATGCTGTTGTTTTTCACTACTGTAAATTAAAGGTTCTGCTTGGGCTCTTTTGTCAGGCTTCCCACCATCAACAGGGTACACTTTTCCTCCATCTCTCATGGCTGTGCTCTGCTCTGGTTCACCCCCACCCATCTCTCATCATTTAGTCATTAGAGCTGCTCCTGCTCTCTAGCTGAGCTGACTGAAAAATGGGTACCAACCCTTGAGCTCCTCTGGAGGGGAGAGAGAGGAAAGAGCAAACAGCAGTCAGAACTTCTTATTTTTTTATTTTTTGTAACACTAGAACAGATCACATTTGCATCATTATGAAAACATCAAAACAAGTGGCATCAGATTCAGCAATCTGTAATTAATGCTATTAATAGCCAACTCTGACTATTTTTGTTATTACATTTAACTAAGTGGTACCAAGATGATTTTTACGTGAAATATAAAGTCACTCCCTCTGTAAGTTCACACATGTATTAAGTCTCTTATGCTCACCAAGGCTGCATTTATTTGATCAAAAATACAGTAAAACAGTAAAATTGTGAAATATTATTACAATTTAAAATAACAGTTTTCTATTTCAGTATATTTTAAAATGTAATGTAATCATGTGACGGCAAAGCTGGATTTTCAGCATCTTTACTCCAGTCTTCAGTGTCACATGATCCTTCAGAAATCATTCTAATATGTTGATTTGCTGCTCAAGAAACATTTCTTATCGATGATAACAGCTGCTTAATATTTTCATTGTGAAAACTGTGATATTTTTGTCTTTGATGAATAGGAATTTCAAAATAAAATCATTTATTGAAAACAAATTACTATTTGTTATATTATGAATGCACTGTCATCAATCAATTTAATTTGTTCTTGCTGAATACAAGTATTAATTCCCTTTTTAAAAAAAAAAACCAAAAATCAATTGGTGTCAGTCAAATTGTTATTTTAGCACATTTTATTATTTGTTAAATTTACCTTTGTAAACTAGGTTTTTTATTTCAAAGAAACCAGCAGAAAAAGAATTTTATTATTTTATTATTTTATTATATCCTAATTAGGTCACTAACTATTAAAATAGAGAGTAAAACAACTACCCAGTTTTCATAAAACTATATATATTTAAAGTTTGAGTTCAAGCAGGCATGTAAAAATTGGCATGTAAAAATCATGAAAATGACTGTATTTGTGGTCCTTGGCTCAACTGTCAATTGTGAAATTTATGGTGCATTGTCTCTGTCTTACAGGCACTAACTAGCTTTCTGTTTATTTTCTGCTTTCAAGCTTATTATCTTAAAAATATAGGCTCCAGGGTGCTTCAATCTGATGATTGCTGCTCATTTAGATGTTTTGTTTAGATTCTTGTTCTCTCATGGGTTCATTGTGAGCTATAAAACACTTTTAAGATGGAAATTATTTACTGTTAGTTCCAGCAAACACTTTAGACTAAAGTTTGATTGCAAATTGAGCGTTTGATTGGGCCAAATCAAACCTCAAAGACAACAAAATTTGAGAGCACCTGAATCTGAAAGCCTTGTAATGGCTCGATGATACTAGAATGAGTCACTGGCAGTCGCACTTTAAAAAGACGGTCTGGAATTTGAGCTCACAGAATCCAAACAGTGTGTTTCAGAGAATGTGTTAAGATGAAGATGGTCATCTCAGAAATAGCTTGTGTTACATGACTAATGTGACTGTTAATGTGAATGCTGAATTCTGAGAACGAATAGTGACAGACAAGCGCCTAGTTCACACATCTAATCGTTGTTCAGTCTCACTTGAGCAGAGAGAGGCAGAATCATTAGTTGATTGTAATGACTGTACAGCAAAGGTCTTTAGATTCTTGACTATTAGCACATAAACCAGATCTACTAGACAATTGTCTGTAGTTTTAAATTTAAACATCATTAGTTATTGATGCTTTTTGCTTCACAAATATATGTGTAGCAACTATTGACACTCATTTGGTATCTGAAATTGTGTTCTGTCACATTAGTCAGTGTACACTGGTTGTGTTCTGCACATGATTGGTTTGTGCACTTACTTATGTAACCAGTCATTATTTATTTAGTAGTACTTTTAGATAGCACTTTGCTATCCCCTGTTTCTGTTAGTACATGTACAATTGCCCCAAAAAGAATTTAGACACTTGGATCACATTTTCATCATTATGAAAACATCAAAACAAGTGGCATCAGATTCAGCAATCTGCAATTAATGCTATTAATAGCCAACTCTGGCTGTTTTTGTTATTACATTTAACTAAGTGGTACCAAGATGATTTTTACATGAAATATAAAGTCACTTCCTCTGCAAGTTCACACATGTATTAAGTCTCTTATGCTTACCAAGGCCGCATTTATTTGATCAAAAATACAGTAAAACAGTAAAATTGTGAAATATTATTACAATTTAAAATAACAGTTTTCTCTTTTAATATATTTTAAAATGTAATGTAATCATGTGACGGCAAAGCTGGATTTTCAGCATCATTACTCCAGTCTTCAGTGTCACATGATCCTTCAGAAATCATTCTAATATGCTGATTTGCTGCTCAAGAAACATTTCTTATTATTATTAATGTTGAAATCTGCCGTGCTGCTTAATGTTTTTGTGGAAACCGTTATGTATTGTTTTCAGGATTTTTTGATGAATAGATGGCTTTTTTTTTTTTATATGAAATCAAAATTTTTTGAAACAATATCTTTATTGTCACTTTTGATCAGTTTAATACATCCTTGCTGAAAAAAATTGAATGAATTAGTGGACTAAAACTGTTGCTCAAAGTCTGTAATGTAAATTTTAACCTTCTGTTACTGCTTTGTTGCCGCAACTCTAATAGTTTAAGTAAAGGAGTACAAATTAATTGAGGGATCAGATAATAAAATGCACGTCATAATAGATGTAAATGTGTGGGGCTCTAAAGTCTTATTTCAGTTTTGAAGTGTATGTGAGGCCTTCGGTTAGTAATATCTGTTCTCATTAAGAGTGGAAGGCTCTCGGGCCCTCTCAATGTCTTCATTAACACAGGACTCAATAGCATTGATCTCGCAGTGAAGAGGTTGTATGTATAAGTTTGACAATACTTTTTTAAAACATCCTCACAAATGTAATGAAACATGTCAAAAACCTGATTTTGAGGACATTCAAAGTTGTTATTACTATTTGACATTTTCATTAATGGGTGTGTGTAATTTTATCCCTCACCTTGGAACAGCAGAGTCACTATAGTTTTTCTTCCAAACAACCTTTTCTAATGAAGGGTGCTTGAAAGAGTCTTTGTCACTTCCCCTCTGTTTCATCACTGCATGTGATTTAATTCATGAATACTAATTTCAGCATTCATACTGAGCACTGTGAATCGTCCTTCAAAATATCCACATATGCTTATGCTCAGAATGAGACTATCGCTCTTAAATTCATTCTTGATTACCTGCTTTACCAAGCACAAAAGATTGAACCCAACCGCTATTCATTAGTGCAGGATCTCTATAGTAGTGGTTTAGCTGTATTTCTGGTGTCTCTTTGCTGGTTTGAACTTAATGATTTACATCTGATTGTAATGCAGCTGCAGTGAGCGGTTCAGCACCCAGAAAAACCTCCCAGCACCAGAGGGAATGAAATATAGATGAATGCATTTCATGAGACCTCACAACATATTGCTTATGGAATGTGCCAAGTTCAAACACACACACAAAATCCATATCCACATTATCCATATCTTTGCCTTGTTTTAGATAGATAGATAGATAGATTCATGGATTGAGGGAATGTGTTGAAAAACTGAGCGTTTTGAAGCCAACTGCAGATTTTACACTCATCCTATCCATTCCAGTTTCCACGGCAACTACTGAAGCTGAATTTTGAGTAAAATTGAGGCCCTGAAAGTCTAATAAATAAATAAAGCTAGCAAATGCGGCATCATTGACAATAACAATCTGTCTTGATGTTGTTATTTTGTTGTCCTAGATGAAGAATTTGATTACATATTCCTTGTATTAATTATTAATTAATTATGCTCTTTATTACTTTATGCCCTAGCACTTCTTTAATAATATATGCGGCCCTGGCCTGCTTATCACAATATTAGATCAGACAGTTTAAAAAGTGAGGGGAAGGCAGCAGAATGTTACATTACCTTCATTCAGCCCATGTTGTTCCTTTTGGCTACAGCATTTTCATTTGTTACCTGCCTGTTTTGCTCATTCTGAATGCACTGAAATCAGAAGAAACTCAATGGTAAATTAAATTCAGTTTGTGAGGCCAAAAGTTTCCCTCGCCAAGGTCATATGTCATATAGGTGCACAACACAGGACTATTTTATGTTAAAGTCAGCAGCACACGATCCATGCTAATGATGTCTTTGCAATTAATTCATATAAAATCCAAATAGAAAAAGACACAAATTAGGCTTAATATTAACCTGTCCAGTTTCCTGATGCTCATAGTGGCTGCCATGTTGAGATCACATGACCAGCCATGACCAGGTGTGTTTGACTTGAAGCAGCGCTGCACAGACGATCGGTGTATGACATCAAAATAACACAAAAACATACAGAACCGTCTGCTCTCTAATTGCCTTTGCGGTACTTTGATGTCACACAGTATCGGTCTCTATTTCTTGGGTTTTATGTTAAAGAATAATGATCAATTTGTCTCATTTCCATCATGCAGTTTTAAAAGATTAGTTCACTTTAAAATGAAAATTACCTCATGATTTACTCACCCTCAAGCCATCGTAGGTGCATATGACTTTCTTCATTCAGATGAATACAATTGGAGTTTTATTAATAAACACCCTGACGCTATATGCTATAAAGCATAACTTATGCGACCCCATGACTTACTATGCTATACCATGACGTACTATGTGACATCCTACGTTGTGTAAGTTATGCTTTAGATGAAAGTAGAGTCTGTTTGGCTGGAAGCTAGCTATTTTTCTTTATAACGTGTTAAATATGGATATTTTTTCTTACACAAGTACATCGCTTCACTTCAGAAGCTTCACTTATTAATCCCCAGAGCCGTGTGGGTACATTTTGATGGACGTTTATTGACTTAAAAAACATCTACATATAATGAATTAAAAATTATAGGTAGTTGTTCCCAATCTTTTGGGTGCACCTACTGAATTTGACTTGGGACATACAATAAGCCAGGAAGTCCAGGACAATTCTAAAAGTAACCATCAGTAAAAAGTTATATTTTGCTTTTCATACTATTTAAACAAACTTTACAGCTTTAATGTGATCATTAAATGTATAATTTAATGGGAGGTAAAATTATAATGAATAATTATTAGCGTTAAAGTTATGAAATGGCCACCCAGTTCAAATTGTCCTAGTGTGACATGCTAAATTCCACTTTAATCAGCATTCATATTGTATTATAATTATTGTTCATGCAGTTTTTATGGCCTTTTATTAATTGAGAGATTATGTGTATGTTTTAAAAATTCTTTCAATTTTAAATTCACATTTCAAATCAACTACTGAAATTAAAAGATTGGTTAAAGCGGTGAATGGTGACCAGTTACAGCATCTAAAAACACAAACTTATAGCATTATATAAATTTCTTGATGTTGAAAAAACACTTCCTATTGTCAACAACTATTATGCATTATGTTGTTGCATCGGTCAGAGTCATTAAAACAAAAAAACAAACAAACAAAAAACTTGTATCCAAGCTCCCTCATCCTGTATTGTGATGTTAGCAGTTAGTTAGTTTGTCTAATGTTGTATCTGTCCTGCAGATGGCGCTCCACTGAGTGAGCTGTCCTGGTCGTCCTCTCTGGCTGTGGTGGCTGTGTCTTTCTCTGGACTCTTTACCTTCATCTTCCTCATGCTGGCTTGTCTTTGCTGTAAACGAGGTGACATTGGCTTTAAGGTGAGACCCTCTTTCATTTCAATCTCTTTTTAAAAACATTGGCTCTTACATTCCAACATGATTTACAGGGCCCAATCTTTGAAGTAAGCTGACTCAGTAAATGTCAGTCCCATAATATTCAAATAAAATAGTGTTAGTCTCAGGCCAATGAAAAAAGCACACAATGCAAATCTCTACCATATCTTTCTCTTGATTTCCTGGCAAAAAAAAATCAGACTTTATATATATATATATATATATTTATATATACAGTATTTCACAGAAGTGAGTACACCCCTCACATTTTGTAAATATTTTATTATTATTTATTTTATTATCTTTTCATGTGACAACACTGAAGAAATGACACTTTGTTACAATGTAAAGTAGTGAGTGTACAGCTTGTATAACAGTGTAAATTTGCTGTCCCCTCAAAATAACTCAACACACAGCCATTAATGTCAAAACCGCTGGCCACAAAAGTGAGTACACCCCTAAGTGAAAATGTCCAAATTGGGCCCAATTAGCCATTTTCTCTCCCCGGTGTCATGTGACTCGTTAGTGTTACAAGGTCTCAGGTGTGAATGGGGAGCAGGTGTGTTAAATTTGGTGTTATCGCTCTCACTCCCTCATACTGGTCACTGGAAGTTCAACATGGCACCTCATGGCAAAGAACTCTCTGAGGATCTGAAAAAAAGAATTGTTGCTCTACATAAAGATGGCGTAGGCTATGAGAAGATTGCCAAGACCCTGAAACTGAGCTGCAGCACGGTGGCCAAGACCATACAGCGGTTTAACAGGACAGGTTCCACTCAGAACAGGCCTCACCACGGTCAAGTTGAGTGTACATGCTCAGCGTCATATCCAGAGGTTGTGATTAGGAAATAGACGTATGAGTGCTGCCAGCATTGCTGCAGAGGTTGAAGGGGTGGGGGGTCAGCCTGTCAGTGCTCAGACCGTACGCCGCACACTGCATCAAATTGGTCTGCATAGCTGTCGTCCCAGAAGGAAGCCTCTTCTAAAGATGACGCACAAGAAAGCCCGCAAACAGTTTGCTGAAGGCAAGCAGACTGAGGACATGGATTACTGAAACCATGTCCTGTGGTCTGATGAGACCAAGATAAACTTATTTGGTTCAGATGGTGTCAAGTGTGTGTGGCGGCAACCAGGTGAGGAGTACAAAGACAAGTGTGTCTTGCCTACAGTCAAGCATGGTGGTGGGAGTGTCATGGTCTGGGGCTGCATGAGTACTGCCGGCACTGGGGAGATACAGTTCATTGAGGGAACCATGAATGAGCAGAGCATGATCCCCTCCCTTCGGAGACTGGGCCGCAGGGCAGTATTCCAACATGATAACAACCCCAAACACACCTCCAAGACGACCACTGCCTTGCTAAAGAAGCTGAGGGTAAAGGTGATGGACTGGCCAAGCATGTCTCCAGACCTAAACCCTATTGAGCATCTGTGGGGCATCCTCAAATGGAAGGTGGAGGAGCGCAAGGTCTCTAACATCCACCAGCTCCGTGATGTCGTCATGGAGTAGTGGAAGAGGACTCCAGTGGCAACCTGTGAAGCTCTGGTGAACTCCATGCCCAAGAGGGTTAAGGCAGTGGTGGAAAATAATGGTGGCCACACAAAATATTGACACTTTGGGCCCAATTTGGATATTTTCACTTAGGGGTGTACTCACTTTTGTGGCCAGCGGTTTAGACATTAATGGCTGTGTGTTGAATTATTTTGAGGGGACAGCAAATTTACACTGTTATACAAGCTGTACACTCACTACTTTACATTGTAGCAAAGTGTCATTTCTTCATTGTTGTCACATGAAAAGATATAATAAAATATAGATACTGTATATGTAAATTGTTTTTACAAATAATTAAAATAACAAAATCTTATTGTTTCAAGCTAGATTTATTCATGTTTATTGTTTAGTAAAAATGTAGATGCATTCTAATAAAAAGTAGCTTTGTTTCTCAGCTAAATTTATCTTGTTTTAAAGATTTTTAAATATTTTTCCTTGAAAACAAACAATATTCACTATGAATAGGTTTTTCTGCAGTGCACCAACAATGATAAAACAACAATATCCTATATTGTACAGTAAATGCCCTGACTTTCTTATGCTACTGTCTATGAATATGTAAAGCATAATATGCATTAATAATGTGACGCATGACCTGTAGGCAAAGATTTATTATACTTACCAAATAAGTAAATAAATGAGCATAAAATATAAATTTGATTTGAAATTATTTTATGAGGAGAAAGAGAGCATTGAGTGAAATGTGAGCCATGAAACTAGCTATGTAGGAATCAGTTATATCATTTTAGCCATACAAAAAATTCATTGTAGAATTCCATGACTGACCAATCACAATCAAGTGTTAATACGCTGATATAAATGCCACATCTATTCAGATTTAATCACGGTCATTGAAAGGTTTTTTGCTTCGGGAAATTTTATTCAAACTTTCCAGTCTTTTCAGCAATGAATTAACACAAAAACATCTCTCTCTATTGCAATTTTTTGGCCCGTTGCCATCCTGAAGTTATGAATGAAATTATCAAAAGCATCATTCATGAATCACTTCTTGAGATCTGTAGGAATGCTTTGATCAGCTACTTGAAAAGTAGCACAATGCATGTCCTCTTGCCCTTTTGAAGTTACAAGTCCAAGAGTTTCAGAGAAAAGCAATTTCTGCAAAGCAAACCACTTAGTCCTGTCTCATAAGGTTAACGGAAGCGAGGCAGAGAGAGAGAGTGCAGGGACACAATCACTTCCCTGTAGACGTGTTTTTGTAGTGAGCAGCGGAGGCCTTCAAAACGGCATATGGCCATAGATCTCAGTGCGCACTGTGTATTTTTCAGCAGCAACTTTAAAGTGGGTCAAGGCACAGGAGAAATGAGACTTGTGTAAGTATGTGAGAGAGAAGAGGATAGCTCTTTCATGCTTCTAAGCACATGGTCTCCAGTAAAGGCCAAATATTTGTAATTACAATCCCTCAGTGGAGCTACAGCTCAGCGCTTAAACAGGTGCTGAAAACGGACCTTTCCTTCTCTCTCCCTCTCTCTGTCTGTCTATTACCTAACACAATTCCTGTCTCTACTTATCACCCTTTTATTCTTCTACACAAGTTGGAAGTCTGACAGGCCTGAAGGTAATTGATTCATTCCCCTTCAGCATTCTCGAGGCTTCACACGCACGCTTACACAATATGTGAGCGCTGCAAAAAAAAATGTGTTGGTTAGGTTGAGGTGAGACTGTAATATAGAGCTTACATAAAGTGCAAGTGTGTTTTTATGCTAATATGTTAGGTGCTCTATATGCAGGGTCATTAATGCAAACTCATCAAGTTACTCATTTGTTGTCTAGTAACTTTATCAGGTACTGCAAAATTAGATGCTTAAAAATTGATTTTATGAACGATAATCACACCTTTATTGATGTAAGTGACATACACAATTAAACGTTTTTAGACCCTGTGTATAAACCTGTAGATTCAGTGTGGTTATCATTGTTCATTGATGTCAATCTGTACTTAAGTTTTATGCAGTTTTGTTTATTTGTCTATTCTATTCCAAGGTGTTGTTCAAAAGTTTAGGGTCAGTAAGATTTTTTAAACATTTTTGAAAGAAGTAGAAACAGTAATATATATATATATATATATATTTAAAAAAAAAAAAACAGTTTTTTCTCATATATTTTAATGTATTTAAAATCCTTAACTGTTGCCGTTCCGTTAGCGGGACGCTTTGCGTTTTTTATTTAGCGCATTTTTTTTCATATCACAGTATTTAGTAATCATCATAAATTAGGTATCATTCGAAAGCTTATGAACTCAAAATTCATCCTGTGAAAACCGTTTTGAATTTGGCACGTTGAATTACCATAGGAACGGTACTCTAAATTCTTTTAGCGGGCTCCTCCCCTGGTGGGCAGTGTCAGGTTTCATATTACAATTTTTTTTTTAACTACTTTATATTTAAAACTTTTTCTAATCTTGACAAAACACATATCATTGGAAAGGTCTGAGTCTCAAGGTTCCATATCTGGTGATATGTTTTATGATAGAAGTGATATTTGGAAAGAAATTTATTAATTTGTTACAGGTGAGTGCATCAAAAAAAAAAAAAAAAAAAAAAAAAAAAATTCAATGAAATGTGGGTTTTTGGTACAGCGCCTAAACAAATTCTCATGAGAACTTCAATTTTTGTGATATCAACTTCAAATTTGGAACACAACTTGTATAGACATATGGCTTTGAGTAAAAAATATTTGATAAAATACATATTTTATATAAAACAAAAAATGTTTAGTACAGTACATTTGATTTACAGTAAATATAAACTTCCATAACTTTTTCATACTTTTATTTTTTTAAGTGCTTTCAATAATCTGCTGAGAGACCATATGTCTATATTCCAAAGCTAATTATTGAATTACAACCTTTTAGGTTTGGATAGGGCATCATGTCTCTGTTCAAAAAGGGTGTTGACAGTTAAGGGGTTAAAATGTAATTTATTCCTGTGATGGCAAAGCTGAATTTTCAGCATCATTACTCCAGTCTTTAGTGTCACATGATCCTTCAGAAATCATTCTAATATGCTGACTTGGTGCTCAAGAAACATTTCTGATTATCAATGATGCAGTTGTGCTGCTTAATATTTTTGTGTAAATAGTGATACTGTGACATTTTTTGTCCAGCATTTTTTTTTATGTCAAAAGAACAGCTTTTATTTCAAATACAAATCTTTTGTAACATAATAAATGTCTTAACTGTCAATTATGATCAATTTAATATGTCCTTGTCATATATAAGTATTAAAAAAAAAAAGAAAATTACTGTGCACAAACTTTTGAACAGTAATGTACTCTGATCAAAAAGATGGTTTGGTAAAACAGTAGGCAGAAATGCAAAATCTAACCTTTGCAAATGGATGCACATGCATATAGAACACGTTTTGAATATGTTTTTGTATATGAATGCAGGCATACATATGAGCATGCTCATTGTGCCGATGGCTGGAGCAAGGGCCTGTCATGCACATGTGAGAAAGAATGAGCGCGAGGAAGGAAGGATGAAGAAAAAAGAGTGATGTCATAAGCACAGAATGTGAAAGCCTTTCCCTGTTAGATTTTTTTTTTTTTCAGCCTCACATTTTTGTGGAAGCGTCTCCACTATTATTAATCTCTGGTCATCCACACTCTCAGGGGAAGAACACAGGAACTGCCCCTCCCTGCATTCTCTCTCTCTCTCTCTCAAGTGGAGGATCTATTTGCTTTTTATTTATATGTTTTCTGGAGAGTTATCATGATGTATTCTCGAGACCTGGACTCTTCAGTTGCGCAGCAGCATGGGCTGGTTCCTAATGTTCTGTCCAGTGAGGGATCCGTCTGGGGTCATGTGGACACCTCACAGGTGCTCTGTGAAGAGCCCAGCGGTGCAGGTTCACGGGGTCGAAGTGAAGAGTTAAAGATTCAGCACAACCGGTTAGATGTAACACGTGCATTAAGGGCAGGTAAGATGGGAAATCAGTGCACTTACAGAATAGCACTTTCTTCAGAAAGTTGTTTAAATTACAATAGTAGTGTGTATTCTACAATATATTTAAATTTAACATTGTTGTTTAATTATATAATTAAAAGTGTAGCTTACCTTATTTTAAATAGTAGATACGGATGAATGATCTGCCCTAGTGAACAAACCTAAACCAAAATATATTTAAAATACATTTATTTCATACCAAGTATACTACAAATCCATTACTGGCATATCAATTGAGACTTACTGATATAAATATTATAATTCAACTTTATTTGCAGTACTTCTTTATTGCACAATGCACATTTCTTAATATTAAGCCTAAAATGTGTTTTAATATCACTATTAGTAAGGATAGTATGATCATTGTGTAAAATCAGTTGTTAAATGCAAGATATTTAAAGTGTACCTAAAGTGTACTTGCAATAATTCCACTTTAGCATACTTAAGTATATCTTTAGTTGGACCTAAAGTGCAATTGCAGGGTATTTATATGAAGTACATAAATATGTAAATGTATTTGTAGTATACTTAGGATAAAATAAGTGTATTTCAAATACATTTTAGTATATTTATTTTTTCACTAGGGTGAAAATGTTTTATATACAATACCATAGGAATCATGCATCGCTTACTGATGTTGGTGCACATAGAATGCAATATATAGTGCAGACCGGGGCTAGTTGTCACATGGGGAAATTGCCACATGCGCTTTGAATCAGAAGTCCAATTACACAAATTCTGGTTTTCTCTTGAAGTGGTTTTGAATGTCGGTTTTAAATATCTAGTTAAAAGAATCTTGAATCATTTCTTAATTGTCATCCAGATTTTTTTTTTTTTTTTTTTTTGATGTTTTTACTGAGATGTTTATAAGGCATTTCCAAAAAATATTTAGTCAAAGATGATTGCCGAATGCATTGTTTTTGGATGGATGTGTTGGCTTGTCCTGAAAAATAATCCCTAAATACTAGGAGTGTAACAATATATCATGTCACAATATATCGCAATACAAAAATGCAACAATATCATATCGTGGATAGTGACAATATGTGTTGTGTATAGTTCACCCAAAATGAGTTTTAGTGTCAGAACTACATTAAACTACTATATATATAATGTTGAATATAATGTATAATAATGTCTTGATAATGCCAAATGTCTTGTTACCAGTAAAAAGTGGCCTACATTATTTTAAATATATCCAGTGGCAGAGTGCAAACATATTCATCTAAAATAAATCGGTGTTTCAGCGTGAGTTCAGTATCGTGATGCGTATCATATCGTGACATGAGTATCGTCCTACTAAATACTAAATACATTATTAGGTATTCTTGAAATAGAAATGTACAGATGTTTCTGATTATTAGCCTGATGTGATAAAAAATGCAGTGTGATTCAGCTGGCAGGAATGTTTATCCTGTGACTTGAGCTTAGCAATGTGGTTTCAGGCGACAAATTATTGCAGGCCTTTAGTTAGAATCACAGTGTGCCCTATTGGGAATCCCAGCACAGCCTGTATCAAGACAGTGTTCAGTAGTGCTGCCATGTGCTGGGCAGATCAGGAGCCAGGTCATATGGCAGCTGTGTGGGGCGTGTGAAGATGTGGACGATGGGGCCCCTTGGGGAACTTGAATGTTTGTGTGTATATGTCTGTTAGCTTATGCTTTTGAGTGTGTGTGACTCCTTTAGGTCACAGTTTTCCATTTCTTCGAACCCGTATCTCTGTACTCGCGTTCACAGAAAATTTTCTTGCATCTGGAGGAGCATTTCCGATTTCCAGATCCTGCCAAGTCTTTTCTTGTCTTTTCTTAGCACTGTCTCATCTCTCTTTGTAGTTTCACCACATCCATAAAGAGATGAAAAACACATTGGAACACAGCATACAAGTTTAAAGCTCTTCAGATTAAACTGATGGCTCATTATTTGGTCTGATTATGGTGACATGCTCTTTAATAGACTGTTTAATAAATTGTCATTTGTTCCAGTAAGCATTAAATGGTCTTTTTATATTAATTATATTAAAATAATCAGGTTAAACGCTCCTCAATTAAAGTAGCCACGGATGTTTCTTCTCAAAAGATCTTTCTGCTTGTTTATTCTTGTACAAAACACACACACATTTAGGTTTTCATGTTTTATGGGGACATTCCATAGACATAATGATTTTTATACCGTACAAACTGTATATTCTATCTCCTTCCCCTAAACATACCCATCACAGAAAATTTTCTGCTCTTATATTTTCAAAAAACATCATTTAGTATGATTTATTAGCTGTTTTTCTCATGGGGACCAAAAATGTCCCCACAAGGACAAGGATTCCAGATATTGCCATCTTTGTGGGGACATTTTGTCCCATAACGTAGGGTTTACCAGGACCACACATACACAAACACAAACAAAGGGTCCTTGAATCCTTCCCACAAAGCTGTAATTGAGCTGAGCAACATAATTTGACTTTTGGGATCTCTTCTAAAAACAAAACATGAGGAAGAAAACATTTTTTTTTACTCATTTTGGAGGGAAAATGTTCTTAATTATCATGAAAATACTGCAAAAATCTCAATGGCTCTAAAAACTGGGTTCATTTTCTTTATGCAAAATATAATTTACTATTTTTGTCTTTTTGAGTTTGGGGTGAAGAATAACCTGGACTTTTCTTTATGACTTTCACCCACTCAGGTCAAGTTCTACCTTAACCTCTGACCTTTGTGTTTTTCATTGCTACCATAGGAGTTTGAGAATGCGGAGGGAGAGGAATACCCAGCGGACATGTCCACGCCGGCATCGCCTGCATCTCACACCGGTCCCGACGTCTACATCCTGCCTCTCACTGAGGTCTCGCTGCCCGTCGCCAAGCAACCTGGCCGATCAGGTGGGTTGTTGTCATGGTGCATCATTTGATTATTAAAAAGAAGCTTTCTATATGAGCAGGACCAGATGTGATAGCACTTAAGAAGCTGATTGGGCTTGTTGAGGATTGCCTCCCAGTCCTGAATCCGCTCTGACCCCGCTTATGCAACTCCCAAACGGGTTTCACATTCTCTGGACTGAGTTTTTTTTTTTTGTTCCCAAGGATATTGTTAATGTGTTTGGGTTCACTTCCAACCCACAAGTTCTCCAGTGTAAAATCTAGAAGAAACCAACACCCTGTTGCTGCCTCCTCTCTTCCCTTCTGGGATGGACACTGTCCCACAACCCTCCCTTGCTCTGGACCTTCAGAAGCAAGGCCAGCTGTTCCATGCTGATGGCCATGGTTACAATTTATGAGCGTGAATATGAATTAAATTGTCCACACCCTACAGGAAGCTGAATTGGAAATTGAATGGGAATGATGCGATGAGGAATTTTCCAATTTAAGTCTAATAAGTATGATAAAATATACAAACTAAACACAAATTTCTGTTCACTTAATGATTCCATGAAGAAACTTTGACATCCACGGAACCTTTCAAATGCACAAAAGATTCTTTATATTGAAAAAAGATTCTTTAGGTTTTTAAAATGTTCTTCAAACTAAGAAAAAAGGGTTCTTTTAAAGTCTCCCTGTAGTCAATAATTGTATCCCATAAAACTTATCTTTGATCACCAAAAAGACCACCAAAACGTTTTTCCTGTGAGAACAAATTCTTCTTGTTTTAAATAACTTAGATGTAACTCTACACCCTTGCTTCATTTAGTATACGCGGATCTATGAATATGCTAATTAGCCCCGCCTCCACTCACTCGCACAAGCTCAGAGATCCACTCAGTCAACTTACTGAGGTAACACTTCACAATGGTATCGATTTTCACAATGTCGGACACATAACGGTTATTAATATGATTAGCCTTTTGCTTGACTACGTTATCAAACAGCTGATAATAATTTCTAATGTCACACAAACCATGTTCCCGTTCACCATCTCAGAGTCAGACAGCTGCCTTCTAACAATCAGTATCCTTAGAAACACTTTGATCAACTCAAAACGTCAGTGGTGAAAGGCAATTCATCATAACATCGCAATATACATCATAGACCCGATGTACTGTATTGCTAAATCTACCCGATTTGTCATATCAACAGAAAAATATACCTGGAAAGCCTGGCTTCTCTTGAGACTTCCCTGCTTCAGAGCGGTCATAGTTAATGATATGCTAAATCCCGCTGGCACGTTGACGTGATTGGTTACAAGATAATTTGTGATGTAAGAAACACCAGCAGTTTTTGAAACTGTCTTTAGATCACTGCAGTTTTAAAGAAAAAATACTCAGCAATGGTGTTAACTATGGAATTGCTGCGAAAACCCTTACCCTTTTAAACCCCTTATTTTTAAGAGTGTAGGTGACATTTCAAACATATCTACAATACTGTTCAAATGTTTGGCATTAGTAATATTTTTTAATCTTTTTGAAAGAAATCTCACCTTGAAAGATGTTCACCAAGGCTGCATGTATTTGAATATACAAAAATACAGTAAAACCTGTAAGATTATTACAATTTAAAATAACTTTTTAACACATAACACATAAATATTTTAAAATGTAGTTTATTCCTGGGGTGGTCTTTAGTGTGTCTGTCTTTGGCTTTTTAAACTTGCTTTTCTATTTGAAAATTACAGTAATATGAATCTTGACTTTCAGTTGCATCCTGTTTTCCACCTCAATTCAAATTCAGTTAAAATTTAGACTCTGAATTGGAATTTTAAAGGCATTTTCAATTCAAATAGTGCACAACTCTGACCCACGAAGAATAATTTTGGTTTGCTTTGATTCTCATATGGCCTTCTTTCTTTTCTCTGTCTCTCTGAACTGTAATCTATGGATTGCTCCTTAGACCACAAGGCTGGCGGGAGCCAAATACGTTGAAGAGAGACAGACTGGAGTCAGAATTTGCAGAGTTTGTGCACTTAACTGGTGCAGATTCTCAGTATTAATCTACATTTTGTCTTTTTTTCTCTAAAAACATCCTTAAAGATTAAGACTTGTTTACATAGAACATTTCGTTAATTAAGTTTATTTTTCTGACCCCTCTAGCAAATTGTTTTAACATCCAAACAATTCTTCACTCCAGCATTTTTATTTTTGTCTTTCTCTCTCTTATTCAGTCTTGACCAGCACAAACATCTGCCTGTTGCATAATGCCGCCTCAGCCAGCCTACATAAATGTGCCCTGGAATCGGAGGAATCTGAGAGACGATGTGTACATTCCAATCCATCTCTCTCTCTCTTTCCCATAACAACAACTCAATTTATTATAGTCTGACCGTGATGCTAACAGCTAATGTGGTGCGATTAGCGAAGGTCAGAGGTTAAGAGGTTGTGGTTATCCAGATCTAGCTCACAGAACTCTCACACAACCCTCCGATGTGCCATTTCATTTATGCGATAAGTGAATAATAGATGCAGTATTTTGCCACCTGACAGATATAATGCTAATTCATCAAAGTAAAAATCCCACTTAGGTTTCCTTTATGGTATAGTCTACAGGGCCCATCTGTAAAAATGTCAAAAACTGCCTGGTTTCAGGCGTGGCTGGGATGATGTCACTTCTTAAGGATGAGGTTGAGGTAAGATATACAAACCTCCTGCCAGGAAGTGCAGGTCTCAGTTACTGTGACACAGATAGCATCTGTCTGTAACCAGACGTGTCTTTCTTCTCATGGGAAGTCAGTTAGACAAATGAAGAAGCTAACTGTAGTGTTTATCATCCGATTTGAGAGGTTTAAGCCAAAGGGATCATGTATTGCACTCTGGTGTGCAGTATCCACCCCAACACAGCTGTGCTCATAAACACACCCTAACACACACACACACACACACACACACTACCTCTGAGCTAGCGAATGCTTTAAAAAACACATCATTTCATATATAACATGCGCACACACCCTCTTTATCACACTCACTTTATTAAACTACATCACACAAATATTCATACTAATTTGCATTGCTGGGAAAAATAGACTAGAGGGACAAATAAAGCATGACGTGCGCAGCAGCAGTAAACACATTTCACCGTGTTTGATAATGTATGATAATTCTATTTGGGTAGAGTGGAATGATTTCTCATCATTATTTTCCTAAGATTGCATTCCCAGCAACCATCTGGCCAGCGTGTCACTGTCACTGACCAACACTGTGGTAATGAGCAAGCCAAGTCAAGTCATTCATGTATTCAAATACCCATCCAGAAAATCCTGATACATGATGTGATTTTTGTTGACAACTTGTTGTCATACTTTTGGCAGACTTTAGTGTTTTTCTGTTCAGCTCTGTTTTGTTTATATTTGGCATTTTGACTAAACTACTCTTACAAAAATTAACCATGGTTTTATTATAGTAAAAGTGTAGTAAGTGTAGTGGTTTTTGATGGATTGGTTACCATTTGTATAACCACAGTTTTACTACAAATACTGTGGTTACCATCATGTTTTTTTTTGTTTTATTTGTAGTAAAACCATGGTTAATTTTCATAAGGGTATAAAGCTGTGTCCAAAACCGCTCCCTATCTCCTATATAGTGCACTATGTTGGTTGTCAGCCACTTCAATCCCTACATTTGTTCACTCCTTTATACCCACAATGCACTCTGTTTTCAAGAGTACATTGGATGTACACTTGCTGAAGCACTATTTCCCAAAATGTAGCGATTCTTTTCAAAAATGTAGCGATTCTTTTTGAAAATGTAGCGATTCTTTTTGAAAATGTAACGATTCTTTTTGAAAATTTAGTGATTCTTTTCAGAAATGTAGCAATTCTTTCTGAATAAATGTAGATTGTTTTTTAATAAATGTATCGATGCATTTTGAATAAATGTATAGATTGTTTTTAAATGAATGTATTGATGCATTTTAAATGTAGCAATTCCTTTTGAAAAACGCGAGCTTAAAGAGAGAGAGAGTGCGAGAGAGAGAGCGGAAGCGGGAGAGTTTGAACTTGAGTTTAAGATAACAGTAGCTACATGTGCTGAAGCTGTTTCTGCGACAGCTCCAGCTCTCCGGTGTATAGCAGTATCCACATTCTTCCCCAAATAGTGGACTTAACTGCCTTATATTTTGATTAGTGAATGTGTCAACAAGTGAGTGATTTCGGACACAGCTTAACACTAACCTGCTGAAAAACCCAGCTGTGTTTTGTATCATTGTAGCTGGCAAGTAGAGACTAGAAGATGTATTATCATCTGGAAATTGTTATTCAGTTTGGAGTTGTAATGAAAATTTGTTGTAAGCAGTGAATGTGACCATATTTTTGAAAGTGAATTTGGTTGTAGAATGTGATTGTCACTACTGTAAATGACAAAACTCTTTGTATAAAACTAGATTGACTTAAGAATTGCAATAGTTCTGTTATATGTTCCAAAACACAGCTAAAAGCTCAAACAAAAATACATTTTGGCACTATTTAAATACTATTATAGTATGTGTTCATGCTTTTATTTTCATATTTTGAGTTTTCATTTAAATTTTAGTTTAATTTTAGTCATTTGCACATCATTTTAAAAATATTAGTTCTATAGCTTTAATTTATTTTTATTTCAGTTTTAGTAATTTTAAAGTAAACCTATTTATTTCAGTTAGTTGCCTACGAATCATTTCTAATTTTCATTTAATTTTTTAAAGATTAAGTTTTAATCTAATGTACTGTATGTGACCCTGGACCACAAAACCAGTCAATTTTTTTGAAATTGAGATTTATACATCATCTGAAAGCTGAATAAACAATCTTTCCATTGATGTATGGTTTGGATAGGACAATATGTGGTCGAGATACAACTATTTGAAAATCTGGAATCTGAGGGTGCAAAAAAATCTAAATATTGAGAAAATCGCCTTTAAAGTTGTCCAAATGAAGTCCTTAGCAATGCATATCCACTCACAAAAATTCATTTTTGATATATTTACATTAGGAAATTTACAAAATATCTTCATGGAACATGATCTTTACTTAATATCATAATGATTTTTGTCATAAAAGAAAAATCGATAATTTTGACCCATACAGTGTATTGTTGGCTATTGCTATAAATATACCCATGCGACTTACGACTGGTTTTGTGGTTCAGGTCCACATACGTATTTTATTTCAGCTGTATTTCAATGACTAAAAATTATTGTGATTGTTTTCAGCTTTAGTTAACAATAACAACACTTGTATAATATCTAAAAGTGTTCTTTCTGTTTGGCTTTGTGCTGCTAATGATGGATATACACATTGATTTGATTTATAAATGAATTTCACTTAATTGCAATCCATGCAATTTGTAACTATATCTTAAGTATTTTCATATATGCATACAGGCTGTTTGCAACCCCATTGTAATATAATATTTCATATCCCGCACCCACATCAAACATTCTGATTTGTTTACCGGCCATTTGCTTTTCGCAGACTTAGACTAGAAACCTCAGGAATAATAGCATTAGTGTTTCCATCCTCTCAGTGGTACCACGCAGCACCGCCGGCATGACAAAGAGCCCAATTCTCCCCAGCGAGGGCTCTCAGAGAGGGGGCAGGCTGAATGAACAGCCTCTACAACACCACATGGGCGTAAAATATGGCTGCTGCATGAAAAGAGGACAGGGAGTGAGACAGTATGTCATGCACCCTTACAATAAACTGTCTGTTTGTGGGCACGATGAGATGAGAGAAAGAGAGAAAGGGACTGTTATGGCTTTTTGAGATGATAGAGATATGCAAGGATCTGTCAGACGGGAGGTTGAATGGTACAGAAAATCACTGGCCAGATTCATCCCTACTGCGGCAGTCTTCATCCATTCCCTGCCTTCTCTGCCTTCTGCATTTCAGAAAAATGCCTTTCAAGCAGTTTGATAGATCACAGCGAGATTTTCAACTCTTCAGACAGACTCTAGAATTTGATTTTGTGTCGTTTAACCTCACTCTTGTTCAGAAGATTGCTCACTGTCATTTGGAAAGGATATTTGGAGGATGATTTTTTTTTTGCCGGAGGAAAATCTTGATGAGACTTCACTTAATGCACTTAGAACGCTCATTTGTGCAATAAGGGTGTGTTATGTTGGAACAGTTAATGTTTATTGCTAATTTCTCATCATTATTCATATTAAGTGTTTTTGTTGTTTGTATTTTATTTAGGTTTTTTTTTGTTTTTTTGTATTTTCTTTATCAGTTTTGTTTTTATACATTTGCTAATTTGACAATGCAATGGATCTGATATGTATTAGATGCAATAGGGGTCCAAAAGTTTGAGAGAAATGCTGCTGTTCTGCTTTTCTCTAATTTAATACATTTTTTAATTTCAAATGATATTGTCAACATATGATGATCATCTTCTCCAGCAATATAATAGAAGCAAGAACATCTGATCGTCTGCACTATAGAAGTATTTCTTATTCGTGTTACGTCATTTTTCAATTTCTTTTTTAAATCATAAACATTTCTAGATTTCAGCGGTTTTTAAATGCCTCTGTTCCAGTTGCCAATTAATATCTTGTTCTGTCTCTGTCTGATAATCATCCTTTAGTCCAGCTCCTGAGATCCACAGATCTTGGCCGCCACAGTTTGCTTTACATAAAAGAGATTGGACATGGCTGGTTTGGCAAGGTAAGTGTAGTTGGTCTGTTGTTCATTGTATATTTGTTTTGAATGTGCACCTCGCAGACATGGATGCCCTAAGCGTGTGTACTGCTACGGATCAAAGGTTTAGCTCGGTTTAGCTCTGTAATTTAGTCCCAAGGATGTAAAAATATCTTTTATGCTGCCTTACCTTTGCCGTGTCTCAGTAATACTCAAGCTTTGATGTAGGACTTGTGTCTTGACTGTTCCCTGCGAGAATTTCTGTGTAGCAGTGAACTACAGAAGCACTTTAATATTTTATAGGAATTATTGTGCCTCTTTCATTCTCATTCTTTTCTCTTTCTCTCTACTTCTTTGTGTTTTTGTAACACACATACATAAACATACACACTCTACCACAATTACCCCAACTTTCCATTGAATGGGTATGTCCATCTGTACGTCCTTGTCTCTGTGGCTGCATGTTTACTGATGTTTCATCTGGTTTTGTGTTGTTTCGTCTTTCTGCATTTCCTTTTGAGCAACTTTTTGCATGATTCCTGGACTTGATTTAAATCTTTTTGGGTTTGTTTGTGTGAAATATCTGTCTTCAATTTCCTTCCTTCCTTCCTGTGTGCCCATTTCCTTCTTGTGCACATCCTTTTGTGTTTATCTGTGTCACCCTGTCCATAATTGTGTGTGTTGTCCATTTCCCCTCTGTTCATACCTGTATGTGTGTTTCTGTTGTCTTTCCCTTGTGTGTTTGTGTATATGTGTGTCTGTGGGGTGTTGTTCGCAGGTATTGTTGGGGGAGGTTCACTCTGGTCTCAGCAGTACCCAGGCGGTGGTGAAGGAACTGAAGGCCAGTGCCAGTGTGCAGGACCAGATGCATTTCTTGGAAGAAGCTCGGCCATACCGGTAAGCAAATCATGCATTGTACATTTCACTTATATCATTTATTTAATCTCTTTTGCAAGAATGAATAATGAGGTTTGTTAATTGATATAAGTTATAGGTTAAAATTCTTCCTGGGTGACTGTCCTTATAAAAATATACTGCAAGTTGCTTTGGGTAAAATGTCTGCTAAAATGAGTCATTTGTAATGAACAAAATTTAGGACATTAAATGGATAGTTCACTCAAAATTAAATATTCTGTCATCATTTACTTACCTTCATGCTGTTTAAAACCTGTATTCTTCTTCTGAACACAAAGTAAGATATTTTGAAGAGGGTTGTCCCATAAAATCAAAGTCAAGGGGTTCCAAAACAACACTGACCCCACTGACTTTCACTGTATGGAGTGTAAACAAACAAACAGATTCATTTTTCAAAATTATTCTTTTGGGTTCTACAAAAGTAATACAGGTTTGGAACAACATAAAGGTGAGTAAATGATGACATAATATTCATTTTTGAGTGATCTCTTTAAAATCAATGTGGAGAATGACTGTAGTGTATTGTAGTGATGATTGGGGTAAAACTCTTTCTGCAGGTCTCTCCAGCATCCGGCTCTAGTGCAATGCCTCGCTCAGTGCACAGAGGTCACACCCTACTTAGTGGTCATGGAGTTCTGCCCACTGGTTAGTCTAATAGCACTGTTTTTATTTTTATTTTGTCCTTTTTCTGTTTTCTTCTCTAAAACCTCTGACCTTTAAAGGTGCCCTAGAATTTAAAATTGAATTTACCATGGCATAGTTGAATAATAAGAGTTCTGTATATGGAAATGACATACCATGAGCCTCAAACACCATTGTTTCCTATTTCATATGTAAATCTCGTGCATGAAAAACACCACGGAAAAACAGGCGAATCTCAACATAACACCGATTGTGACGCAACAGTCAGGGTCATTAATATGTACACCCCCAACTTTTGCATATACCAGCCCATGTTCAAGATGTACATCAGACGTTCTGCAGGTATTGTGAAGCATGCAAGCAATGACAATAGCGAAAATGACAGATGGATCCATGATATAATGATATATTTACTGATATTTGTAAATTGTCTTTCTAAATGTTTCGTTAGCATGTTGCTAATGTACTGTTAAATGTATTTAAAGTTACCACATTTATGTTTCATCATGTTTCTTACTGTATTCACGGAGACCAGAGCCATGTCGTTATTTTCATTTTTAACCCAAAAACGCTTGTAATCTGTATAGTTCATAAACGCATCTGCATTCTTATCGAGTCTCTCCAACTTTGTGTAGCTTTAGCCCCGGCCATGCAGCACTATCAAACTCATTCAGAATCAAATGTTAGCAAACATCCACAAAATACATGCCATACTTACGTGATCTGATATTCTGCATCACAAACAGTTTGTAAAGATCCATTTTGAGAGTTATATTGTGAACTTCAGTATTGTTTATTGGAGTCGCGAGCTTGGGGCGTGGAGCATGAGCATTTAAAGGTGTACACACACCAAATCAGAGCATTTTTAATCCCACCCCAAAACAGGCAGTTAAAACATGGTATAATTAAAAATCTATGGGTTATTTTGAGCTGAAACTTCAGACACATTCTGGGGACACCTTAGACTTATATTACATCTTGTGAAATTAAGTTCTAGGGCACCTTTAAGTGTTAAATTTTGGCTCATCACATAAACACGATTTATACCTCAAAATCATGCAGATTTGAGGGGAGTGTATTTTACAAGTAATGTTAGTTACATAATCAGATTACATTTTTCAAGTAACTAGTAATGTAATGCATTACTTTTAAATTTACAACAAAATATCTAAGTTACTTATCTAAGTAACGAAAGTTACTGTGTTTCCCCATTTATTGACTGACTTTGCATTTCCTTCAGCCTGAAGCTTATTCATTTCACTTTTGTTGTGAAAGGGCCTTTAAATTTGCCAAAAATTTAGTTTTTTTTGTTATTAAAAAACAAACAAGCAAGCCCAGCCCAAAAGAGAAAAAGTAACGCAACACATTACTTTCCATAAAAAGTAACTAAGTAACAGAATTAGTTACTTTTCAGGGAGTAACGCAATATTGTAATGCATTACTTTTAAAAGTAACTTTCTCTAACACTGTTTGTAAGTAACCAGATGATTTATGCCTGGTGGATGATAAAACGGGTGAAAAAAATACCCATAGACCATATCTAGAGACCAGAATATCATAGAGTCTTTATATAATTGAGCCAGTAAGCAAACTACCATTGCCTACCTAGGTCACATGTGCTACATTATTTTTTTTAAACAGATCAACCCTTAGCAACAACATCAAATGTTGCTGCCCGTAATGTCTTGTTATATAACGCCCCCCAGTGGAGAGCTGAGGCAAATCAAGCTGACAGCACACTATTTTGAAGATTATGCATACTGATTTGAATTTATGCCTTACGCTTGTATTTTAGCATTTGTTTTATGTTTCCCATGATGACAGGGTGATGTTAAAGGTTACCTGCGCAGCTGCCGGGCAGCAGATTCCATGACCCCTGACCCCTTACTGCTTCAGAGAATGGCGTGTGAGATCACTTCAGGCCTGCTTCACCTTCACAAAAACAACTTCACCCATAGGTCAGCCTATGCTTTCATATATACGAAATTCTATTTTAATGTGCAAATCCTTGTTTAGAGAACCTTTGAATCCTTTAATTTTAGGAAGTATAATAGTTATCATCATATGTTCATTATCATTCTCAAATAGACTATTTGGAGACTGCTATCAGATTTAGAAGTAGGAGTATGCAGCTAATGAGTGTGAATATCTGTTTTCCCTGCTTCCTGTTTCACGGTTTCTCCCTGCAACAATCTCCTGATGCTGCCTGAGTGTTTTTACTCCACTCCAGCATCAGTGATTTTGTTGCCGGGGGTCACCACACATCTTCAAGCAGCTTCAACATTTCCTTGCCAAGATACTTTGAACAGATTCCTGAAGACAAGAGAGTTATTTTTGGAAAATAACATCACAATGCAAGTAAAATGATGGCTATTTCTAGCACTGCATCTGTCATACTTTGTAACTTTACTGTTAATTTTATGCATGGTTCCAATTGAGTAAATAACATCCAGTTATCTTTGAGCTAGCTATCAGTATGAAAACATTTAGGCCATGTTCTATTTTCAGAAGGTGCTTATCATATGTTTATTTATTTATGTTGCTCTGATTTTCTGCAGTGATCTGGCTTTAAGAAACTGCCTGCTAACATCAGATGTAAATGTCAAGATTGGAGACTATGGACTATCGCACAACAAGTACAAGGTATGTACACTTAAATCTATAAATTTTTAATCTATAGAGTTTTTTATACATTATATAAATCTATAATATCTATAAACTCATAAACATGAGTTTTAGATTACATTTATTTACTTTTCAAAGTTGTTTTTTTGCTTTTCACTCTTCATTTCTGTTCATTCCCAGGATGACTACTTTGTGACATCAGACCAGACCTGGATTCCTTTACGCTGGATTGCCCCTGAACTGGTGGATGAGGTTCATGGTAACTTGCTGGTGGTGGACCAAACCAAGGAAAGCAACATCTGGTCAGTACCTTTACACAAGGCTACAACAAATAACACATTTTTCATTCAGCGTGGAGGAAGTATAACATAATGTTGAATTTAGGCCTGTGTTTTGCAATTAGGCTGTTTAGAAAGAACGCACAACCTCTTAAGGAGTATTTCAGTTTAAAATGAAAATTTTAAGAAGATTTACTCATCCTCAAGCCATCCTAGGTGTATATGACTTTTGTCTTTCTGATGAACACAATTGGAGTTATATTAATAAATATCCTGACGCATCCAGGCTTTATATTTTACTGCCATTCACTGCCATTATAAAGCCTGGATGCGTCAGGATATTTATTAATATAACTCAGATTGTTGATCAGAAAGAAGAAAGTCATATACACCTAGAATGGCTTGAGGGTGAGTAAATCTTGGGGTAATTTTCATTTTAAAGTGAACTAATCCTTTAAATAACCTTTATTAATTGTTTCTTTTATTTGAGGGCAATAGCTAAGTTAAAATCAATCCTGTCAACTAGCGACTTAGAAAAAGTCATCCATTCTTTTATCTTCTCCCGGATAGATTATTGTAATGTTATTTATTCTGGAACCTCTCAGAC
Source organism: Hypophthalmichthys nobilis (assembly GCA_037950665.1). Lineage (NCBI taxonomy): Eukaryota > Metazoa > Chordata > Actinopteri > Cypriniformes > Xenocyprididae > Hypophthalmichthys > Hypophthalmichthys nobilis. The sequence goes on from CM075472.1 coordinate 7,642,616, forward strand.
TTATCTTGCACGTCTCCAACTCTCCAACCAAGATCGTCCCCTACATTAGGTATCTTCAAGAGCCGTTTAAAAGTACATCTGCTTTCTCTGGCGTTTTAACTTTATACAGGAGTTTTTATTATTGATGAGGACTATTATTGATGATGATGTGTTTTGTTGTGTTATTTGTTTGATTTTTTTGTATTTTAATTATTGATTTTGTTTACAGTGTACAGCCCTTTGGAGCTACAGAGTAGCCTGGAAAGTGCTCTATAAATAAATAAATACAAATACAAATACAAATATTATTGTAGTGTCTGTATGGCTAGATAGATACAAGTCATTATTGACTGATGCATTAATTGCTATTAATTACCAGAATACGTTGTACTTTCTCTCTGTAAATAGGTCTCTTGGCGTAACCATCTGGGAGCTGTTTGAATTGGGGAATCAGCCGTACCGCCATTATTCAGACCGACAGGTTCTCAGCTATGCTGTGAAGGACCAACAATTGAAGCTGCCCAAGCCACTTCTTAAGTACCCTCTTGCTGATCGCTGGTGGGTGTCTAATAAACTTTGTGTTGCTCTTCTTACTCATTTCATTAACCATTACCTAGAGTTAGAGCCCTGAATTTTCACTTCGCTAGAGCCTTTAAATTTTCACCCTTTCTTTTGGAGTCCTTGCTCTTAAAACTATTTTCATTTTCATTTTTTAGAAAAAAATGCATTAAATTTTTGTAAATGCTTTTTTTTTTTTTTTTTTTTAAGGATTTTTAGGTTTATTTTTACTTTTAAAAATAGATGAAAAGACCTAGAAGCTCATTAAGAAGTCATTTTTGCAGTGTATTTTTGTGTTTGCCCTAAAAGTGTTTGTGTTTCTGTTTCACCAGGTATGAAGTAATGCAGTTCTGTTGGCTTCAGCCTGACCAGAGGCCCAATGCAGAAGAAGTTCATCTGCTGCTTAGTTATCTTTGTGCCAAAGGAGCCAGCGAGGCAGAGGAAGACTTCGAGAGACGCTGGAACTCCATGAGACCAAACACAAGCCATGCTAACCTCCATGGAGCTGGTGCACTTGCAATCAACATGCCCCTCTCATCCACAACTTCCTCATTCCCCCTACTGGAACAGTTCCCCACTGGAGACGGCTACCATTCAGAATCTGGAGATGACATCTTAACAGTTACCGAAACCAGCCATGGCCTCAACTTTGAGTACAAGTGGGAGCAAGCACAGGCTGAACAGCACTACCATTCCTCATCCACAACAGGCACTTTGGGTCAAAGCAATCCCCACTGTCAGGAGGTCTACTACCCTCCAGGTGGAATAGTGGGGGGCTGTGCTGTTGAAGGACTCGCCCTAGGGGTTTCTCCTTCATATTATGAGCCCAAACAACTACATACCCCTGCTGTGGTACCAGTCCTGAGTGCTCATAGTCCATCAGTGAGTAATGAGTACTATATCCGCATTGAGGAGCCAATACAAAGCAATATTGATATGAACTTCACCATGTGTGCTTACAGCCCAGAGTTCGGGGGGAGCAATGGAAGCTTTCTAACAGGTAGTGGAGACTCTAGGGAGTGTATGAACTGTCCCCCTGAAGCTAAACCAGACATTTACTGGTCAGCAGATGTCCATAAAAGCAGTGCCTATGATTCCGATACCAGTCCTACCATGTCTCTAACTATGGAGCCTCTTTTGGGACATGGTAGCCCCCTTAGGGCATGGGAGTCTGGTCACTATGTCTCATACAAAGACAGGGATGGAGGTTACTACTATGAACCATCACCTCCTAAGGTCATGGAGCACTACCTGATACGAGACCCAACAGAGCCTCCACAAGAGAGCTGGGGGTCTCGAAGCCTGAGACAGGCACTTGGGGAACTGGAGGAACCTTTAGGCATCTCACCATCACTCGGAAGTCCTCCACAAGGCTATGCTGATCCTTACTTGGAGAACATTCAAGGCTCCATTATAGGAAAGAATGTTACAGGAGGATACTATGATATGATGGGCTCCTTAAGGAAAACTATGCCAGGTAGCCACTCAGTTTGTATTGACATGGCGTCAGGTGGTGCTATATTTGTAGGACGAGATGACAGCGACTCTGATGAAGAGGAAGACATCTTTATGGAGAGACGAGGAAGAAGCTGGTCCACCAGCAATCCAGCAAATACAAAAGCAAGGACTTTGCGTCAGAGGCAGGGGTCTTGTCTCCAGGATTCGTATGTAGACTTCCACTACACTATGCCAATGACAGACATTGAAGATGCGTGGCCAGAAGAGCAGACCCTGCCGTACCATATGGCTAAACCTGTTGACTACTTAGAGACAACGGTCAAAAGCACCACTTGCTTGGTGCATGGAAGACACATAGCTTCAAACCCTTCACCCGAGTGCAACTCGTATATCCATATGTGCCATGAACCCAGAGAGGCTGAAGTATATCCTGTACCATGTTGTCAAGCTTTGAGCAGTTCTCATTTTGTAGACCCTCTAACAGGAACACTTGTGAGGAACTGCTTCATGATCGACTGTATTCCAGGGAAAACCATGACATTGCCCCAAAAAGACCAACATCTAGGCCAAACACCTTTATCTGCTGGACATATAGTCTCCAAAATAGAGTCATCAAGGGAAGGAGCCAAACAGTTTGACATTTCAGAGCAATATGTGGATATTGCGGTAGGGGAAACAAACTCAAAACAAGAAAAAGCTTTGCATCAAGATGCATCACCAGCATATCCTAAAACTGAAATTATTGCCATCCCTTCACAGTTGGAAAAATCCCCATCAGAGTTATCCAAATCAGAGCCAGAGTCAGAGATGAGTAAGACAGCAGACAGCGGTGTGGACCGTGGACGCTCTGGTATCAGCTTGGTAGAGATTGATGACTGCAGCGATGATGACATCACTGATGTAACCTCAGGGATTTTTGGTGAATTCACAGTAGAAGCAGAAACTGTTGACTATGCCAATCCAACATTTAAGTCATTACAAAAGCAGGTCGGTACCCCGGACTCCATGGACTCTATTGACATACCTTCTACAGCATGTTCTAGTGAGACACTCAGCCCTGCCTCCATCCATCCATCAAGCTCTCCCAAGACTGTGGACAGTGGTTATGACACCGAAAACAATGAATCTCCAGAGTTTGTCCTAAAGGAACCCCATGAGCTACAAGATTCCAAGGCTTTTATCCAGCCCTTGGGAAAGGTAACATCTGGGACTAACTTTGTCAGAGAAGAACAAGAGATTAAAAGGGCAGAGGATGAGAAGCTAGAGGACAATGTTAATACTGTAATGGCCTTGACAACATCTGAGAGCAATGATGGAGAGCTGAAAGCACTGAGTGATAAAACTCCATACAGAGATTCGGCCTACTTCTCTGACTATGATGCGGGGAAAGATAAGGAAAGCGAAGAGGACATCAATGAACTTGAAGATCAGAATGATGGACCAGAGGAAATTACAGATAAAGAGGAGCTACTTTCTCCACAGAAGGAGACAGATGGAGATGAAAATCTTTCAAAGGACCATGAAAAAACTCCTGAAAAGGCTGATGATGCCACCTCAAATATTCCATCAAAGATAGATGGTGTGTCTGCTTGCGACACAATTTTCAGTGTGTCTATCTCACCTCCTGATAATGAAGTGTCTGCCATAAATGATCATTTTGATGATGATGATGATGAAAATCTTGGTGTAGATTCAGATCTTTCTGCAGAACTTGCACCACCCAAATCTGAAGTATCGGATTCAAATGCTTTGCTTGGTCCCGATGTAAAGCAAGAGGAATCTTTCACACAAGTTGGCATTGAAGATAGTCTGCCTCTTGACCAAGTAACTTCTGAGGGCGATATTGCAAACACCAAAATTGAGTCCATTTCAGAGGTCCTCATTGATGACAATGAAGAGGCCATAGTCAAAGATGTGAGCTATACTATTTTGTCTGAAGAAGAATTAGCATCTCAGAAGGAAACAGCAGAAAGGAACAGTTCTATTACTCATGAGGGGCTGGAATCCAGGAGTAAGGACTGTAAAGAAGGAGGATGTAAAAGAAGCTCCATGCGTTCTGGCTCTCCTCCCCCTCCACTAGAAGGACGGGTATCTCCCACAGATGGAGAGGAGGCAGATGAGGAAGATGGCGACTCTGAAGACAGTGATGAGTCCGATGAGGAGCTACGCACATACAGCATCCAGGAGCAGAGCGAAGAAAGCGAGGATGAGATCTTAACCGTTCCTATTATTGTGAGCGACTCCAGTGATGCGCACAAACTCAGAAGCCTACTTAAGATGCCAACACTGCTCAGTGATTCACTGTCTGAAGAAATGGAAAGCAAAAAGAAGGTGGTGTCCTTCTTCGATGATGTCACCGTCTTTCTCTTTGATCAGGTATTTATTTATTAAGACGGTTTTCGATGACATATTGAATTACGTTTGAGTACTTCTGAAGTTTAATCATAAAATTGTGTGCCAACGCCTCCAGGAAAGCCCAACCAGAGAGCTGGCAGATCACAGTTTTCCCTTGGGTGGAGAGTCAAGCAAACCGAGTGTGAAGAGTAAAGTGCAAAACCAGCAGGAAAAAGTCAATGCCTCCGATGACTCTTCTGATGGAAACATCTCAGAAGAGAGTAAGAGTCTTTCTTTTTCCTTTTGCTTTTCGCCGCACAAAAGATTTAAGTATCTATCATTAAGTATCTACCATCCTGCTTTGTCTTTGATCTTAGGTGCAGGGTTTGAATGGGAAGATGATTTCCCATTGCTGCCCCTTCCCACATCTTCCAAGGGGTCTCCTCCGGACATCACTGCAAAGCCGAGCCTTACGACCAGCAGCACTAAACCTCCGGCACAAGTCTCCCGTTTTACTGTTTCTCCATCCAATGTGTCACGTTTCTCCATTACACATGTCTCAGATTCAGATATGGATTCTGCAGGAGGTGAGACAGCAGTGTTTTTATCATTAACAGAAGCTAAATTAAAAATGTTTATATACAATATACAATTAAAATGTATACATTATTACTAAATATAAAGCTAATGTAAATATGTGTTTTACTCTATTTTAAAGGGAGCAGTGAAGACGGGGAAAGAGAGTAAATCTGCCAAATCTGCCAACAGTGAGCTGCACTGACAGACCCCCCTTTTTCTTTTTTCTTTTTCTTTTTTTGATCAAGGAGACCTCAGTAAGAAGAAGGTTTGGATCTCTTTGGAAGTTTTTGGATTCTCTCAGTGACAGTGCCTCTTAATGTCAGCAAACACTTCAGGGCAGCCCTTTTGAAAAGGGCCCAGAAGGAAAAACATGGAAATGACTAAACATATTAAGAGAAACAAACTAAAATTTGGCATATAATAAATGAAAGAGATTTTGGATGGATCTGCTTAGTTCATATGGACCTACTGAAAACGGACTGTGACTGTTTACAACATCAGATACTGTATTTTTGGAAAGACGCTAAAGGTATCACTGCATCAAAAACTGAATGAGACCATCTTAGCGAAATGTAACAAAACTAAACTGAACTGATTTTTACTGTGAAATATCAATGCAGTGTTGTTTGTCTAGTAAAGGAGGAGTTTTAGAAAGGAGAGGGTATTTAAGTGTTTTTATGACTAAAATGAAGTTCACGACACACAGCTGCCTTGTGTTTGTCACCTGCCTGAGAGTAGCATTGTGTAATGGTGACATGGCATTCTGAACCCACTTTTATGATTTTATTAATAATCATACTTGGATTTTTATTATCAAATCCCTTTCTTCATAATTTGCTTAGTGTTCTAGATCCTGTTTATTTACTTATTATCCAGTGCTTCAATTTAAATCAATTTGCACATGAGGCAAATGATTTGGATATTTTTTTTGCTGTTCATAGCAGGAATCATGTTCCCTTGAGTTTGACTTTGAATATCTGCAGCTAAATCTATGAAAAAATATACAAAAGTGATGATTACCCTTTTAAAGTGTTAAAGTTTTAAGAGTAGACAATTAGAAAATCTTCATAATACTCAAAAATAAATATCAAACAATATATAATTGACAACATATTAGGTAATGGGGGATTTCAATGAACGTGTATTTAATGATGTATTTTGGGTGACTACTGGTGAAGAGGAACACTTAAGCTGAATTATGTTATTAAAAAAAGACAAATGTGATTACAAATGATCAGAAAGTGTTGCACTTTACCTGTATTCACCCTATTAAAATGATGCTGTACATGCCTGCTGTCTTTTGAGGATTGAAGCTGGGTTGTATTATGATCAGGGTGTTAATAATATATATAAAGAGTGTTATTTATTAGCCAACACATGTTTTATATTTCCTTGAACTTTGAAGAACAGATAAATGCTTTTTTTGCATTGTAAGCTGCAACGCTTAACAGACTGTCATGCTAAACTAGATGTTGGACTTTATAAATTGACCAATAGGGACAATTTAAACTGCTGAACAAAATGGACATGATCTTGTGACTTTTTCTCTCATATGGTTGGGAAACAACACATCGGACTTGATCAAGGAGGACGAGCCTGCAGATGTGACTGAGAACAGTGTACAGTGCGGAGGGACTCGATGCTACCTGCACACTTCTGTGTGTTAAATCTCGATACGCTACTCTCGATATGTTCTGTTTGTTTGCCCGTGAAGGCGTTTATTCTATGTAACTGTCTAGCTTAGATTGAACTAGACAACAGTCTGTACTATTTTTGTATTTGATTCAACAATTTTAAACTACTGAAAGATCAAATGAGAACTCAGGAGGTAAAGGACAAGGAAAAATATGTGTTTTCTGCCAAAGAAATGTATCACGTGATGTGGCACAAGCTGGATTGGTGTCCCGTATGTCATTCTGATTCAGAGCCGCAGATTCACTGAATTTTTCCTGCGATGTTTGCCTGTACAATGGTTTTAAATTGCAGTATAATGTTAAGCGAGAGTGGTTGTAAGTCTGTTCCTCAAATGTGTCAAACTTAGTGAGAAAAATAAAGAACTATTCTGTTTGACGACTGTCTTGCAAATTTATTTATTTTCTTCTTAATAAATACACTCTTAGAAGAAAAGGTTCTGTATAGAACTTTGTGTGATTTGTGACGTCACACATGCAAATACTTTTGCATATGACTGCCTCCAGAGCAAGAATAGTTTTACATCATTGCACCATAGGCCCCGCCCACTGCTATTCAATCTCTTAATAGAGTACCTCAGAGATGACGTCTTTTTGTAGGCCAACCCGGAAGTTAGCAGCGCACGGGTTCCCTCGATCGAAAGCCTATGCATTTTTCCCATAGACTTTTGGAAAATCGCAAAAAAATAAGCTCTGTGTTTAACAAAGGTTAATGACACTTACACGTTTTGTCTATCAAGATAATCTTTACAAGTTAACACAACATTTATACATTTTGAAGCCTAAATAAAGTCGTCAGATATAAAAAGCTAACAGTAGGCTATAAACGGACTACAGCACACCATGGTCGCGGATCAACGTCACCACCACCAAGCTTCCTCAAACTTTATTTAAAAACATGCTTGCTGATTATGATCTGCGCTGTGTATGAATACCTATCTACTTTTTCATGAGAAATGCTGTCCAAATGTCCTGTTTGTCATGATGACGTCTAAAGTCCCCGCCAAAGGAAGTAGTTCCTTTTAGCAACTTGTTAGCAAGCGCCGTTTTTAAGACACAATAAAGGTTTAAAAAATCATAAGCGGGTATAACTGGTGTGTTTTATGTCATAGATCAAAACGTGAAAATATTTAGAGGCTTTGTTAACCACAGACCTTATTTCAGGCGATTTAGCAAAAACCCATTCAAAAAACCCATAGAATTTAGGGAGATGGAACCAGAAGTCCTAAAATGCTAACTCGCTTCCGGGTTTTGCATACAAAAACACGTCATCTCTGAGGTACTCTATAGCTGATACCAAAGACTTTATATATAGGCAAAGAACTTATAGTCTTTGATATAGGAAGACGGTGCACTCCTATTACCAAAGAACTATTACTTATGAATGAGAGAAAGTGCAACACCTAAAATTGTGAATAAGCCCCGCCTTCTAAGTGAAAGAGCCAATCGTTGATTAGTAAAGTAATCGCATCACTGCAGCTGCCATTAGAAGCTCCAGTTGCTATAGAAACAGGCTCAGACTCACGTTCATGACTGCACATTGGCTGGTCTAACATGAAAAACAAGCTTTTTAAAATGCGTTTGAACATAAGAAACAAGCTTTATGAGACTGTTGTCAGATTTCATTGGTGTTTTCAAATATGAAATTTTATCTTAAGCTTAGTGAGCAGTTTTGGAAGATATCAAAAAGATAGGAGCTGCACTTGGATGCCCGAGAGGCGTTTCAAAGATGGCCGCCAAGTGAAATTACTTATCTTAAAGGGACTTAAATCTTAAATCGGATGTGAGCGTTTCGAATGGATACAGTATACAGACTCCACATGCAAGTCTGCTGACAAGAGTGAACTAGAAAGAACATTTGCTTTAACGTGTCCTGTTTAAACAGCTCATTTGCTTATTTCTGTAGAGTCTTCAAAAGCATAACAGCGTCGGGAAGAAGTGGATGGTTTATATTTAATGGCGTCATGGATCGCTTCGGAGGAATATGTTCAGAGAATTTGACCCTTAAACGAGGCACAGTCAGTGTAATGGAGAGTTCGCAAACTCAAAGAAACTTTTGTCGACATATGAACTGGCATAAAGTTGGTTTGACCTTGGACGTTTGATATTCGCAAATTTAGGGACCGTCTCTAAAGTGACATCCGACATTGGTATGCACATTTCTAACTTCAATAACATTTGAAGGGAATAATTTACAGCCATAAAACCAACTGTAAAGTGTGCATCATAGCTGACACCTGGATAAACACTTTACAGTTGGTTTTATGACTGTAAATTATTCCCTTCAAATGTTATTGAGCTTTAAATTATGGAATTTTTATGTATGAGCCCCTATACAGTAGTGAAAAATAGCAATTTTTACACATGATTTGACAGTTTATTTTAATATATATATATATATATATATATAAATATATATATATATATATATATATATAAAGGTGTGCATGATAGCTGACACCTAGATGAACACTTTACAGTTGGTTTTATGGCTGTAAATTATTCCCTTCAAATGTTATTGAGCTTTAAATTATGGAATTTTTATGTATGAGCCCCTATACAGTAGTGAAAAATAGCAATTTTTACATATGATTTGACAGTTTATTTTAATAAATATATATATATATATAAAGGTGTGCATGATAGCTGACACCTAGATGAACACTTTACAGTTGGTTTTATGGCTGTAAATTATTCCCTTCAAATGTTATTTAAGTTAGAAACGTGCATACCAATGTCGGATGTAACTTTAGAAACGGTCCCTAACGTCCAAACCAAAACTTTATGCCAGTGACATATGAAGCAGCCAACTGTATCTGACTGCAGCTGCATCACAAACTGTAAGTAAATGACGGTTTTATATGGATAATGTTTTCAAAAAATAGCGAGTGGACGTTGATACTGTTTCCAATGCAATGACATTAGTCAATCATAACACTGTGGCCGTTTACTGACAAGCCTTAAAGGAGCTGCCACTTAAAAACGGATCATTTCAGACAGGGGGTCAGAATGAGGGTTGAAAATCATCTTTTTTCCACATACATATTTTTTTTTTTTTTTTTGAGTTTGTGCAACAAACTTTTTTATAAGTGAACCTAAAGGAACATAGGCTATTAAAGTAATAATTAAAAAAAGACATATTTCACACAATGATAGTGTTTTAGCAGGATAAATAAAATAAATACACTGGTAATCCTCACTTTTATACAACCGGCTGCTTTATTAGATTGTATACAGATATCCTACTATTTGTGCACATTGTTATATATGAGACATACAAGTGCAAAATCAAAGAAAATGGAAGAAAATACATCTAAAAATTTTAATTCTGAAATTCTAATATCTAAATGCAGGATAAAATGATTCCAGTGAAATACAAAAAAAAAAAAAAAAAATCATAGGTTATCTTTTAATTTTCCATTCTCACATAATATTTACATAATATACATATAACACGTAACCGCTGTACAGTGTTCATAAACAGTGAGGGTTGGAAGTTTGTATTATATCATATAAAATATGTGATTAAATGAATTTCTGTTACTTGAATCACTTTATTGAGGCTGCACCTTATTTTACATGATTCAAAGTGCAGGAGACAACAACAAGTGTGGTACGGTGGCAAGAGGGCAGAAAATGTGTTGTATGAGACTAAAAGACACCATAGAAAAGATCATACTACATATTATTATATATATGTTATCTGGTCATTTGAGCAGATTTCTTCAATGGACCAAACAGACCTATCTAGAGGTCTTCTAAAAAGGTCTTACTAAATACATTTACATGTTTAAATATCGAGTGATGGATTCTTCCAGTCATAGATGGAAATCAACATGTTGATCTATATGATCCATACTATGGCAATACTAGAACGAAGAGAAGCTCAGAGCGCGTTCTGTTGTTCAGACTGTGGATCGTGGTTCTGTACAGTAGCTCTAGTCCATGTGGCCTGCAAAAATGTGTCCTAATAATGAAGTCGAGATCCAAGGTCTTCAGTTATGATGAGTTTGGGTTTCTGCTTGCTGATGGAATTGCTTTGTCTTTGGCGAGATGTGAGCGCAAATGTGGTGAATTGGAGAGGGTCCGTCACTCTAAAAAAAACATACAAACCATAGCATTATATAAAGGACAGACATGTTTAAGCATGCTTAAACGTTTGTTTGTTTTTTTTTACCAAAAATCTTGGACAATAAAACATGCTGCATGAATTTAAAAAAAAATGACTGAAGCTCTATATTTGATTGAGTGAAAATGGAAGGAAATGAAGAAGAAAATAATCGAGATTATGCATGCCATAATATCTGATATGCTGATTATAATTCAAGTTCAGTTTCTCTTCCCTGAGTCATTTACGCATCTGTGGCCGCTTAAAAGATTCATTTCAGAGTGACTATATTAACAGTCATGTCAGGAAATGATCACATCATATTTTGCGTTCAGATATGAAATTGTATGTGTAAATTGAATTCTTTAGAAAGCTGGAGCTTTATCAAATGGACTGGGGAGGAAAGAACTTGAAGCTGAAGTAAAATCAGGCCCAGTCATAACCTTCAATGAAACACTTAAAACCAGCGGTGAATACAGAGACCCCAAAAGTACACTTAATGTCTGACAAATTGTTATTCTAATTATTTATAGTGTGTGTGTGTATATATATATATACATATATACGTTATATATACACTTCTTGTTTTTATTATTTTATGCAATGACATTTAGATATTTTAAGCATGCAAATACTTTGTGGGGTCACTTTATCAAGTGGTGTCGTAAGCATGCAATCTTCTTTTAACTTTTTCCCCTATACATCAAAAATCATAGAGATATACTATAGTTGTATAGTTTACTCACTCAAAAGCGTTCAAATTCAGGAACCACACTGAAAAAAACAAGAACATGCTAGAAATTTGACTATTTGCCTTTAATGAAAGAAACTATAGGCTACTAATGTTTATATAATTGTTTTTCTAAAAAATGCAGCAGACTCTTTCACTGAAACTACAAAATAGAGCCTGAAACGTTACAAATTATTATATTATAGTATTATATAATGTGCTTAACCCTCAGAAAATGAACAAATCAAACAAGAGCAACTTTTCACAGTGAACTGGACACAAGTTAAGCAGATTGTCACAGTTATGATATCTAATAGTTTTTTTTAAAAAGCTTTTTGATCTTTTGTATTATTTGTTATTAACTCTTTCCCTGCAAGCTTTTTTTTTTTTTTTAATTTGCCAGCCAACACCAGCATTTTTTTTTTTTTCATCTTCACAAAACTTTCATGGCCCCCAGAGTGTTTTTTTTATTTTTTGAATGTGGGTAAGTTTCATTTAAGAAAGCAACATTTTGAACAAAAAGCTAAGAAAACATTTTTGACAAAGTTTACGTCCTGATCGGGTTCAGAAAAAATTTGTTACTGAATTCATTCAGTAACATTAGGCAGTTTTGATTTATATGCTGTTAAATGTTTGATGATCACGTTAGCTTACATGTGTGTAAGCAATGCGTCTATCGCTTGTTTCTGCTTCTTCTTCGCCTCTGTTTTGAGCCAGAGATACTGTACTCTTTCAGAAGATGCGTAATAGCACCCCTACCGTATAAAACATGGATTGACAGAAAATTCCATCAATGGCGGGAAAGAGTTAGTCACCCCTGTAATGAAATTATTGTTACTGTGAAAAGTATAATTAAAACACCTTTTGCAAGAGTTTTTATTAAATTTAGCTTATCATTTGGCAATATTTTTCTTCAGAAGTAATAAACAAATTAATCAGAATTGTGAAATTGTTTTAAAACTCCCTGCCTAATGCTGTGCACATATACATACTATATATTACAAGATGTTAGTATGCTATATGAACATTGCACCTGAGATTTGATTGAAATATAATTCAAAACAGGTTGTTGTTTTTTCTGGGTTATTAGGGGACATTTGCAAACCTGACCATGTTTAATAACAGTAAAATGAGTGTGAGCACAGTGAAAGCTGAGTTGCAGATGAAGAATGTCGGCTAATAGTGTTACACCTCAGATTGACAGTGTCTCCAATGATCAATCTGAGTACTGACAATCACCAAAAACTGCACAGGTATTAAGATGGTGATGATTGAAATACTTAATCAGCTAGTGTAAGATGACAATTTCAGATCAATTTAGAGACAAACTGACTAAAATATAGATAATATATTCAGTTGATCAGTCTCATGGCAAGACTATAGACAGCTTAACATGTAATTAAGAAGGAAATCAAATTATAACGAGACGGGCATTAAAAAAATCTACACCGCTTAAATCTGAAGAATTGTTTATTCATCTTCTCAAGAGTAGAAAGTCACATGATCATTTAGCAACGTTACACAGTTCTAGTGTCGCCCAAAATACATGCATATTGGAGTGCATATATACACTTTTCTGTACAGTTATTGTAATTTCTCTCCTTTTACATCCAAAAGTGGGCATTCCAGAAAAAATGACAAATAACATGACAGAGGTGGTCAGATCTCAGATCTCTCAGCGTGGCGGCTGTACCATGGCCTTTACTTTAGTGCAGAAAGAAGAAACACTGGCACTGGCTTCCAGTCCTTGACACCTTACTGCTTTTGTCTCTAAATTCATCAAAACAGAGATGGAGAGTGTTGGCAGAGCTACAGCAAGACGGTTTAGTTACACACAAAAATAGACAAACAGAAAGCAAAAGAAAAAAAACTATTGGAGGATTGACGGACACACAAAGCACCTGGTAGAATCAGGAAAACATGAGAAAACCTTTAAGGGAAAGTGATTGTACAGTCTGGACTTTACTTAAGGTGCATTTTATTTAATTGTGCATCACCTTCATGTACAACGATATATTGGCATTTCAAGTACAATACAGAGAAAATGTAAAGCAGTGCACCTTTAAACAATTACTGTTTGCTGACTAATTGACAAGCACTGTAGTGTTTCTATCACATCAGAGAAACATCAACACTATTGCCTCTTTTTTAGCTTAATCATCATTTTGTTTCTATAAAAAGGCAATTTCAAAGCGTTTAATCAGTTCCCTTTCATTACAACACTGGAACTAAAAGACTTCAGCTTTCACTCCTGTGAAAAAGGCTGTAAAACTCACACAAGTGGTGTGTAAGTGTATTATAAGCATATAAGAATGTGTAAATTGTTACTAAAAAAAAAAAAAAAGATGGTATCAAATTTGATTATTGCTAGTGTTTACATATGTTATGAATCAAAAAGCTGTACAGGGATCTTGTTGATCCAAATAAAATAAATGCATCCATGTCAAAAGAAAATAATTAGAAATATTCATGATTACAATTCAGTGTTTGATTAAAGTTATGCTATTTACAAATATTATGTACTATGTACAAGGCACTGAATCACATGGATTATATTAAGACTTACATCAGTAATATAGATGAAAAAAGACAGTTCCGACTCTAAAATCTGATTGGATGAGCTGAACTTTATCTACATTAATAAAGTTGAGATGTTGCTTGGCAACTGTAAATAACCTATACTAAAACTATATTGTTTTCTTCCTTTCTGCTTTTATTTAAATGAGCAATGAGCCACTCTATGCCATGCATTACAGTGATTTACCATGTTAAGGAGGTTATACCCCTTATCCGTGGTGAAATCACTATCATACAGTTCTCACAGCTTATTGCATCACTTGTGGTTGGTGAAGGGAAATGGAAATGTAGGTACCAGTTGTCTTTTCTTTCATGCATGAACCATGAATTCCAACAATATTTATATTTTTAAAGAATTTGTTCCAATTCAGCTTCAAGGCTTTCAGAACTCAACAATCTTCACTTGAGACACTGTAAAGGTCAAGTATGTACTGTACATTAATTCCACATATCCTGCTCTAATCAACACTTGACGCATTTAGAAAACAGATACTTTATTGAAGGCACTCCAGATGAGATATGAGATCACGGAGGCCCTTTACATCAGCAATATAAGATGGAAAAACACTGAAAGCTGTTTAATAATTACATCATATTCATTCAATTGTACAATCCAAATTAATAATTCAAAAACACCTGAATATAAATGTATTTTTTCTTAAATCCTCAGCTTTGTTTCATTATTAACATTCGTTTGTACTTGGATAAACTCACCGTTATTGTTACAAACAATAGATTCAAACATATTGCCACACCAGTTTCATTTTAAAACATTTTTGTTCAACAAAAAATGTAATTAATTTACTTGCCCTCATGTCGTTCCAAGCCCATACAACATTTCTTTCTTGCATGGAACACAAACAAAATTTAGATTTCTGAGCTTCTCTCTTCCATAAAGTGAAAGTGGATTGGGACCAGTTGCTGTCAAGCTCCAAATTACAAAAAAAGCACCATAAAAGTGGTCCATATGACTTGTGAAGCCATCCAATAGCTTTGTGTGAGGAACAGACAATCACAGAAACAGAAAATCTTGCTAGACAGCTTTGGTCACCATCCACTTTCATTGTAAGGAAAAAAAAATCAACTTAGATACTTTAAGCCTTTTTGTGTTCCACAGAAGAAAAAGTCAGTAAAATGATGCTAAATCCGTAGACCCTTTGATGGCAAAAGTGATGCACTTAGTTTATACATTGCTGACATGTACATGCATGAAAGACAGACAGGCAAGAGATACATATAGACAATTTAACGTGTTTATTAAAATAAGTTCAACATCCTCATGATAGGAACGTATGATGAGGAAGGTCAACATGGAATATTCAGCATTCCGGTTCCATTAGGCTGCCTCCAACTTGGATAAAATAAGGGGAAGAGAAGGAGGGAAGGGTGGATCTAGATCCTCTTCCTCTGAGGGTGGAGTGAAGGGGGATGGATTGTTGAGAGATAAAGGAAGACAGGGAAGTGAGTGTGGACGGAGGGGAGGGTGGTGTCTGTGTGTCTGTCTGTCTGTCCTCTCACACTGTCGAAATCAATTTGACCTCCGCACTGTGGAACAAACAGAGGGAGATGCTGCCAGGCTGGCTTTGGACACAGACACATTGAAGCACAGAGAGCATAAAGCACTAATGTTCAAGGAATAGTTCACCCATAAATGAAAACTGTCATCATTTACTCACATGTTCCAAACTTGTGTGACTTTATTAGTTTGTACTAGCACTGCAGTTACAATGAACGGGGACTGAGCTTATCTGGCAAAAGCACCATAAAAGAATCATAAAATCAGTCAGTATCAATCGTTCACTATACTTGAACTCAAGAAACGAATGAGTCTGATTCATGAATTAATGAACTTGGTTTTGTGAACCAATTCACAGAAAAGACTGGAATCAAAAGAATGATTCGTTCTTGTGCTTCTCTTATGAAAGGAGAGCTAGGGGGCGACGTCAAGATTATCAGAGAATAAAGATTTAAATTCTTTATACAAAGCTATTGTATGGCTTCAGGAGACTTATGAATATAGGAAACGAGTCATTTAGACTACGTTTATGGTGCTTTTTGAAGCTGAAAAGCTCCAATCTCCATTTATTTCTGGTGTTTCAAGGAAGGAAGAAAGTCCTTTGTAATAATGTGAGGGTGAGTAAATGATGACCGAATTTTAATTTGTGGGTGAACTATCCCTTCAATGTTACTAATTTAATACTAATCTCTATTAAAGCAGGTTACAAACACAAGATGGGCTGCATTTCCTGCAAGACACGTGTGTGTGTGTGTGGTTCAGAAGTTAAATTCAATCATATACTAATCAGAATCAGAAAAAACTTTAAGACACATTTATACACTTGTATTGTGAAAATGGAGCCCATTGTTTCAAATGCATCATGGGAGTCAAATCTAAATGGTGTGTATAGCAAGGTGTAAAGTGAACTACAGATTTAAAACATACTTCTCAAGAGAATTTCCCTACAGAAATTAAAAGTTGGAACAAAAGACACTTAAAGGCTAAATAAGACAGACACACATGGACAGCAAAAGCAAGAATGAGATGGAAACATAAATGGAAAAATTAAACAATTTGAAAAATGTAATCTCTACCTACATCAAAATTTGGGATGCTAAGGAATTTGGAATAAAAGCTGGGAATGGTCTGCTTCCCCATAGATGACCCAAAAGGGGTTATTTATTTATTTATATTGATGTCACACAAGGTGCTTAAAAAAGTTCATTTAAATTGGTAAAGTATAGCTACACCATGTTTGAGAGTAGATATGCCTCTCATCTATGGGAAATGACCATAAATGATTGACTATATTGTGAGGTTTATGAAACCCATTTAAACAATCAGAGGTTTCTCCCTTGTTCAATATGGGTTTAGGTGCCCTGTTTGGTCACCCGCCCACCTTATGTTTGGGCTAGACCTTCAGAAACGTCAGCTATGTTCGTCTGCTCCTGCTGCAGGTCAAGCAAACAAGACTTTTTTGCTTGCCATAATCGCCATGGATTTAGAATATTTATGTAACATTTTTAATTCAAACAAAACAAGAGAGGAATAATTCAAATAATAGGAAACAAAGAAAGAACTTATAGACAAACTAAAATGCTATTTTTTTTAAATATTGTGTCACTGTTCAGAGTATGAGTAAGTGATGAAAACTTTGTCTTACCTTGTTTGGAATCGAGACTCATACTCCTCCAGCCGTTGCTGTGAAGGAAGAGAAAACATCTTTAAGTAATTTACTTTTCCTAAAATGTCCAGTAGATGGCAGTAGAAGAACACATAACACTTATGAACTGCAGTATTGATGATACTAAAGCTAAGCATCTCCACTGTAACAGGGAATAAAAAAGAGGGTCATTGAGTGCATCCTGAACAGAAGCAATAAGCAATTGGGCAGTGACTCCAGAAGACACAACAGTCAGACATGTCTATTTTTTTACAAGCATGACAATAAATATTGAATGCACTAAGGAGGGGACCCTGGGGTTTGTTGCTGGCTTTGTTACATAACAAAGCCCTACTTCTGAAACCAATACCAAAAGACGCTCCTCCATACCCCTGTGCATGAGATTGTGATGCCTTTTAATGCTATACCCAGAAGTATTTGCATGCTTATTCATATACTGAAAGTCTGTAATGCCATTGCAAGTGGATACTTTATATTTCAGTAAAGTTTAGAACAAAAACAGCCATTTCATGCAAATATTTCTCAAAAATAAATATTGATCATAGATTTTGTTTTTACATGCAACATGCTAGCTTCCTTCAGGGTTCAGGGTAATGTCCTGGAACGTCCTCTATGCGTTAGCTGGAGATTGGGCTGCTCTAATCAAACTGTCGCACTGCTATATTTCTGCATGTCTGATAAATGTCTATGACAGGTGATTAATACTATGGTACTATTATCATTTTTATAGAAAGCTATACTAATACATCTGTCAAGTTTAATCTGTGTGTACTGGATGTAAGATTGAGAATAGACAGGGTGTGTGTGTGTGTGTGTGTGTGTGTGTGCATAGCTTACTTGTGAGAGTCCTGGCACCGCCACGCTGTACGGTCTCTGTCGGCTGTGTGATGTGCTCTGCTGCTGGGCGAGGAAGCGTGTGGGCATGCCGTAATCAGGTGTTGGCAATGCCATCTCTCTCTCCAGAAGATTTCCTGTGCTGCTGCTCCTGCTATGCTGCAAACTACAAACACATATACACACCATTCAAGTCAACATGATTTTCCATTTGCATTTATTTGTCTATAATGTGACATTTTTGAATAAAACAGCATATTGAACTGAGAAATGTAGTCCAGGACTTTTATCCTTTTGGAATTGATTGGATTGAGAAAAGAATAGAATGTAGCCAAAATGAATGCACATTTGCTAAAATAATAACTAAATAATGTCTAAACATTGGATAACATTGGAGACATCAGAGAAAAGGAAAGTCATTTCAGAGGAAGAGCAAAATATTACATTTCGATTAAAGGTTACGAAGAATTTTTTTTCTTGGAATAACATGCACTGATCAAACACAATAAGATTATGAATGTGCATGAATAAAGGTCAATTTTGATTCGTCATGTCAATGTTAACATCTTGTATGCACATGCATCAAACTTTTCTCAATTGCATGTTTTATACTGTTATTCAGCTCATGACTGTAGTTCTCTAATTGCACTTCATAGGTTGAGCCAGCACAATGTTACATGGCATTTATACATTGAAAGGGTTTTTGTAAACTCATTATTATTATGACAGACTCACCTGACGTGGAGTTTATTGGTGTCAGGTTCGGGAATCACACGGGTGTAAGAGAACGGGAACCAGCCTCTCCTGATAAGACACATACAACATGGCATTTGAAGCAGATTTTCGGGTTCATCAATTCACTTTAAAACTCATTTTCATCATCAAAAATGCCCTATGCATGAGCAACTTTTAATGTGATGTTAAGCATAAGATACTTACATTCTGTTCTTCTCGTTTTCGCCGTAATGCCAGCCGTCTCGGGCTTCAGGCACCAAAAGTGTGATGATGTCTCCTTCCATAAAGCTGAGGAGAGTGCTGTTGTCTCCGGCGGCATGGGAGAAGAGGGCCTGAACGCGTGTCCGGCCATTTCTCTCCAGCCCAGCTGCCATCGAGCTTGACCTGGGCAGAGTCTGTGTCTCTGCTGGGGTCAGAGTTCAGACATTCAGACTGAGAAAATCTTTTTTTTTTTTTTTTTTTAATTAATTATGCATGAGGAATGTCAGTTTATAAATAAATGTACACTTTATTTAAAGTGAAAGTGACGTGTAGCTAAGCATGGTGTCCTATACTCGGAATTTGTGCTCTGCGATTCAGGGGCATACACACAGCAGTGAGTATTGAACACACACACCGTGAGCACACTCCCGGAGCAGTGGGCAGTCATTTTTGCTGCGGCACCTGGGGGTTAGGGGGTTAGGTGCCTTGCTCAAGGGCATCTCAATTGTGGGTAATGAGAGGGAAAGAGACTGCTGTTCATTCACTCCCCCACCTACATTTCCTGACTCGAACCCACAACCTTCGGGTTACAAGTCCGACTCTCTAACCATTGTATTGTACCTAATATATGAGCATATATTTGTTGTATTTTTTGTTTAGAATATTTGTGTTGTCAAAAGCTTGCTGCGTTGAGAGGCACTATTTGAGTTTCTCCTCTCAAATCGGTTACTTCCGAGATTTTGTTTCAGTTAGTATCCTGCTTAAGTAGACAGCAGACAACAAGGCAGCTCAGTAGGTTTAGGAATATATTTAAAATTGCACCTAAAGGTCATGTACAACACTCATTAAGAGTGCTCGTTTCCGCTGCTTCCTTCAAAGAGAAGCTATACCCTTCACCTATTTTCTATCCATTTTTAAAGATGTCCTCTATTCCCAGCTGTTCTGCCCTGTTTTCATTTCCAGCAGTGTTTGCCCTGTTATTGTCCACTCACTACTTTCTCAAGGAGAAAGAAAAACGCACAAGTGCGCCAACACTGACACAGCTATAAATGCAGGTGCCAGGTCAAAATTAAGTTATATAGAGAAGTTGAGTATTGAATAAACAGCACTGAAAACTTCCATATGTAAAAAGGTACAAAATCTGTCACTGGACCAGCACCCTTTGAAACGTACCTAGTTACTAACATGGACACTTTAGGTAATATTATGTTCCTTTAAGGTACTAATATGCACCCTTCAGGGGTAAATGAGGTACAAAAGTGTACCTTTTGAAAAGATACCACCCCAGTGATAGCTTTTGTACCCTTTTTTTCTGAGAGTGCAGAGAGTTAGATGCAATGGGAGATGTTTTGCTTGTTGCATTGCTGAATTTAAGTTCCTTAACTTACCCAGAGTGTTTTTGGGCTTTACAGGAGCAACCTTACGGACAGGTAGGGTATTGGAGAAGGTCTCTCCACCGTGTCTGTGAGACTGCAGGGACGATTTCTCGTGTGCAGCTCTGGTATCCATCCAGTGTTGGTAATCTTCTCCTCCATGGACCCCTGAGCCATTCACTATGGGCAAACTATCTGCTCCCATCATCCTCTGCAAGAGGATTTTTTAAGGAATAATTAAGACACAGTTTATATGTGTACAAACAAACACTTTACTTCCACTATACAGTTACTCATTGCACCAGATGTGCCTCTGTGATAATAAACTGTAAACTAGAAGTAAGCGCCTGCAGGTTTCAGATTATTCTTTTCACAGCATCGTGGTCATTATCAAACAGCATTTTAATGACTTTATATCCATCTTTCTCTTTCATTTGGCCGTGAGTGGTTCTCACACCCCCAAACACCCTCAGGACTTAATTATACACATCATTAATGCAACCATTTACAAATTCTCTAGCTGCAGTTGAGACTTTGTTTTATTTTGTGGCTCACATTGGGGTTTTTTGGTCAAACTGGGTTTCTAACTCACCGACTGTTGGCTCCCCATGAGAGCTGCCAGCTCAGGTGGCACAGGAAGCGGCTTGGCCCCAGGGATGGGGTCTGAGATGATCAGGTTAGATTTAGAGGTGTGGTGTCCCAGCGTCCCCGCTGCTCCTGAGCCCATCTGCTGAGCCAGAAGCATCGCCCGCTCTGGGAGTTTATTTGGGTCGGCACATGCTTGTTGCCACAATGGGATCTTCTGCGTTAGCAAGTCTCTGCCCTAAAAAACAAACAAACAAGTATTAGCACCCAGCATGAGTGACACAAGCTTTACACACCTGCGAGAGAACAATTTAGATTAGTCCAGAAAACCCATGAGGGTAAATCATGGATAACAGACCAAATACAGGCTCTCTGTGTGAAAATAAACTTCAGTTCTTGCACAGCTGAGGTTTCAGAGGTGAGTTCTTCAACTGATGGACTGATAGAGATAGGGAATGCGATAAAGTGTGATAAAGTGATCCCTCTTCACCTCCCGTTCCTCTGAAGCTCTGAGACATCCCTCTCTATCCTGACAACCTCCCCTCCCTGTCGGTTGAAGCCTGAAATAGCCTCATTACTCTGCCCTGTGCACAGGCAGTGAGCCTGGCTGAGCGCTACGACCAGTAGCTGTAAAAGAGAGAGATGAGGAACACCTAGAGACCTCTGAATGTAGAGCACAGGAAGTGCTTTTATCTTTGGACTCTTTTCTGTAATTCAGATCATCTGCTTGAGCAGTGCATGTATGCTTATTTAAAACTCTGAAGACCCACATTTAAGAGAGATGTGGCAAATGAAGAGTTAATGAACAATTTGATGTGTTTTGACATTTTTTGTCATTTTTATTTAAAGGGATAGTTCACCCAAAAATGAAAATTGTTGTTATTTACTCACCCTCATGTCGTTCCAAACCAGTATAAATTTTGGTTTGATGATCATAAATAGTTGTACTAGTTCGGGCCAAATAATTGTACTTAAATACTAATTTAATTTTTCAATTGTATATACTTTTATTTAAGTGATTGCTCAATATGTCTAATACATTTATGGGCTCCATTTCGTCTTCTGCGCTTCCGCATTCGTCATTGCATCATGCGGCGGGTCAGAGGTTATTCTTCCGCCGCAAAACGATGCGTACGGCCATCTGCCGGAAGCTAGTTATTATAGTTAATAAAGTTTTAAATACGGATATTTTTCTTACAAAAACCCATCACTTCACTTCAGAAGGCCTTTATTAACACCCTAGAGCCATATGGATTGTTTTTATGATGGATGCATGCATTTTTGGAGGCTTCAAAATCACGCCCCCCATTCACTACCATTATAAAGCTTGGAAGAGTCAGGATATTTTTAAATATATCTCTGATTGTGTTCTTCTGAAAGAAGATAGCCATATACACCTAGGATGGGTTGAGGGTGAGTAAATCATGGGATAATTTTCATTTTTGGGTGAACTATCCCTTTAACATAAGTGTGATAAATGTACTACCCATTGCACTAGGTGAAAGGTCTTCTAAATCGCTACTTACTTTAAAAAATTTCCTTTTTTTAGCCTTTCATAATCTTTGTTCTTATTCTCCTTCACTCTGTGCTCATAATACCTCTGCAGTCTCTGTTTGGCCAGCACAGGTCAGTACCGCATCTACTGAGCCCCCATGGTCCTTTTCTAAGTCACGACCTCATACCACCCCACCCAAAGCAATTATCACCCGCTTGCCTGTCCAGCACCTGCAGACTCTGTCACGATCTTATTGGGTCCATGAAAGCAAAAACACTAGCAATGTTTTCATTGCATTGGAAACAATTGGCAGAACTTAAAGTCAGTTTACCCATGCACATAATTTTTAAAATTCATGTGCCCAAGTGCAATTTCCAATTCATCATGCTTTAAATGCTGAAAAGTGTTAAGAGTGGCATGACATTGTATATAGTCAAAAGATTCAGGAGACACAGATCATTCAACTATTTGAGGTTTCAACATGTTTTAAAAGGGCTAGTTCACCTAAAAATGAAATTTCGGTCATCATTTACACACATTTACTCGCATGTCGTTCCAAACCTGTATGACTTACCTTCTTTAGTAGAACACAAATGCAGACTAATAATAATATCCTGAACTATTTATGTCCGTAAAGTGTTGCTGTATGTGAACCATTTAACTTCCAGCCTCTTCTTCATACAAATGTATTGTAAGGCTTTAGAAGACTTGAAATACATATAAAAAAAATAATAAATTATTCTGCAAAACATCTCCTTTTGTGCTCCATTGTAAAAAAAATAAATTAATAAAAGTATGTCATACAGGTTTGCAGGGACAATGTCATTTTAATTTTTGGGTGAACTCTGGTTATTGATCACCATGTGGCGTATTGGCTATAAAGCTCAGGGCTACTAACTGTTGCTTGTTCAAACCTCTCAAAGAGTAAGGCACTTGATTCCAAGTTGCTCCAAAAGGACTGACCCTGCAATAAGTATACTGTAAGTCACTTTGGATAAAAGAATCTGGTAAATCTTGCTGCCTTTTCAAACAACTGCAATTCAGAGACCACTACTAACTACCCATTAGTTCCCAAGAAATCTATGAATCCTTCAAATGTACAAATTTTATTACATGTTTAAGAGGTCTCTTTTCAATTTTCTTCCCAGTGGTATAATCTCTTAGTCATCCGAGTGTGAGAGAGACTCTTTATACTCTCTTTGTTCCTTCTGCCCTCAGTTGCAGACGAGTGAGTAAGTATCAAGTACCGTTGCTATTGCGTGACTGGCGTGGGCGACAGTGTTAAGATTCGACCATGACGAACTCTGGCAGATGGTCAGTTTAGTTCACATCACTTTGTTCTTCCTGTTCTCACAAAAGTAGTTCATAGAGAAGGTGAGATATTGCCAGCATTATGCTGAATAGACCTCAATACAGTTTTACCCTGTGAAGTAATGCCTCTTTGTTTTAAATATTTCTCCATTTGCCTGCAGAGAAAGAGTCTTCCTACACATACATGAAAACAGTGATTATCGTCTGAACAGTTTGTTCTTGTAAAAGTGGGCCACTCTCTGCCTGGCCCTCCCTTTTTCTTCTTCTTCTCTTGCCATCGTTGCTCCCAACGCTCTGTCTATCACCAACTCTGAAGCGTGGGCGTCACAGTAGAGGAGTGAAGCTCGCTTACGCGGGAATGACTGGTGTTCTTCTGCATGCTGGTGAATCCACCAGATATCACCCATTCTCTACTCTATTTTTGATCAGTGTGAATGTAATGTCCTAAAAAGGATAATCATCCTTCACGGCGTAATTGTGTTTGGGTGGCACCACCTTGATTAAATCTCGATATGATTGATAAGCAATCAAATGTAGTCTTGATTATAAATCATATTGAATTGTAAACACAATTTAACAGTACTGGCATTAGTGACCCAAATTAAGAACTTTCCCCAATATACATTCAAGCACATTCTCTAGCAAGCATGGTGGAATGATCAGCAATGAAATGCAATGAATGACTGAATAAATGGGACTTGGGAGCAGAAACAACTGAACACAAAATGTGTGGAGTTGTCCAAGTATATAATTTACTTGGCAAAATGGATACTTAATTTATAGTATATATGATCTGCTTTAATGTTGACATTACATGACTGAAAGGTTAAAGACAACATGAAATCAATATTGAGCATATATACTTTCTTAAATGTCTTTTGTCATGTAAAGTTTTTCCAGAATATTTGATCAAATGTAATTTTGATCATTTTGTAATTTTCATAACTGCTAATGTAATGAAGGCCAAGTTGACATAAACGAGGCTTTATCAATAATATTAGTTTAACTAAATAAATGATCCAACCAAATATGGATAAAATCAAATTAGTCTTACTGATTATTCAGCTTCACTGAAAATATGTCACATTGCGGAAGCTAAATGTGTTGTAAATTGCATTTAATGTTGTCTTAAACATTAAAATGTGCAAATAATGGCTAAAATGCATGCTTAGTACAATTTCTTACTTAAATTAGCTGAATTTCAGTGTTTCTGCAACCCAAATTTTCTTCAGCATGATATGGATTCTCACCTTGTTGTGGTAGGTGGTGCTTGATTTCGCCACTGCACATTGACGGTCAACAAGGAAGCAATACCTCCGTCTCTCTTCAGACAGGGCGTTCTTGTAGCTCTCAGCAATGTAGTTATCCAGCTCATTTTGTTTGCTGCTGATGGTCTCGACGTACTGGGGGACAGGTAAGATGGCATGAAGCAGACAAAAAAAAAAAAAAAAGGCAAACAATGCCCAAGTCTGACTCAGACTGATGTAATGAATGGCATGCTAGGAGAAACCACACATTTCAAATGACAACCATGTAGGCTTGCTGTTAATGCTAAAGCTCAATGGTCCATAGCACACAAAGCTGGTGAGGGCTTATTCAGCCGGCCGATTGAATCCAAGTAGCAAAGAAGGTCATGTTCATTATTAAGCATTCAATAAAATAAAATAATTAAAATGTATTTTAGCAATGGTTAAATAAGATAATCATAATATTATCCTAAGAGTCCAGTATAACAACATAGAAATGACCAAGGCTGCTGCCTCGGTAGAGATACACACTACAGCCAAAACATCATCTAACAAGGACATACGCCTTGCAGGAACTGGATGTGATCCAAACGCGCACACACAGATGACACCTTTCATAAGGTTCCTCAACCTGTGTAGGCATTGTGATATCACAGTGAGTTATGCTGATTCCTTCCCACCAAGTGTTAATGAAAAAGGCTGGAATCACTGTTTGCAAGTCTATTATTAGTCTAAAGGTCATTGCATCTTGTGAAATCATGTCACGGGTTCATAGTGATGGATGAATACAATATGAGTACAATATGTTCACCCAGACTCTCAATCTTTGACGTGTCATGAGTTTAGTGACTTGCACAACTGAAATGAATAAAGCAATTCCTCATCCAGAGTTTAAAACTCATTTGGTACACATCCAATCAGCACCAAAACAGTTTTGTAGGTTTAGTTACTATGATGCTCTTCAAATGTATAAGATAGACTTGTAATACTTTGCATTAAACTCATGTGGGAAAGAAAGTGAGAGGCAAAAGAGGAAAAAAATGAAATGCTAAAGAGAAACACTAAAAAAAAAAACACATCAGCTTTGACTGAGAAACAGATGTTATAGTGTCAAACATAAAAGCAGATACTGAGTTGTCAAGCTAGTGTACATGTAATCAGCCTGAAGGCCAAAACACACGATGTAAATGTACCATTTCCAGGATTCTCTCTGATCATGAGTGGGAGTTTGGTCACACTGCTGACAGGTAATATGCTCAGCACACAAAAACAGCTGAACGCAGAATATTTCTGCACATAGCATCAACCCAAAGTGTCAGTCACATCACTTTATCAGGCTTGAAAGACTTTTTCTTCTGACATAACTTTATTTAAAGTGAAGTGGGAATTACTCAGCAAAATATTCTAGGTGAGTGAAAAGAAAATGCTGAGGGCAAAGCATGGTGGTTACACTTCTCCTCAAGTATCCTCTGCTCTTTCCAGGATCTTACCAAAATAGAAAGAACATACTTGGCAAAAATTTTGAAGGCATTTCTCTCCCTTTTGGAGTTCAGTTCTTGAGTGTAAGAAACTCAAAATTCATTTTTTTTGTATACAAACTAGCATATACTGTCAGGATTCTGTTACTTTGGTCTGGTTTATTCTTAAGTGACAGAGACACTCCGATCATCTTGTCTTTGTGTGGGTGTGCGGTTTCGAGTTTGCTCGAGCTGTATGCTCGTGTCCGCATGTGACGCTGTATGTGTGGAGCAGGGTGTTCGGATCCCGGCACTTTGGCAGTTCAGTGTTGGGGTTTGGACACATTCATGCTCCATGTTTGTCTCTTGTTGTGAGGTCACAGTTTGAGTGTTCATTCACTCATTGTACACTTTTGTCGCGTATGTTTGTGTCGAGCGCCTGGTCTACGTGTTCATTGACATATACACTAGAGATTTCTATTTTAAATAAATGTTCTTTTGGACATAGAATGAATCCTTAAGAATCCTTTAAAAAAAAGTCTCGCTTTCCACAAAAATATTAAGCAGCACAACTGTTGTCAACATTGATAATGTTTCTTGAGCACCAAATCAGTATCAAATGGCTGCTGAATATTTAGCTTTGCAATCACATGAATAAATTACATTTTAAAATATATAAAAATAGAAACCAGTTGTTTTAAATTGTAAAACATTTAAAAAAAATCTTACCTACCCCAAACCTTTGAATGGTACATAAGCTACTAACATAGCTGTATATGTGGGCAGCAGTAATTTAAGATGACTGAAACTTTATTTATTTGAACATGTCGTAGCCCACATCTGCATGTAGACTGCATGTGTTTATGCGCTAATGGATCAGATTTGACATATGTCTTTTTCTCTCTGGATAATGACAGCACTATACTGCAGGATCTTCTTTGTATTTAATGACCCATGGTCAAGACCTCTTTTCTGCTCCTATTAAATGTTCTTTCAGTGTCTGAGTCACAAAGAGTACATTTACATGTACAGTTCATGTACAAGCCACAGGCTAAGATTAAACCTTGAGGTGCAGCAAGTACACTTACACAACTGTAGAGGTAGAAACAGCGCAAGTCCGTTGCTACATACGAGTACAAAAATATGTTGTCACCAGGCAAAGCTTAAATGCATCATATTTCTGCATCTTATAGTTACCAAACTGCCCTTGCACTAGTTAGCCTGCACACAAAAGGGTTTCAGTAGCAAATGCTGGCAGCAATTCACTTTATTTTATCTAGCGATTAAGTAAAATGTCAGAAAACTAGTGTTTTTTTATGTCAGCTTTGATAGATTTTTACTGCAATACAGCCTGAGGCAATATATTCACCCATGATTTATTTAAAACAACCAAAATATGTATACTATATTTTCACCATCAGACATTAAAAGTACAGGAGAATGGCAAAAAATTCAACATCTATATTTACAATGTCCTATAGTGATTCAGGTAATAGACAGGCAGTGTGATTAGCATGATGTTAAGTACTACTTGTAAAGTAGCTGACATGATAGTTCTCAACTAAGCAACAGTAAACACTCTTTAAATAGCTGTCAGGATAAAAACACTGCATTCAACAGGTTTACACAGGTACTGTACTACTGCACTGTCATGGTGTGTTTGTATGCTGGGCAGTAAGTAGCCGTATGTCTCATTATGGTGGGGTCGGGGTAAATGGGTTCAGAAATCATATTCAGATGAAAAATCCTGCACTATGTGCCTTTAGTTTGGTACCCAAGGGGAATAAAAATGTACACACACATACGCACAAAGATGATGTAATGTGGGTCCATATCCTACACTACTGCAGCCTGAAATCATAAGTGACACTGCAGTTCAAATCAATCTGCCTGCCCTCCGTGTGGCCTCATTTTAACACGTACTGAATATGAATGCAGGATACGTTTGCAGTGCATTAATATGATTCCTCAAGGAAACAAAAAGAGAGAAATGAGTGTATTAGATTAGTCACGGTATTAATATTGGCACCAGTTCTGCGGGGGAACTGGAATAGACCTGCGTTTCTCTCTAGTAATCAGGGAGGAAATTGAAACGGCATTTTTTCTTATATAAAACAAAACATACTATTATGTTTTAACAAGTGTGAAAAATTACAAACTTAAAATTACAATTACAACAGCTGATTTTATTCCAGAAAATATTAACTAGTGATAGACAGATATATTGACATTTTTTGGGGCAAATTGAGATTATTGGCATAATCATGGAAGTAAAAGGTTAATGTTAAAATTAGATTTTGTCTAAATAAATAAAAAAATAAAAA
Source organism: Hypophthalmichthys nobilis (assembly GCA_037950665.1). Lineage (NCBI taxonomy): Eukaryota > Metazoa > Chordata > Actinopteri > Cypriniformes > Xenocyprididae > Hypophthalmichthys > Hypophthalmichthys nobilis. Next base: position 7,671,374 of record CM075472.1, read on the forward strand.
AATAAATGCATGTGAATTTACGCATCACAATATTATAATGTAGACTTTGAAAATGGATATTGATTTGAGATTACAAAGATTACATTTTAAAATTATTAGTATTTTTAAACATTAACTTTAACATTTTCTGTCATCTAATGCTCACTTAATCTAAATGAAAAATAGGGGAAATAAGCATGCACAATTAAATATCCAACACCGGCCAATATATGAATAATTGTATTTATAAAAAAAGAAATCTCTAATATCAGCAAATTACCAATATGGTACCACTGTAAGTTCATGTCATCAAGTGTTTGAAAGATATTCACTACAGCTTGGTGTAGTGTGTTTTGCAGCATTGAAGCCAGACTCTCCACAGCATGACGCACAGCAGGGACCATGAGCCCCACATGTAAAATGCATCTATGGTTCATACTGAGCTGCTAAGTAGAATGAACACACACACCTATAAATAATTGACAAAAGCTATTACAGAAAAAAAATATCATATTCATTGGACATTTAAGAAATTTCATGAGAGAGTTGCCACATGTAGGGAACCATGGGAAGGGTTTACACATACAGTGTTTTCTCAGGGGTAAATCTCAGCTTTCACAAATAGTAAACTGCAAAAAAGAAAAAAAAAAAATCCTGGGGAGCATCTGGTTTATGGACAGAGGCCAGAGACGTTTTGAGTTACAGCTCCAAATATCGATTTTTCCCCTCCCCTGAAGCCCTCTGCCACTCAGAGCTGTGAGGCACAAGCTAAACTAACAATCAGAATGTGATTTCCATCTGTTTTCTAAACACACTTCTCACTTCAGAGCTGCATACACATCAAACTTTTGGCCTTTGATCACAGGTCAAGAAAATATGTAGAGCCTCTGTTTCTGCTTGGCACTGAATCTGTTGAGGTCTATGGATGGCCAAAAAAAAAGCATAAAAGAGCATATAGAAAAGGGTGGTTTAGGGTAGGCTTAAAACGAAAATGAAATTCAAAGAAATTCCGATAACTGATGAAAATGTACTTTTCAATAATAAATACTGCATTTCTCTACATAAATATATTATATGTATATATATTCCTGTCATTCTATGTTAAATTTCGATTCAATTTTCTTTTGGGTGTGGCCAATTTATTTCAATTTTACACTCATGAACACTCAAAGGAAACTAATTCTTAACTTATGAATGTTGCTCAACCCTGATATAGAAAAACAAATCACCTCTGTTTGGTCTACTATGATCTTCATACAGCTTTTGTTGGACTCCGGAACAGGAAGTTGCCTCCATTGTTTTCACTTAATTCATTTAAACAACCCACTCATCTTCCTTCTTTCTGTGTTTTATCTTATACACACCTGTGGAGAGTGTTTAACAAGCAAACAGAGCCCACAGCGTTTTACACAACAGCGTGTTCCCACACCTCTATGAGGAGCACACCTACAGCTAATGGCATGAACTGATCCCAGGTCAGTCCACAACATAACACTCCCACTTCCCCCTGACCTCGCACCTGGTGACGACGGTAGTGAGAGGCGTACGTTCAAAACAACAACTCAACCCTGTACAACGAGGCCTCGGTGAACAAAAGCACAAGGACTCCACACACAATGAAACCCACACAAAACTAGTACAATATTGTATGAAAGGACTTCAGCCAAACGGAGTGGGATTTTCTTTAACACCTAAAGAGCCAATGAGACTAAAACTGGAATATTTTTTTCTGTTTTCACAGCTTATTGTCTGATTCAGTGCAAAGCAGAAGCATGAAAAGAGCAACAACATCAAGAAAGGAAAAATATACCTTTATCGAAAAAGAAAATAATGACAACATTTATAAACCCCGTGGATCCAAAACGTGTGAAAAAAAAAGATTTTAATACATTCTGAAAAAATGCCTGTGCAAAATTCGCTGCCGACATGGTTATTTTTAATGAATATTTCAAACCAACTGGCAAATATTTGTAATAAATATATTATAATATAACAAAACAAAAATATGTTGGAAAAAATAGCATAAATTGCCAATGTAAAAATGTGATCATGAGCATGTTTAAATTCTTATATCCTCTCAAGTGTGTTCAAAGTTCTATATTCAAACTTTGAAGAGAGAAAGAGGTGGATTTATGAAGATTATTTAAAGAGGGATTTAAAGAATTCCCACAATATTCCATCCCAGCAGGAAGACTCAGTTGGATATCACGGATTGCACACACATTAAAAAACAAATTCAATGCCTAAATTCTGGAACATTCCAATCTACTGCCAAACTCAGAGACAAGGGACTTTAATTATTTAAGACTTGAATTGATTTATTGATTTCTGTACTTGAGGGACATTTTAAAGAAATAATTCATCAAAAAATAAATTTACTCATGTTGTTCCAAATCTGTATGACTTTCTTCTATGGAACGAAAAGGAGAAAACATGAAGAATGTACTGGAAACTGCAATTATAATAAATGGGGACTGACTTCGGAACAACATTCTTCAAAACATCTCCATTTGTGTTACACAAAAGAAGATCATATGGGTTTGGAATGACATGAGGGTGAATGTTGACAGAATTTTTATTCTTGGGCATAATTATTCCACCAAAAAGTAACTACTTAAAAGTAATTATCTTTGTTGAAATTTGAAGAGCAGAGCTGACTCACCTGCATCTCCTTGTCTCCATATTTGGAGGGGTTCTTGCTGCCCTGACTCTTCCTGCGCAGCTTCTTCAGTTCGGCCTGGCACTTCTCCAGACTCTCTCCTTTACTTTTGTGTTCCATCTGATATTTCTTCAGAGCTGCCTGCCAGACGAAATAACACAGCTCTCATCATAATCAGCAGCTAAGAATATCCAAATGGACAAGACGAAGAAATTAATGGTCATATTTCAAATATCTATATCAAGCATCCATTCCAGAAAGACCTCAAGTGGATGAATGACAACTAGAATGGAATGAGATGGGGCTCTTTCTTAGTATTCTTGATAACTTTATTCTCAGGACATCCTCAGGTTTAAAGCTTAAAATAAATGTTTAGCATGCCCATAGTGAGTCAATTGTTTTTTAACAATGCTTAACTGAACTGAATCCAGAATCGAAAAGACCTGAAGGTCGCTTTACTAATGGGAACTTGGCTGAGTCAGCCCAATAATGTCTTTTATTGTCCTCAAAGTGTCTTCCCAGAGCTTGCTGCTTCATGGATTCATTGTGTTTCAGACCAAGCTTCTTTGTTTCCCCCAGTTTTCACTGCCAAAGCCTTCTGCTACATTTGACTGAGCCTAACGCAGTTTTATTTTTCATCCTTGCTATGTGTGGAACAGAAAAGCATGGGAGCACAGTTAATTATTTCTGTCAATGCTGGAAATGAGTGACCGAATAAATGGGCCTTTGATTTCTTGCCAAGAAGCTGAGGGTCAGTCTAATGCATTTACAAACAAGCCTGTTAGAGACCGCAGTAAGAAGACTTCTCAATCCGTGTTGCTGAAAGCCTCGTTTCAGATGCTCCGCTGATCTTTCATACATATAAACAGATTTCTCTCAAGTACAAAAAAAACTACTTTTCCTCATACAGGCGAGAAGACAAGCCTTTTAGAAGATGTTTGTGTTCATGTTGGTAATATTCTCGCTTTCATTATGCAGTAAACTCAGTTATTGCTTTTAAAAGAGATGTTATTTGGGGGTGCATAAGGCCAATTAGGTAAAATGGAGAATAAATCTAGTTATGCTATTGGAAGAGACTACTGTTTTAAAACAATTAAATAAAGAAACGAGACAGAAAGACAGCGCTTAGCTTGATTGAGTTAGAAAGAAGATCTCGAGAGAAATACAAATTATGAATTTGGAAAAAGTGAACATGCTGTGCCTTAATGAAATTCAACTTGCAAAAATAATATAAAAAGAGAGTTTAAGGCACTCTTTTATCATGAGTAACAAATGTCATAAGCATTACAACCCTAAATATTTTTCTTCCTTGCTAAAGCATAAATATTTTGATGAAATATATCTGTTCTGCAATTTTTTTGTAAGTGAAATCCAATTATTGCATTTAGGAATTTCATGTGAAGGTGAAAGTTAAACTCAGATTTCACAACTGGTTCAAGTTACTCACATTGGCTAACAGAAATCTGTTTAGTTTAGAAGTGACTTTTGTGTCAAAAAATTAATCTTTTTGCCCACAAAATTTCAGAAACATTTGCTTAATGTGACCGTACCATAAGTACGTTTTTGTGTATGCATATATACTTACGTTTAAGTAGCGAACATCCAATTCCACTTTTTTCTCCAGTTCTGTGAGTAGTTCATTGTGGAAAGATTTCAGCTGAAAATTACAGTAGACAAATACAGTTTATATTACATACACACTCACTCTACATTACAACAAACCAGCAATATTCCTCTCTTATGACAAACAAGGATTCTGCATTTAAATACACATTTCACACACCAAACTCAGTCATTAACACTAGACAAAATAGCCTTACAGAACCAAAACTGATACTCTTGCTACAGATATTTACTCCTTTTTCTGCCCTGTTATCATGTTCAGAAGGACTCAGATATGGTTTGTTTAACATCTGCAGCTGTGTCACACAGCACAGGAAAGTCTGTGTTCTGTCTAAGTTAGTGTGTTTACGCATGTGACCATGGACTATTGTCCTCCATGTATATACGGAAGCGTCTGAGTCGACGTGACATTTTGAGACGCCACTCCCTTCCATTTCCCTACCCTTGAGGCTAATGGGGCCTCTTAGATACAACCTGATTGTCTCAGCCATGTTGCGAGAAAATGTAATGAGAAAATGTGAGCCTATGAGGCAATACGATCTTCATCACATTAATGATACTCACCATGTCCTCTAGCTGCATTTGAATCTGTCTGTGAACCTCTGCCATCTGAAACAGCACATCCCCTTTGAGTGAGAGAGAGAGAGAGAGAGAGAGAGAGAGAAAGATAGGCAGAGGAAATAGATGAAATTGTCATTATAATGCTTTTGCACTTGATATCAGAACACCATGCAGTCAGACAAGGGTGCAGGGAAGAGAAAAAGGAGGTAGAGAGAAAAATTATGAACAAGGTGAGCCGACAGTCAGAGCCGGCGCCAGGCCACATAAATCTGGGGGGGCATTTATATTTCTAGGGGGTTGGGGGCAGCTGCAGGCGAAATCACGCATTTGTAATTGCCTTCCAATACGTGCTCGCTTTTCGCTTTTGCTTTCAAATTTGCTCGAGTTCAGCAGGGAGGAGAGGGAGGGGGAGGGTCCCCCCTTGGCGCCGGCCCTACCGACAGTCAAGTTATAGAAAGAATCTGATAAACACGATAACTCAAATAAAAAACACCACAAAATATTAAACCATATTGTTTAATAAAAAAACAAATGAGATCACACTGAAAAAATAATATTACTGAAATATATTTTTCCATGACGATGCATAACAAGCAAAATAAAACAAAATTATTCATGGGAAACAGTAAAAGCATATTGCAAGTGCATGTTTAATAAACATGAGAAGACTGAACAAAAAATGATAGAAAAGATGTCAAAAAGAAAATGTTGTTAGCACACAATTTTCTCAAATCAACGTATCATTCTGTGGTACAAGAGAGAGAAAGAAGAGGAAAATCAAAAGAAAAGGACAAATAAAGAAAGAAGAGGTGAATCATGCAGCCATTTGAGGCGTGTGTGTTGTGTTGTGCAGTGTCGGGATACCTACATGCTGCCTCTTCTGATTAGGCAATGCATTGTAAAAAAAGGAACAAAAGACCTAGTTTGAGCAGGAACAAAAGTACAGAAGACCTTAAGACAGTGAGAAAGAGTGAGAGCTAGCCAGAGTGAATGAGTCAAACCTCCCCAAACACTAAATGCATAAATAACACAGGCCAGAGGGCTGCCCTAGTCTGATGGACACAATTTCAAAGCAGTGTTTCCTACACTGCTATTTGCTGCTGAATCCATAACACCACAATGAAAAATTAAAGCATTAAACCACAAGGGCCATCAAAGTATGCAAGTGTTTTTGAAGTCTTTGAAGGCTCAAAGTGGCTGGTGGCATCACTGTAGGTGTGTGTAGAGTCTCAAATCATATTACTTAATCAAAGCAGCCCTAAAACAAAACTTCCATTCATTACATTAGCACTGCACACTTCCACAGGGACAGAAATGATTGTAGAGTGCTGAGACATCTTCCTTCCATCCATCCAACATACTCTTGTCTAACTCTGCATTAACTCTAACCAGGTTTGAACTGGCTTAATAAAATAATGAAATAAAATAACAAAAAACGCACACACAGTATGCAACATAGAGGGCAGCATCAGCCGCAGACACTTTGAAAAGACAAGGCATTTACACACACAACTTTTCAGCAGTAAAAGAACAATGACAGACGTTCACGTTCATGCATCCGCATGACATCCAATGGGCATGATGTCTCTCTACCTCCTGAACTGGTAATGGACGCAAGTCTGAATGTATAGGGGTGTAAATGTGGAGGCAACTTATCCCGCATTGTTGGTGCTTTGAATGATACCTCAAATTGTGCTGCCTGTTATTTTCCATATCACTAGATATTAAATACTTTCAATACACACTTGTTTATATTTAAAATCCATGCACATCCCTCATAAATCTGAGCTACTGAGCCAGTGTGTTTCATAAAGCGTGACCCTGCCTGTCTTTGAATCCGTCAAGCCGGACCCAGGACAACTGCACCAGCCTGCAGTACATATCTAATCAAGCCTTCCTCTTAAGCCCTGCCTTCTGAGAAATAGAGGGACAGTCCGTTTTATACAGTCGTTTCAGTTCAAGGTCAGCAGGGGCCATCCAACCAGTAACGTCCATCGAAACAGAGAGATTAATAATATGCAAACACATATTATAAATATGCTGATCTTGCTGTATCCAAATTCAGTCAGTTTGTGGTAGAATGAAGAAAAGATTAGCAGTAAAAGGGGGAGCAGGCATGAATGTGACACTTTCTAAGGTACCAAAGGAGAATAGCCATTAGCTATGTTTATATGCAAAGTTGCAAATTTAATGTGCGCAAATTTGGAATATTGCATAAAACATTTGCGAATAAAGCACTGTTTCCACCCAGTGAGTCAAAGAGAACAAAATCGTCACTTCCTGATAAACTGGTGCTAAATATCACTAAGAAAAATGAAAGCTGCTGCAGTAAAAGCAACTGTATATAATAATTTTTGTATATAATAAATTACTTGAGCCTCAGAGCGCGGAGATGAAACACAATAAATGCTGTCATGTTATGTTGCATTCAGATGCCTGGAGTTTGTGAACGCAATCGTGTGAGGCACTTCTGGGAGGGAACCGAACCACTTTAACGACAGACTTTGCTCAGGCATTACAGAATAACCAAAACAGCACTTCAGAAGCTGTGCAATGAGATTGGTTCGCTGGTTGGTCCAGTTATGCCGCAAAGTCTTTTTTGATGTGCATCAAGGAATTTATTCTGTAAAAGTGTTTCCATCGTAGTTTATGCACGTTTTCGTATCGCATAAAAAAATTATCCTACTCATTTGAGTGCATACGTTTTTCATGCACATTTTTAGAATTTATGCGCATCTTGGCATTTCCATCCAGTGTTTTTTAATGCGATATTCCAAAATGCGGATAAAAATAGATGGATGGAACATAGCTATTGTTATCCAATAGGAACTCACGGTAACACTTTATTTTAGGGTCTTTTAACTAGTTGCTTACTAGCATGCATATTAATAGAATATTGGCTATTTATTAGTACTTATTAAGCACATATTAATGCCTTATTCTGCATGACCTTATTCTACATTCTTAATCCTACCCAATACCTAAACTTAACAACTACTTTACTAACTATTAATAAGCAGTAAATTAGGAGTTTATTGAGGGAAAAGTCATAGTTATGTGTTCCCTATACTAAAGTGTTACCGAACTCACTTACTCAATTAACGTAATTAGATATGATGGTTATGTGGTGATTACCAATGTTAAAAAAGAAGGGGAAAATACAGACCACTTCAATTTAATTATTTTCAGAAAAAAATGTTGGTTTCTCTTTCATAGCTCTGAAGATGTGATGGAGATCTCAGTTATTCTTCATCTAAGTATCTCAGATGTTTCCTCAAAAATTCTTTAGGAAAAATAAACGAGGCAACTGCCTAAATACAGTAAGAGTATAGTGATATAAAATTAATGTGGATAGCATAGCTCAGATCTTTTGGCATGAGTTCATATTAATATCTCTAACTGCCAAGTCTGCAATCACATTTTGTGACAGACAACAGTTTGTGACAATGTTGAGATCTCTTCTGAGACAATTCTCAAGGCTGTTTAGGAAAAACAACTGAGATATTAAATGTAATGTGTGATTTTTCTTCCCTATGGGTATCTATCGGGTTCATATAAAAGTGTATGTGTACTGAAGACCCTCAGTTGCTGACCATGCCCTCACCTCACCCCATTGTCCCCAGTCCAGATCTCGTCTGTAAGTCGACACACTCTCATTTCCTGTCTAAGTCAGCACAATGGTCTGACACCACTCCCCGTCCTCATCCTTCCCATCCCCGATCTCTCTGCTGCAATTCAGCCATGCTCGGCAAGGCTCTAAGCCGCTTACCAGTAATCAGCACGGATCACAACATCTGCAGCTTTGAAAGACTTAAACATATTGTTGTCCGCTCTTAAAGGGCCGAATCAATTAGGGTTCAGTCTAAAGAAACACTGGGGCATCTAGTCAGCACCCTAAAAAAACGAGCTACTAAAAACATTTTGGCTTGTTTGACGAAAACATCAATCATCAATAAATTATTTAAATAAAGCACTGAGGACTTAGTAAGGAATAAATACAAAAGATAAAGAGATTAAAATGAGAATGATTTTTGATTTGCTGTGCACAAGTAAAGTCAACATGAAACACCTTTCGCAAACCCCTATTTTCGTAAAATTATACTTTTCTACGGAGTCCTGCACATGACATGCTGGGGAAGGGGGGTCAAGTTATCATGGCCACGAATTAAGAATTTGTTCCCACAAGAGATGGGCACTTGAGTTACTGACTCAGACTCGAGTCGCATTTTAATTGACTTCAGACTTGACTCGGACTCGACCTGAAATGACTTCAGACTTGACACAAAGGACTCGTGAATATTTTAAAAACAACTCATGTCTTTTATCCTTAACTACTGATATAATAAATAAAGAAATTGTGTTTTACTTGAATGGTTTTATAATATCTGCGTCACATATATTTCCCGTGTTGTGGTAGATCGGACCTTTGTCATAGAATTTGATTACGTATATCCGTGACTTGCGCGTAAACTCTGAAATGTCATAAGAGTTTCATGAAACATGACGGAAGCCACCGTGCCATATGTTCTCACATTTGGGTTTATTAACATGTCAGATTGGTTAGATGTAGAGAATGCGGGAAAACCTTTAAAGACACCAGAACGACAACATCAAATTTTATGAGACATTGCATCCACAAAGGTTAGTCACATTAACTCAGACATCTAACTATTATACTGTGGTGTCGCTGCATGGCTCCTTTGGATCGCCAGATTGGTAAAATATGAACAAAAAAATGTCTAACCTTTAAACCTAGAACTACGTTTTATCAATCTTTTCATAGTAGCTTTCATGCAGCTTTTCTCTCTCTTAATGTGTGTCCATGAGAGAGAGATAGAAAGAGATCCTAATCCATTTATTACTTAAAGCTCATATTTAAACGTATCACAATCAGAATGTGTACAGTTTTCTATTGACTTAAACATTCCGAGGTTTGATATTTTCTGATAAAGATTGTCGTCAATAACGGCGCTTTATAACAAACTGCTTATAACAAACCGTGACACACTGGCGCCAGCGCATCCACTTAGCGACTGTTTTGAAAATGACTACTTGTGTTGCCAGGGCGACTGTTTTGTGCATTGTAACAAGCTGTACATTATCCCATACATCTTAGGACCTTAATTACAAAAAAAAAATATATATATATATATATATATATATATATATATTTTTAATGACATGAGACTCGACTCAGACTCGAGACAAAAGACTCCAGACTTGACTCGGATTCCAGATGAAAGACTTGTGAACATCTCTGGTTCCCATGACTTAATTTGTTTCCTTGTAATTTAACTAAAGCGAGGGAACGAATTAGTACAACGTGACCATGATTTAACTAAAACAAGGAAACAAATAATAAAATGTGGCCACAAATTAATAAGTCATGGGAATGAATTCTTAATTTGTGCCTACTATTTCTTTTTTCTTCTACAAAACTTGATTGGATTGTGAAAAGTGGCTTTTTATAGCATGGTTGGCACAGCACAACAGCAGCATTGCTGTATGACACTGTAGAGTCTCACTGGGTCATCCTAACCTTTCAAGGGGAAGATGAGACCCATAATGTACTCTTATCAGAGAAAGAGAGAGAGCAAGTGAAAAAGTGCTAGAAAACTATCTCATCTTTTTCTTTTTACTTTTTACATTCTTCTGTTGTCCTGCCTCTTATTAAACTAACTCAATTCTCCCTCTCCATCTCTTGTTGTTCTCAAATTATTTCACTCTTTCTGTGACCTTGGTAGAAGTAATAAACATCAATATTGTGGGAATTATACAGCATACAGATGGATGTGATAAACTTTAGTGCCTTTGGACCGAAGACTCCCCTGCTGAATTCTCCAATACGCTGGAAAACACTTTGCTGTGGAACTTTTATCATTAAAAATGACATAAACCTACAGTGCATAGCTCTTTCTTTCCAATAAGCTCACACATATGGCTATATATCTATAGGCAGAACAAACAAAACAGTAAAACTGATCCATACGCATCCATCCAGTCATATCTGAAACTGTAAAACTCAGTGACCCAAAATGAAATGCGTTGATGCCTCATTTAGCTTGAAGCCCCAAGGCCTTAATAATTATTTTGCGGTCATTACTTTGTGGCACAGGACTGTACACATAACTATTAGAGAGCAGCTGATGAGGTCATAATGGAGATTGATTTCTGCAGCAGAACAGATTCAGGGAGGGGGGCTGTGGGTTGGATGTGCTGGGCAGCCAAATTCATTTTATCAAATATCTAAGTATTGTTATCATTGTCCATGACTATTGAACTTTATTTAGACCTACAGGTGGCTAAATAATGAATAATTTGAAGCAAAAGCTTATGAGTATTAATTATGAAATATCTCTATTCCCAAACCTAGTGAGCTGCATTACTATTATGTACACAGGCTTCTACCTTCTAAGTAAAATGGAACCTCATAAGTAAATGATTTAAAATGCTTTACATTGGCAGCAACTGTGCACAACAAAAATAGTGCATTGAAAACAACAAATTCCAATGGAGTTGGGCATTAGAATGTTGCTTAAGCTAACAAAAAGATGAAAGTTAAAATACAAAGCACACCCAAATTTTGATTAAAATACTTATTTTATTTTTATTTTTTTCAAATTTTTATTTATTTTGAGGTTTGCCGCAATTCATTCTGGTATGCAATGTACATGCATTTTGGCAAAAAAAGATATTTTAGAAGGCAAGTGTGCTGCCTTCCTACATTATTCCTTAAAATGCTGTCTAGGTGGGTAGCTCATAACTAGGTAGGTAGAAAACATAAATTTATTAATATTCAGGAGCAAATTCTTCTCTAAAGCACGACTCATTATTTTGTCTACCAGTGAGAGGACGAAATGCTCTTAAAAAGAATGTTCTCCAAAAAAGGTGCTCTGCAGTGGATCCATTGCCAAGCGACTCTTCTGTTTGCAATGGCATCTGTAGCAGCAATTATCAGCTCTGTGATTCATTCCTCAGAGGTGTTTGAGCCATTTGCCTTTTTTTTTTGTAAGTGTGCTTGTTTGTGTGTGGAGGGAGAGATACCCAAAGGGTGAGACAATGGCTTTCAGTGTGGTGAGGAAACGCTCAAACCATGTTATGACACTACAAATCCCACCTACTTGGAGTGAAAATGAAACTTTGTCTGTGCCAAATTGCTGCTGCGCCCCCAACATCAGAATAGAGTCAATCACATAATAAAGTGCTATTTCAACTCTTCCTGTGGTGAGCAGGAATTGAAGGTTTGAGAACTGGGAGAGAGAGACAGCTGTGTATATCTATACAGAAAAATATTTCCACAGTTCTTAAATGTGTTGTTGAATGTTTATTTTCTTTTTATCTGTTTTTCAGTTTATGCTATTCTATTCATTTTTTTATTGTATATTCTACAGGTAAGAACATACTGACCTATTCTGTAAACCAAAAAACATGTGACACGCATGCTCCATTTAATGAGGCAACGTTTCTGAGAGGTTACATATACGAATAAATATAGTTTGGGGTCGGTTTTAATGTTTTTTTTTAAAAAGTCTTATATGCTTATCAAGGCTGCATTTATTTGATCAGAAATACAGTAAAAATACTGTAACATTGTGAAATACTGTAATATTGCAATTTTAGAAAACTCTTTAATATATTTTAAAATGTAATTTATTCCTGTGATGACAGCTGAATTTTCAGCATCATTACTCCAGTCTTCAGTGTCACATGATCCTTCAGAAATCATTCTAATATGCTGATTTGCTGCAAAAAAAAATTTCTTATCATTATCAATGTTAAAAACAGTTGTGCTGCTTAATATTTTTGTGGAAACTGTGATACACTGTTTTCAGGATTCCTTGATGAATAGAAAGTTCATTTATCTGAAATATTTTTTGAAACAATTTAACAGTGTAAACGTCTAATGTTTACTTTTGATCAATTTAATGCATCCTTTCTGAATAAGAGTATCAATTTCTTAAAAAAATTACTGACCAAAAATAAAAAAAATTTAAAAGTGTCTTTTTTAAATGTTATTTATTTAAATGAATCTCTTAAACATTTTAAAGAAGTGTCCTTCTTTGGCTAAATTATTTTATTACTTTTTTTCAGTATGGGCAGAAAAGCCTAATGGTTTTAAGATGTGTCCAATTTATCTTCACTCTAAATTTATTTAATGAGGGATTTAGCCTTCGGGCCATTCTCCAAACATGAAAAATAACATTCATTGTGGTGTGCCACAGTAGCAAAGAAGCTAAACATACAAATGCTCAATGTTTGGACAGGAAATCTGATCTGTGAGGCATATTTTGAAGGATTTATTTAAATAGCTTATCAAAAATGAGACTGGATGTGTTGCTGGAGCATTTCAGTTTGCACCAAGATTTGCCAGCATTAATTATTCAAACACCCCAGAGTTATTTTGTGACTACAACGAGAGCAAGATGCTTGCAGATGCAATTAATCGTGTTTAGTCAGAGAACACAGTTGCCTTTCTGCAAACATTTGTGCTTGAGCGAGAATATCCAGGATTTAGACTAATTATCAGAATAAATGGTTGTAATTTGATGGAAACTCCCACAGCTAAAACTACAAACGTGAGAAGACAACAACCTGCTGGTATCTCACATCCATGACAACTGATACCCATATTTGGGCAGGGGGAACAGGAAGCTGTTTAGTATTCCACACACTCGTGCAGCATTGAAGAGGCAGACAGGGGAAGCTGTTTTTGGAAACACTGACATCACCAAGGAGGCATTCTGGGACTCTAAATCCACAGCATGGGCCGCATTCACATTACTCTTGCTCTCTCATTCTCTCTCTAGCGGAACTTCTCCTGTTAAGGCAAGTGTTTCATCTATTTTTAGCTCATGGCTCCCTCTCTCTCCTCGGGCCGGCTGGGTTCCTGCATCAGTGCGTGGGCTGACTGCGGGCGGTGGGTGATGCGATACGCACAAATGCTGCATTGAAGAATCACCGTGCATCTCTCTTCACAGTGAGAGATCGCGAGTTATTCAGAGTTGAGGATGCTATGAAGAGGAAGATAACGGCACTTAATCAAATCACCACCATCAAGAGTAACAAAGCTCTTGCAATGATGTAAAGGAATTTCATAAATTTTGATTACTTCAGCTCATTCAATTTTATAAGTAGTCTGATAGGATTTAACCCTATATATATATTTAATATATATAATATATATATATATTTTATAAATCAACTAGTGGGTGTGTTGCATGACCGACTAGTTGATTTATCATCCTTAAAGAGATATTTCACCCAAAAATGAAAATTCGGGCATCATTTCAGTGTCAGTTTTGTGCTTTTAGTCACATGCCCAAAAATGGCAAAAAAAAAAATGACAGAATTTTCATTTTTGGGTTAAGCATCCTTTTAAGGAAATTCTGTATAACTGGGCTGGTTTTAAAGGGTTAGTTCAGCCAAAAATAAAAATTCTGTCATTAATTACTCACCCTCATGTCATTCCAAACCTGTAAGACCTTCGTTCATCTTCGGAACACAAATTAAGATATTTTTAATGAAATCCGTGATTTTTTTGGCCTCTGATAGACTGCAACGTTATTACCACTAACCCTTTAAGTTCACCTGACCCTGATTGCATTTCTTACAGTGTAAGATGTATTTTTGCATTCAAAAACTGTACAACAGAACAGCGCAAGAGATTTTTTTTTTCTTTTTTACTTGCCACAGTGTCTTAAAACACAACACTAATGGTGGGCAATGCAGTTTTGTTTCATTTAAAGACAACTTTTCTGAGAGGTTAAATATATTTTAAAAAAATCAAAAATATATAAAAATTAAATAAAAATATTAAAATAAATTCAAAATAAGTGTATATAATATAAATATAAATTCAAATAAAAATAAAAATACAGGCTTGTTCTACATACATAAACTAGTCAACTGCACTAATCAATTAGGTTGTTAGATGACTAGTCGACATCCATAAGCAATAATATAACTTGGGGACAACAAGTGCGCACACACCTCAGGCATGTGAACTGTGCTACCCATTACGCTTTAGGTCTTACATTATTAATGCGGCTGTTGTGCAACATCCTTTAAAAACCCTCCAGTCCTTCTCAGAGACATGCTAACAAGTACATCAAGACAGGAACATCTTGAAGCTGACTGTGATAGGCAAAAGTGTTTCACTGAGATTGTGTGACTGATTTTAAGGTTTCATAATGATCACTGAAGCCTCCCATCTTTAGAACTACCTTCTTTATTGCATTCAATTATACTAAAGACAGAAATAAGTCTGTATCAATTATTAACAAAGGGCTATGACCTCAATTAAGAGATTTATTTAGGCATGCAGCAATCGGCTGGGTCCACATGGCTGATGCTATGGTTCCCACGTGCTTAAATGCACGCACCCTAATCCACACATATGTCTGAATATGTAAAAATTCATAACAGACTCATTCTGCCTGTGGCCAAATTGGATAAAAGTTTCCACTTCATGCCGATGTTCTCTTGCAGGCTCTTTCAAAGCCTCTGGCTCCTAAATAACACTGACATTCAACATATACTTACAGAACAGACCTGATCCTAACAAAACATGTCACTCAAAGATGAACACACACTTCTTTGTCTCACTCATGGAAATCAATCATATTCATACTCACTCAGACAACAACCAGACAAAGGAACAGGTATGTTTGTGGTTATGACATGCATCTGGTATGCTCTGGAATAACATGTAAAGGGAAAGACTCTATGGAACCTTTTATTAGTGTCAAGAAATGTAAGACAAGGATGAGACTCAGAGAAACACAGACACATGCAACAAACTGCAAACAGGTGTGAAGCACTGTTGATTAGACACTTTAAAATGTAGCAACATTTATATATGTTTGTGATATGTTTATGATATGCTAATCTATTCGTATTACAAGCTACATGGTAATGTTGATGTACACACTTGCATATGACATGAAGGTATAAAACAAACAAAGACGTGCTGTAATTTGTCTAGTGGTGAAAGTCTCCAGTGATGAAAGTCTATAGACTTTCATTCTCAAAAAACTTTTCTCATTAAACTTTTTCATTCACAGATATTGCAGCTTTTTAACAATGCTGAGACAGCAGCATTCTAGAAATAGCTCTCCTACAGCCTAAAATATAATCTCATAAGGTCTCCAGCTCCGCCTGGCTGTACTGTTTAGATATTGAGAATGTTGCGAATCAGGTAACTAATCTCAGGATGAGATGAAGCTGAATTCATTCAAATAATAGCCTCTTACTGATCAAATTAGAACTGGGATCGTGATCTCCATTGAAAATGTATTCAATGAGACACCAGCAGTGAAATGAAAATGTGAATACTCAGAAAAATGTTTCTGAGATAAATAATGGAAGTATAACCAGCTTTCATGTCCCCTCTGTAAGCCTCTCTCCTCCAGTCCTCTTCTAAAATAAAACTTCTACTCATATTTGCTGCTGTGACTCTGATGTGCTTTTAGCATCATCTTGAAGAATGACAGATTATGCAGTAGATTCAACAGCCAATCCTATCGAGAGTCTCACATTCCACTGAAGTCCATGTAATCAGACTCCAACTCTACCCAGAGTGATGCACTGGACACACAATTGGACAACAAGGCTTGTTTGTTTGAAGGACTGAGGTTCACTGAGGTTCAAACCCACACTCTGGTCAATAAATTTCCCCTTGGAGATCTTAGTCTAACCTGATAAAAAATCAAATGATATCCAGACTTACAGGTCTAAAATGCTCTTTTCAGATAGATACCAATAGAATAGAACAACACTTCCTGGAAAGGTAAATGCCAAAAGATTTATTTGTATATTCTGATATTTGGTGCATCCATTGATTGCTATGGTGTTTACTGCACAGTTTGTCACTGCTAGCTACAAGGCACAGTCACTTGTAAATAATGAATGGACAGCAACATTACTGAGGAAAGAAAAACATACTTGTGCTGTGGCTTCAGATATGTTCTTTGAATGTCATCTCAGAAAGGGTTGGCATATTAAATTTTTCATGGGCATGCTGCGCAATCATTTGTAGGGCATAATTCATATAAGGGCTGGAGCGAAAACAAATGATTCACAGATGCCTTCTAAATGCACAAAGCTTCATAGTGAATTAATTCAAAATTTATATTCATTTTAAATTGATTAAATGGGAAAACATATGCAAGACAAAATATTATAGATAATAAAAAGGTATCATGTGATGTGCAAAAACTCACACTAAACTGAAATATTTCAAGAATATGACTTTACCTAGCAAAGATGGGAAAGATGCCATCTGAAGTGGCATGCTGAGAAAAAAATTACACAAACTTTTTGATATGGTTTAAAGGTACCATTGATGCATTTACATAAATCACAATTGGAAAAAAAGATGGTTTGTTCTCATGCACAGCTGAATGGCAAAGTTTAAGGTCATAAAAGGGTACAGCAGGTAACTAGATTTTCATATTTTTCTTCAAAAGAAATGCACACTTAGACTGTTCGTAAAAAACTGAGATGCGTCAAGAATGGTTTTATAATCTCATCATGACTCCCTAAATCTAAATCCTAATTGTAACAGTTGGATGATCATTCATAGAAAGACACAGAAATAAGACAACATGATAGAATGAACATAATCTAAACCAATCACCAATGAGCAAATGAATGAATCTGCAGAGGGAGTACATTTGTACATGTGTGTCCAAAGATACAGTCTTAAATATGCTGTACTATGTTCTCATACATCCAAAGCCATTCACACTGAAACCATAAGTTATTCTCTTTTGCAATCCCCCTCCCAAACACAGGGGCACTGCAGCTACAGTCTATAACTCACCAAGATCCTTAGAGCCGTGACTCTCGCTGGCCAGCTCTCCCATCCGCACCAGTGCGTCGAAGTAGCCTTTTGCTGCAAATGTCACACCTGGAAACATGGAAGCATTGGGGACATAAGAATCGGGGTTGTGCTAACTTGCTAACCCGAAGCTTCCCTCAACCCACAGGTGCAGCATCTATGAAAACAGGAGTGGTGGATGGGAAAGCTTTAAGCTCTATATGTTCTATGATGTCTTGGCCAGAGAACTGGGGAGGTGGGGGTGGAGCTTGTGATTGGTGAGCAATGAATAGCAAAAGTACCATTACTTTAAAATAAAAAACAAGCAAAAAAGTTTGATACCCTCCAAAACTGAACATTCACATCAGATTTTACACAGCGCATTACTGAGAGCAATCACTCATTCTGTGTGAGGTCCCGCCACAGGGACAGCTGTGCCTCTTCTGCGTCACCATGGAAGAGAAGGGCTGGCTCTGAATCAGGCTCAAACAGAGCCAGAGGATCATGGCAGTTTAGCGAGTCGGGAGAGGGCCAAGAAGCACAAAGTGTCTTGGAGCACAGTGAAATTTAGAACCAGAAGGTACCGAGCAAGTGGTTAGCGAAGGTTAGCATGTATAGCAGTAGAATAAGCCAAGTTCTGCCTTGACTTCAGTTGATAGACTTCATAATTTTAAAATCAAGTAAGAATCATACAAATCGACACAGCATATTTAATTTGATGCAAATGTAAAAGGATGTAAGAGATAGAAGTACATCCAATATAGGAGTATAGGTCATGTCTAATTTTCATTGCATGTTTTTGAGGGGGGTTTTTTGTCCACTGGAAATATTTTGTAAAGACTTGCTTTCAGTTTTCATTGGAAGAACAATCAACACCCTGGTACATTTAACAATATGGCCTGAAACATATACTATTTAAGTATGCAAACAAAGATATTTGTCGCTATACACGCTTATTTTGTTCATTGTCTCAAAATCCTGCAATTCTAGGGATGCACAATGTATCTGTTCCAGTACTGAGGAAATTTTATTACCGAAAATACCAGGGTTGGGGATGCTTGCTTTTCACTTTTACTTTCGAATTCGCAATCACACATACTTTGTGTAGGGAGCGGCAGTATTGACCACACATTTTACACAATAAGATATTTATCAATGATGCTCAGGATCTGTTGTGCACCAAATCCTCCACCATCGTCCTGTCAGTCATCTCATCTCTCACTCTCATCATGTGATAAGTGAAATCTGACTCCTGCTGCGACTCTGCAGCTCGTGCTGTATGTAGCAGAGCAGACGCTTTCAGTTTATAATTGTAGCATCCATTGTCCAACTAAACTAAATGGTTTTTATTTCTATAAAAAAGTAAAACAACAGTGAGAGTGGTGTCACGATGGGCAAGTAATGTAATCGGTATATAGCCGAACACCGTGTAACACCGGTAACACCGGTAACACCGACTACCACAGCAAGCCTACTGTGAATGTTTATTTTTACATTTTATATTACCTTTGGCTTTGTCACCATCTAACTTTAACATTAATCATTAAAACACTAAAAACTTGAAAGCACTGTAAAACATTGTAATCTTTAGCAAATCTCAAAATTGATATCATTTTTTCATACTGTTTCCTACATTGTAATGTTGTGACATCTAAATTCACTTGATTTTAGTGTTTTATTTTTAATTGATTTAGAAAAATAGTGTAGAATTTTAATGAACCGTTTATCAGTTATCAGCCATAAAATGAAAAGGCATCTAATTCATTATTCAGTACACAAGCATTGCTTTCTCAGCGTTGACACATGTACTTGTGTTGTAAGATCTAAGATCTATTTCTGTTTTCTGACAATTTTAAACAAACCGTACTTGTTGGTCTGTTTAAAACACTCACATCAACTTAAATATGCTGTGTGACCATCCCAATTCACTGCAGAAGGAGTGTTTGGGTGGAGATGGTTAGACTACACCAATGGCAGCCCAGTCACGTATGAATGTATAGACTTATTTGCTAGTGTCCGCGCAAATCCCAGGCTCAGGATAAGGTGCGTCCTGGTTGTGAGGGATTAGAGGGGGAAATCTGGGGGCTTTGGTGCTCCAGCGGTTAGGCTGAGTGGTGAGGGGTAAAGAAACGAGAGCGGCAGCAGAAGGAAAGAGGATTACAGAGGTCTGAAAAATAGGACAGAAAGTCTCTCCAGCCATCTCTGAGGAAACACTGATCAGCCACAAGAGGCAATCCAAAGTTAAAAACCAAGAAAAGCCCAATTTATATCCAGTTATCACATTGCAAGTAAATATGTGATATTCTCCTGCTTAGTGCAGACAGAAGTCTCCATTGAATACAGATGTTAAGGTCTTTTGTCACTAATTTTTCTTTTTCTAATTAATTTTTTAACCACCTAACCCTTTTTAAATCCTTTATTTCTAAGAGTCCTCCAACACTTCCAAGGAACAGGTAAATGAGGGAGATATTTTAGGCTTAACAGCTGCTTATGCACAAGACATCTCAAAACAATCATCTACTTTAGGGCGTGCAAATGGACCTCCAAAATCTCCTTGTCTGCAAGCCACTGTTGAACATTTGCAGCCAATGTTTCTTTTTTGTACTAAGATTCATTATCTTCAAACAATCTATTAGTTTCACCATTGGTTACTTGCATTTGCCAAGCAACCCAAAAACTTGCAAATGCCCAGTGGCCACCATCTGCACTAGTCATTAGAGGGTTTCCACTCTGCTGCCTGCAAGACCTGGCATATTTACAACTCCGGCAAATTCCCATGATGGATTCTGCAAACCTCCGTAGCTACAGCCCAGTCTGATCTACAAAGATGGAAGCACAAATCTCACTCTAGTTGGGTCTATTTTTAACTTTATCTCTCAGACTTCACACTCTCGCACACATACACACACTCTTGTGGTCTACCCTCCAGAGCATTGGTCTTTTTCTTGTATTTTCTGCCTCATAAAATATTAGATGGACTCCGGAATGGTGAGTGAAATGATTTTCTGCAGTACTTGGCACAGTGCTAAAACTCTACAGGGATTTGTCCTGAAGCTTCTGTCCTGCCCGTGGGCCTAAACTGAACACAGGAACTCTGTACACATTATACCCTGAGATTAGACAATGTCGCACCATTATTTACCTGATTTTAATGCAAATCCTCTGGGTTTAGCAATCTGTTTAAATCTCCCTAACAATGTGTTCTAACCAGAAGCGACGTGATAAAAGGGACAAGTAATTTAAAAGTTAGGCTATCTCTTTCATGTTAATCTGAATTTTTCTAACCAGCCACGATCGCAATGAGTGACACCAGATTTCTCTTTACTGCATCACGCCATGTAGCCTCACCCACATCGAAATGTCCCTGGACCAAAATACTACTCATACATATTAAACATCAAACATGGATGAGGAGAGACTGTGCAAGTTTAGAGTCTGATATTATATTGGATATTAAATAAATAAATAACAAACAGAAAAAGCATGAAAATAAAGGTTTGTGTTCTTATTTTTATGCTAAATTGTGCTGCGAGTGCAAGAGAGTCCACAAACAGCGGAAACTGTTGTAATTGGCTGTGTTTTGTGATTAATTAGGTTGCATGTTTGATTTTCGTGTTCAGTATGGATAGACAAACTGCTTGTCATCTTGTTGCATCGCACCTGGTTAGGGTTTGTCATAAAAAGTTGTTTTTAGAAGTTAAAGACAATGTTAGTAAATTATTATTCTCAGCATAAAGCATTGTAAAAGAAAGAGGCAATGCAGAAAATGGCATTTAAGTGTTGCATTGAACACCAAATACCTGTGCTACCTATAGTCGTTTTTACCATATTTCGTCCTCCTTGCAATGATGTACCATTCTTGTCCTGAATATACATCTTCCCTGTTCCCTTTTCGCTCCCTCTGCGGGACTGTGTCTGCTCCCAGAGCTCTCTCTGGCCTATTTATGCCTGTTCTCTGTTCCATTTTATTCTCCCTTCCTCCCAGTGCATATTTTTTGCCCTGAAATGCCTACGTCCCTGTCCAGTCAACATCTTGAAAACACACACAGAGGTCCGCACATATAACAGAAATACATCATCGAGTGTCATTGGTTACATGTATGTGACAGCTCTGGAGATGCTACATGCATGAACCAGATGGATGCTTAGGGGGTTTCAGGGTGCAGATGGATTTGGACATGTAACATTCTATGACATCATCAGTACGAAGGAACAGGAAGCCTTCCGCCCCACAAACAAAAACATTAATTCTTAACAAACATTCAACAAACATTTAAACAACATTCTACTAGATTTCTATACAAGAATTTAATTTGAGCTTTTATATTAGTCATGAATATGTATGCAACCAAGGAGTGTCAAGGAGCGGAGCTCCCCGTAAGCATGAATTTCAGGCAATTTCTTCTCAAAAATTAAAGCAGACCAATGAAACAAGAGCCTGAATAGCTGGCTCATTGCCTGCAAGAGTGATAATGAACAAGCCGCTGATGTACTCACTAGAGAGGGCCTTCTCGTAAGTCTTCCCCATGGCAACAAAGTTCCTCAAGCAAGGGTTGAACTGCTCCATGATGGACTGCAACAGAAATAGCACAGCTTTAGTCAGCACAACAGCAACACTTTAACAGGCATACTCACCACTACCAAGAATATCAGTGGGAAAAATACAAGAAGTTTTATGCCTGCTACAGAGTGTGCGATTTTGACAATCCTATAAGATCATTACAAATCACACTGTAGGACATGTATGTAGACTATACGATAATGACACCTATTGAATCGTAGACTACAACGCAAGTTAGTATAGAAGAATAAAACATCATCAGAATGCTAGTGGTAAAAAATTAAACAAAATGAATCGTACTTTGGCAATTGTGTTTTTTTTATGTGTGCTGACAAAAAGAGGAAGCAAAAGAGGAGAATATGGATGTGGTCATAGCTAAGGAAAAGAGGCTTGGCATGCCGATTTTGCAAATGGAGCTTGAGGTAAATAGTTTTAAGTTTTAGTGCCATGCCGCGTTGATCAATACGCCATTTCATGATGCATTTTTATTGGCTAGTCAGTAGACGTAGTCGCAGCAGCAAACATACTGTGAGATGAACATACTAAATTTCTGACACTGTCAGAAAATTGCAGGCTGTCTTTGGTCGCAAGATCGTGACAACAGCTGTCTTTGAACCTCTCTGACTAGCTGGGTTTCCATCCAAACGTGAAGCGAATCTTTTCAAAGTTTGCAAAAAAAGGGGAAAAAAATGAATGCAAATTAGATGCGTTTCCATCAAGTTGTTAGAGCGGATGACGGTGGTATTGGTAACCTAGTAACCAACAGTAGCCTAAATAAAACACTGTGACCAAGTGTTCATGAAGGGTTCACCTAAACACTTATGAATAAGGCCTAGTTCGCACGTATATGGGTATTTTTATAAACACAGTTTTTTTTTCCATTTAAAAAAAATTGCATCCACATGAATATGCAAAAATGCGCTATGAAGCGCTGTCAAGCATGCCAAACCAACAGGTGGCAATATAACCCTAAACATAAAGCCATGTTGGCCATTCAGAAGCCTGGAAAAAAGGTTAATACTGGTTCCAGTTCTGACGTCACAAGCCAAAATCTCTACACGTTGTCTACACGACAACAATCCAAACAGAGTTTCTGAAAATCTTCACCCTGGCAGGAGCTTTCAAAAAAGTTTAGTTTCAGCGGCCGGATACTGCGTTTGCGTGTGGACGAATGGCCAAACCGCATAGAAAAAGCTGTGGTTTTGAAAATGCCTGTGTTCATGTGGACAGGGGCTAAGAAAACAATAAACAAGAGTCATCTGAACACTGCTCGACTTTATTAAGCGTCACACATGTGAGACGAGGACAACCCTGAAAAACCTGCGACACTCCAGTACAAAAGTGTGCACGACCCTTGCCTATCTACAGCAAGCCCCCAAAGGAAAATGCATTGCACACACACATATACAACGAGTTCCAGTACATCCAGAATTAAAGCATAGAATCAGAATCAATCAGAATCAACCATGAATGTATATAACATGTCTGTTTCAACACCATCAGCGGAAACAGCAGATTAGTCACGTGGGTTCAATGTTTGCTACGTCAGAATTTATTCAGCAAATGCATTTCTATCTCCTATTATTCGCATTAGGCCTAACTCAAGCGAGCTTAAAAACTTTTCTGTGAATTAAGGAATTTTTTTTGGCCGTTTCCATCACTCGTTTCTGATGTGATACTTCAAAATGCGCATAAAAACAGGGTGATATAAACATAGCTACTGTATGACGTAGGACCACCGTTTAGGAGCCACGACCACAGAAATCGTCACGATTGGTCATCTTTCTTCTGGGACAGTCCAAAATCGTACAATGTGTACTGGGCATAATGGGAGGTCACATCTTTAAGGATGCTGATAATTGAACAGGTTAACTTTTAATTCTAAGTCTCAACTCCATATTACAATAAACTGTCTGTCATGTGGATATGAAGATGCAGTGCATGTGCAGATACCAAGAAAGATGGATGTAGAGAGAGAAAGAGTCAGAGCTCTCACGCCCCCACCTTTCAGAACACTCTCATTAGTGGGACTTGGAGGGCATCATGCCAGCTGGGATTTGCCGTTTCTTTGTTGCTGGTGAGCACAGGATTGTGTGAATATGTGGAGATCTACCCACAGTCTGACTCACCTAATCCAACATTAAGAGTTGCCCTTTAAAATCTATTCATTTTCTGCTGAAACTTCTCATATTGAGGAGACCTCATCCTTTTTTAAAAAAAGCTCCATTCAAAGTAAAATCTCTCAACTTGACGAATTTGTTCTGAGCACGTTTTCCCCAATGTCACGTTGTTCCTGTTTTTACAGGCTTCAAAAATAATAGGGCGGCATATAAAGAAACAGAAAAAGGGTTCAAAAATAGTATACCAGGAGTCAGAATCTAGGAAAGCCAAGAAGAACAGAGGATGTACAAAAAAACAGAAATAAAGCACTGTACAACACAAATACTGTGGCAGCTACAGAGAGAGAATGAAGCCATGTGAATGAAAGTCTCCACTCTAGGCTTTACAGAATTGGAGTGAAGTTGTTTATGTGCTCAATTAAGGTCGACAGTAATATGATTTCTTGGGAATATCCCAAATCCCCCCACCCTGTGATCCAGTTACAATGAAAACAGGTTTCCAGTGAAAATGAGGACAAAGACAGAATGTTTTTTCCTGTAAGTGTGTTGCTGCAGAGAAAATTGTGATTCAGAAGCCTTTAGAAATGGACAAAACTCAGAGAACAATTAATAACATTTTTAGCAAACTAGTAAAAGGACATTGTATCTAACCAGGCTAGTTACTCAGATGCTTCAGCTCTTTAGATAACAGGCATTGGCAAATCTCTATGCCCACTAGGCCAATTTACAGAATTGCACATTTGCCATTTTTGAATATTTCTCTGTGAAATTTTGTGTAAATATTCTTTCATATAAATGTTTAATTTCAAACTTTGCAAATATGCCAAACTTGCACAAACAGCTAAACAATGAAGTTAAAAAGAGAGCAAGAAAGAGACAAGGCAACTAAATCAGCCGCAAGTGAATCATTCATAAACCTCCTTATCTTTCTCTCACTGTCACGTCTTATCTAACATCTCAACTCACAATTATTTCTTATGTAATTCATCATCTGCTGCATACAATCATACAGCGGAGTCTGTCCAGGGGTAGTAATCTTCATTATAAAGTCTTTATAAAGGAAAAAGGAAACACAGACCTACAAACAAACACCAACAAAAGAGATGAGACCAAATAAAGGCACAGGAGAAATTCATGGTTAGATGCAAAGCAAGCACAGCTGGCATGTTTTCATCAAGGAAGGAATTACACAATCATAGTGTGATGGATCTCACTGCACCACATTCCTATGAGATGAGAGCACATGATCGTATGCATGAGGTAAAATGTGCAACTGGTATTCATGCAAGGACCAGGCCAGGGTGAAGCTTTGCATGTCAAGTTTTGTTAAAACATAGTGGTAAAGTCTATAATTTCAGCACATTTTAAAATCCATTTATGATATCAGTATAATATATGTCCAATTTAAGTGCTATGGTTAAACATGAAGCAATAATAAGAGTGTAAATGTCAAGAATGCATTGCATTGCAAACCTTAAAATCTCGTCCATTCTATGTGGACCAAGCCAATAAATTTAACCAAACTGCTTTTCCTCTCCTCAATATTTTCCACAGGGCTCCACCCTAGAGAATTCATTATTATACATGAACCAGTGCCAAGCTGATGTCCACCCAACATCTAATCATTAAAAGCATTAAAAACACTCCACTGGGAAAACTCTTTTTCCTTGATTAGTCCCACAGCAATCAATCTATGTTTAACAAGCATGAACGAGAGCAACCAAACCCCCGATTAGATGTCATTTTCTTCTCTGTGCAGCTCTGCCAGACACTAAACACAGATTACCATGTAATTTTTCAGCACTTCATTACAGACATGTTCATTAGGATGTAATTAATAGTCTTAACTAATGAGCAAGATTTTATATTGATGCATATTCAATCAGCTGGACTGCCAGTTCAAAAACTGCTGAGGGGAATTGTATGCTCCCTCCTGAAAAATTAAGGTGCATATATTACAGTATAAAGTACAGAACTAGATATGAATGGTTTTATTAGATAACACAGACGCTCGCTGGAGAAAATGTATAATTTTCCCTTTTTTGTAAAACAGTGCAGAGGATCAAATGAAGCACCATTTCCACAGTTCATTAACAGATATCCAACCACATCAGCAGAAATGTACAGCATTTGTGCCAAAAAAAATGTTCAGTGCATCAATTCTGTTGCAACTTTAAACTTTACCCTGAGAATGCCTTGATAAACCAACTAAAGCATAAGGTGCCTTTGAGAATATGAATGAGTCCCTGCTCACAGACTGGCTATTTCATGGTAATACATTTAGAACGGTTAGTATTTGTTGAACTAGCAAGGTTGTAAACATGCCTCATTTACCACAAACACACCCTTATATCAACATCTTATCTGGTATATAAACCTGCTACAACACAAACCTGTGATGTGAAACTAATGCAGCTGCAGTCTCACACAGCTTAGAGCAGATTGATGAGTGTAATCAACTCTTGTGTCTCTATGTGTGGGTGTGTGTGTGCGTGTGTATCAGTCCTATAACAATCTATGCTACAGTGTCAGGTGGGTGCACTGCACAAGTGCCCGTTTTCATCTTTATGTCTTCAGCATACACAGTAAAACATGGTTAAAGCAGCCGTGTGGCCACTGATATGAGTTGCAGTCTGGCAAAAGCTTCCTGCTGTTCAGCGTTATGTAATGCTCTTGAGTCCTATGGCCTTAGGACAATTGAGTAGCGCAATGGATAATGATGATGTATATTAATCAGTGTGTCTGAGTAGGTTTTTGAACCCAAATGTCAGGGTTGATTTTAAATGGCTAACCTTCTGTTCAAAGCATTGCATTACACTGTCCATTAATTATATTAATCAATGCTGGAAATAAACTAAAAATAAATACTAAAATTATTACACTAATTAGAATGATACACGGTTGGCCTCAAAAAGTATTTGGACACGTACGTTACAGTGCATAAATGTCACTGCATGATGTTCATACATTTTTAAGTGTGGCTTAAAATTATTGGGGCCACTTTAATTCCAAAGACACAAATTTGCAACTTTATGCCATTATTCTGCAAGTATATAGAGAACAACAAACTAAACATGGGCAGGGAAGATTCACTCACTAAATAACTACAAGCTCAAGGTGACCCAGGCTTTAAGTGTGCATTTTTCCAATTAGATGCTTTCGCTTAATTGTTCAGAAAGACCACTTGCACCCTGAAACACTGTAATTTACATATTGTAAGATTATCTAGTAAACAACTATGCTATACATATATGTGTTTGTGTGTATGTACAGTATACAAATATTGTTCTGTAGCAAGATAATTAATGTCAGAATTAAATTATAATTCACCCTATGTAATTTCAAAATGCATGTTAATGACTTTACTGTAAATAAAATGTTTCTTTTTTTTACCTCATAATTCTCAATCATAATGTCACAACTCAATCTTCCGGTGAAACAACAGACTTCTCCAATCTTTTAGTCCACTTAAACCTCGCCCATTTCTAACAATCAACTGCAAGCTGACATTCAGCCAATCTTCCATCCAATCAACAACAGATGCATAGAACCAAGTCAAAGTTTTTTCTTTTTAGATAATCTATTTCATTCGAATGTATGTTACAATACTGAAGAAAAGATCTGTTACTTCAGTTTCATAGTGACTTTAAAGGATTGGTATTTAACATATGACTTTGTTTAATCAAGTAAAAACTATCAGACTCTCTGTGGCTTCACACACACTTTCCTAGCTTCAAGACAACACTGACTCCAGATCAGTTTTACCATTTTATTACACTACGACACTAACAGCAAGAGTATTAGGCCCTGATATGGGATGTGGGTACTCTGCAGAGACTGCATCCAGCTTCCCACATGGACAAAGATCTTTCTGTGTCCACTGCGGATGCTGCATGTCATTTAGTTACAGCTGTCTCACTCCTACAACCCGCCCAGGCGCTCATCTTACCAATTTCCATTTCAGATGAGCCCGTCTGTGTACGTGCGTGGGTGTATGTGTGCCTGTGCGAGTTCACCGTGAACATCAGCACTGCGTGTGCATCCCACTTCAGAGTGAGCTTGGAGAGGTGAGATGGAGAGAGAATGACTTCCTTGCCCATATATGGTTGTGTCGGAATTCCCCCGCATTACTCTCTGCTACAGTGCATTCCTATTCCCCGCACGTTTGGATCAGACCATCTGATCGCAGCAGGAGGGGGAGTTTCTGCAGCTAGAGCTCATTACCTTTGACTGATGGAACACTGTGTCCCCCTCCATTCCAACACCTTAATCCATTCACAGAAATGCCGATGAGAAATGAGTGAATCGCAATTTCAATTTCAATGCAAAGAGACAATGATGAAAAAGGCTGAGATGCATGTGCTGGTACATGTGCCTATGTATAATGAATGTATATAAAGGGGCTGTGTGTGGGGGGGGTTATGCACACATACATGGTTTTGTCTTCCTGCTGGTGTACGGTACCCTCCCATGTGATCTGGGATGAAATGTCACTGCAAAGATTCCACCATTTCCCAATTATCTCCTCCTGTCTCAAACACACATATGCATCAAATTGTTTCCCTTCCTTTCACCTTCAAAGAATGTCTCTCATTCTATTGTATTTCCTCCTCTTGCCCTCTCTAATTGTTAAAGATACCAAATTATATTTTGCATGAATAACAGAAAGCCTATTTTAGGTAAATTATGTTTTTTTTTAATTGTGAGATATTTATGAAATGAACATTTCCCCCAAAATTCTCATTACCATAATGCAAAAAACAAATTCTTATTACTGCAATATAGTTAGTAATGAAAATCCTGTTTAAAATCATTTAAATCAGCAAAAAGTAAATAGAAATACTATCATGATATAGTGCAATTTTACTCATATATATATATATAATGTATCAATAAGATTTAACAATAATTGCTCTTTATTTATTAATATATTTTTTTTCCAGTATAATATTTTATACTATTCAGAATTTTTCAGATTTTTTTGTATTACAGTAGGCTACCTAGAATTGGAAGCAATAGTATACAATATATATATTTTTTTCCTTTGATTTGGGTGAAATGTGATGAATATTCCCAGACATTTCTTGACAATTTGCATTCACACTGTTAGACTGCTACCATATCACTTGCAGGGCAAATTTGCAATTTTCAGAATGATCAAGACAAATATAGAACATCTTCACTGTAACCTTACACATTTGTGCATTAAGGATAGGTTTCTCTCATTCCTTGCCAATTCCATCCTCCACCCTTACTCTGGTACCCACTCAAACCACTCTGCCTGGCAGGCATGACAGTAGTATTTTTGCCCTGCTGTCTGTTCATAACAGGCATGACAGAAACAGACTCCTCTTCAATCATAATAACCTCCATCATGGCAGCCAAAGGACCACATTAACCCATGGAGTGGAATGAGGGGGGCAGAGCCAAAATATTGCCACATAAGCAGATCAACTTTGGGTTTGAGACAAAGATATCACAGCCCTGTGATTAAAAGTGATGTGTTCATATAAACTGTATCTAAGGACCAAAATATAATAGACATGGGAGTGGAATTAAGTAAGAAACCAGTTTGCATAGACAACCAATAATTTTCTTCAGAAAATGTAAAAATCTTGTTATGCTAATATAGTTTCTTTGCAGATCTGTCTAAGCAATTTGTACCATTAGATATTTTCCATCGATAAATCATTCTGAAGTGGTTCTCATCATCAAGCTGCTGTGAGATACAAAATGTTATTGTTTTAATGAATTCCTTTATAATCATTCAGACTATTAAAGTCTAAATGATTATAAAAGAATTCATTAGAGCACACAGATGTCTCTGTTTAGAACTCCAGGAGTGTATCTGTGATTTTTATATGAAAGTACAAAAACATTGTGTGCCTATGAGAATAATCTGATGGTGTGCTGCTGGCAAAATAAAATCTTTCCTCCTCTTTTTCTCATTCACTCTTTCATCATCACTGGCCAGGCTTCATTCAAACAGCTGGCCAGACTCTCACCTACAAATTACACAGAGACAACAATGCAGTCTCTCTCTCCATCTGGATGCACACATAAAACTATTTAATCTGGTTACTACTAACCCCTAGCTTTAACCATAACACTACACCGACAAAAATACAATCCCGTGGTACATTAGAGCACTGACTAAGCCTATACACGGAATTAGACTTAAGCATTTAATTTTTACATAAACTAGTAATTGCTAAATGACAGGTCCGCATGTAAGGCCGCTGCAAATGCGCGACTCAATCAAACTAAGAGCGCAGCATGACTCATGATTTATTTTATAATTATATTATTATATATTATACAATGTATTGATATGAAATAAGTACAAAAAAACTGTTGAATTTAAATGAACATATATTTTTAGAACTAATATTTGTTGAAATGACAAGTCCTGATATGTGTCTATTTACAAGAAAACCAACACATTCACATCCAATACACTGTGAAAACATATTTTCAATGTAGAAAAGCAACAACACAGGTCACTGTGCTGTTCCGCTTCAGCCAAGGGTCCAGAAAGCAGGACATAAATTAATCAATAAAACATGGCATAATGAAGGAAGGCAGCACACTCATAATGCAGCCATCTGTAAGTACCAGGTTTCTGCATAAAGTCATAAGCTTTGCCCTTTACGGAAGCTTTTGTGATCTACTTGTCTCAACTGAGAATCCCATTCCCTTCAGAGGTATCACAGACAGTCAAAAAACACAAACGCAAACACACAGTCCAACAGCTTTCGTCCAACATGCTGTTAAGCTACCATCTGTCTTCTATCTGACAGCTTACAGCACAAAAACAAACAAAAAAATAATATTTAGGACAGATTTTTAATGATATCTATATTCTTTTAAGGCTCTCCAGATGACTTGGAGTAAGATAAGAGGAAAAGTAGAAACTAGGACTTGGTATATAATGCCAATGGGACACATACTGTGCTTTTCTAATTGCTATGTATACGAAATGGGTAATCAAAACAGAGAAAACCCAAAACCTCACCCAAAACTTATAGCAAGCCTATAAAGAAATCCCCGCTCTGCCCTGACAGTTCATTTCATTTTATTGAGAACCCAAACCTGAACACAAAACAAACACACACACCACACACACAGATAATGCTGATTTTGGAACAAGGTAGAGATCCATCAAACAAAGGATCTCATTCTCATTAATGGCATGACCCCAAAAGAACAGTGAGTTTAAATCAGGGGTGTCAAACTCAGGTCCTGAAGGGCAGAGTTTAGCTCCAACCCTAATTAAACACACCTAAACCAGCTAATTAATGTCTTTAGGATTACTAGAAACTTCCAGTCAGGTGTTTAGGAGCTGGTTGGAGCTACACTCTGCCGAACAGTGGCCTTCCAGGAGCGGAGTTTGACACATGTGGTTTAAATGTTGACTAAAATATTAGTAAACTAAATTCTACATCTCATAACTCCTCCATCTGTTGGGAAAGACAGCATTCCTCTTAAAAACATACAAGAGCATAATTCAGCCTGATATCTACATCTACTCAGCACGAGGCCAGTTCAGGCGTGGACATGTGGTCAGGGTGTGGGCATTGCAGCGTGGTACGAAAGAACCCGCCTCCAACAGATGACAATGTCTTTGAGGTCTGACTGTCCTACTCACCGTGGGCACACACAAAGTTGAACTCACACACAACCCCTACGCTTTGGCAGAGGCACATTCACACGATCAGACCGTTCGGTCTGCGAGACACTACCCACACACACACACAGACAGAGGCACATGCACGTACTGACACACATAATCCATTGGCCCGTGAGACACTGCCCACACACACTGGCAGATGCAGGCTGAGTCACTCGAAAGTGCAGACGGGTGGATTCGAGCTCCCAGGGTCCTGTGAGATTACTAAGCAGCTGCCTGGCGTACACACAAACATACATATCAACATGCTCCCAAAATCACACATGAAGTTGGACAAAGAATTGCCATCAGGTCCAGTTTTACATGAGACATGTTACATGGAATCTGTGCCCGCAGAGCTCCATTGAAAGATTTGCAGATTTCCACAAAATTGGCAGGACTGAAGTTCTTCACAAGCTTTGTACCTTCTGTGTTTATTAAACAGTTTGATCATATTTTTTTTTTACACATAATAGTGTAGTACATCTCCATTCAAAACATTTTAGCACATTTATAATCAATTTCATAGATCCCTCCCCCAAAATCAGTGTAGAAAAATTTAACAAGTTAAAAAAGGCATTAAAAAAGACAAAGCAGCCATGCAGTCACATGAATCTAAAACAGTGTTTCTCAACTAGATTTGCTTCGGAACCCAGATTTTACTTCAGACATCAAGTAGCAACCCAACACATTAGCAAAATTGTTTATCGTACAAAATTAATAGGCCCAACAACATCAAGCTAAATTATAAACATGACATAAGCTGAACAGGACAATTGAAAATGTCCAATATTTCAATGCAATCAAAATACACTGCAGTCAGCACATACTATGTCTATTCTAGTATTCTAGCTCAAGTTAACTATTAAAATGCAGGTTCACTTGGACTAGAATTTTAGAAGATGGTTAGAGGAATCGAGGATTAAGGAAGTAACCCGTCCATTTTGTCATCTGTCTAATTTGACAACTTCTACTAAGCGGCAGATGAACTTGTATCAAAATACTAGTGATGCACCAAAATGATTTTTTTACCAAATTGTTTACCAAAAATTGAAATGAAAAACCATTTGGGTAATTAAATTTGGTTAATTGGGTAACTGAACTTGTTCAAGAATGTTCTCAGGTGATAAATTGTATTAAAGTTCTTCGGCAACGAGCCGACTCTCAAAATTTCAGCCAAACAAATCTTACATATTGCCACTCTATCATTTTCAGTCACAGTGAAGAGCGTCCACACATTGATATGATACCTGTTGTACTTTATGTTTACCTTATCCACTTTGTGTGCACAGTACACACACTGTCAAAGCGTCATCAGGAAAGCACTAATTAAACATCATAGTTTCGGTCAATGGTTTCAGTCCTTCAAAACTATTTGGCTGAAACTGAAAATTAACTCGTTTTTTCACTATAAAATACTATAGAGTTTTAATGGACTCTCAAAATTTGATGTCAACAACAAAATATACATAAGATAACATGTTATACTGCATCTTATGATTTGCATTTAACAAGGTTTTCCCATGCTGTCTGTTATAAAACAGTCCAGCGACCCAATTCTGGATCACGACCCTCCAGTTGAGAATCACTTATGTGAAAGATGATGCCTGATGATGTCAAATGGCCCACTACTTTGTTCTTCTATCTGTGAGTGCAGTTTCCTGCTCCACTGCATCCGCTGTATCTTTATTTCTTATAATAGAGAACCCCACTGAGGCCTCACAATACCCATAATTATACAAATCACAGAGCCTAAAGAAGACCCAATGAGAACTGAATATTCTCACACTTAAAGTCTGAAAGGACAAAACAAACTCAATGCTCAAATCTAAAGGTAACGTTGGTCGTGACTTGAGTTCCCACTTCTCACCGCTCATACACTTAATACAACATATGCTACAGGATATCGAATTAATGATACCCAACAGAGTCATTATTCTTGGAGCTGGCTACCGCTGAGTACTTTCTAAAGTGTCTTAATATGGGTTTTTTGAAATAGTCAATTCTGTAAATTATCCTGCTTAAAATCATCCTATCTATGAGAGAACATTGGTAATATGTAAGCTTGATGTCTTTAGTTAATCCTGAAACAATCAATCAAGTACAATCCAGCAGGAAAATGTCGAAATTTTCATCAAAGGTCATAATAAAAACATTGGAGATGGTTTCACTGTAAATACTCTGAAACTTCTGCCATCGACAAGAAGATAATACTAACGCATGCAAAATAATCCTGAAGGAGGATTAGTGGTCAAGAAATGTCCAGTTATTAAACTAAAGCTTTTCTTTTGGCCGGTTACACAACTTTTCCAAGCTCATGAAAAATGTATCTCCATAAGTAAGACTTACAGTACAAGAGAAATGACTCGAGATATTATCATGACCTCATTTTGACTTCAACTACACATGAGCCTTTCCAAGTTAGAGCAGCTTTCCTGTTTGTTCACATACTGTATGCTTTCTTGTCAAATGCAGGTTTTCATTTCCTCAAAAACACACATGCACATGTGACTAATCACACGCCTGCAGTTAAAACTACCATACATATCCTACCAGAGGTAACAAGAATCGCCAAAAAAGTCATACTGACATTCAAGAGAGCACTAAAAATGCATTTTGTATACATGATATTATCTAATATGAAAACTTATACAACATATAAAGCAGTGTGACACACAGTTTATCTAAACCTATTACTATTGATGTTTGTTTACAAGCTTTACTCATCTTTACTCATTATTATCAAATATAATAGTATATAGTGTTATATATAGTACTGATATATAGTATTATTATCCCTCTTTAATGTGAATGCTATTTGTCAACCCATATGCATGGTTGAAATGTACTGCATATGCCGTGATGTCTCATTTTCACATATCACATTAAAATATTGGCATTAAAAAGGTGCATTTGCCAACACAGTTTCAGGCAAAAATACTCTCTGAACCCAAAGAAAAGTTAAAAGCTCAGAAAAACGCCATCCTTGCCCAAGTAATAATAGTGTCCTTTCTTTCTCTAGCCAAGGATATTAGCTCCATGGGTTGGAATTAACAGCCTAAACATTAAAGTCCCTTAACAGATGTCTGCAGGATTGGACTAACACGCTTCACTGGGTCAGCCTCAGCAGCCACCAAGGTTTAGTTTGGTGAGTCAGGTGGTTTCAAAGAGGTACACTACAACAGACGTGAGCTCTACGAGGGAAAAGCTGGCAGAGAAAAGAAGTAAATGTATGCGCATGCCGTGGGGAACCATGGAAGTGCGTTAGTCACTCTTTCCTGTTGGGACTCAGATATGTTCCATCTGTTTTACACAATCAGTTTCATACCACATTACAAACTGAGAACTCACTTATAGCAAAACAAATCCAAACAGGGCAAACATTTACATATTAAGCTTTTCACAAATTCCAAACATGAAAGAACCACAAAACTAGAGGAAATGCTCAAAAGCAAACTCTTTATGCTCTTCACATAAGTGATAAAATCAGACTTTAGGCACCCGAAACTCACATGTCTCCCAGTGAGTTACAAGGTGAGATGAAGTATTTGGCTAAACTGGTTCTACACTGAAACCAGCTATTTCTGCCTTTAATTACATGAGACTCTAGTCTCTATCATTTAAAGGGATAGTTCACTGTAAAATATGATTTCTGTCATAATCTAGTCTCAGTCCGCATTCAATTTCATTGTAAAAGATGCAATATAAGTGAATAGTAACTGAGGCTGTCAGTCCCTCACAATCTCTATTTGGGTCAAAAAAAGAGAAAGTGACAGGTTTGTAACAACCTGAAGGTGAGTAAATGATGGCTACGTTCATTTTTGGGTGAACTGTCCCTTTAAGCAAGTTATTCATCCGCAAGCAACTTTAAACGAGAACACCTTTACATGTACATTTTATATTAAGTTTGCAATATGAATAAATAAATCTGACAGAGAATATATAAAATACAATCAATGCAGAATAATTACAAATATAAAACTATATAAGCCTGTCTATACAATAATCGCAGTGAAACTCACCTTGTAGACATTCTCCGTTATACGGTGCACCTCATCGGTCCGGGACATTTTGGAAGCTTGAGTCAGAACCATAGACGAGAATTTTAATTTCTACTGCAGGAAAATGTTTCCGAGAAAACACGGGAGGAGGAGGAGGAGGAGGAAGAGGAGACACTGTATCATTCAAACAGAGAGTGTCAGAGGCTGAAGAGGATGCGGGAGATTTTATATGGAACTCTCTCACTGATGCCCACGCGCAGCCGCCGGAGTGGCGGGAATCCACCGTACGCGTTTATCCTCGTCACTGGAACTGCGCTTGATATTCGAACGGACTCCGCCTCTCCTCTTCACCTTCTACGCTGCGAGCAAGCGGCGCGATGCGACGCGACGGAAGAGCTTTCTTGGTTATAACAGAAGCGTTCGTGTGATTGTGAAAAGACAGTTAAAGAGCTGCAGATGTGAGACCATTTATCACCACATTACGTCGCGTGCTTGCATACATTGTAGACTGTTATCATAATTGCAGCGTTTATGTTTGGCGCGTCGTTTCGCTGTGTAGAGGGGTGTCAGGAACAGTCTGTCCTTCCTTGGGATACCATGTACTGAAACTAAGCTGTGCCCTGTACATTCCCTACATTAATATAGTCCACTTGAAGGAGTGAATAAAAACGTTTTACCAACATCGAGAGGAAAGCAAATGTTATTTATAAAAATAATTTTCTTTCTTTTTGTAAACAGGTGGGCACGACTTTAAAGTAATATCAAGATATAGAAAATATAATCAATAATAGCCAAAATCTATTAATAAATAATGTAAACATAAATAAAATATATTTTATAATGTGTACATGTAATATGAAATCATGTAAATTACGTTTTTACGTTATTTAAATTGTGTAATTTTTATTCATAATTTTCCTGCCTCTTGTTGTGAACGACTCATCTGACGAACGGTCAGCAAATTAATTAATGATGCGTTCATGCCATGTCCTAATTACCGTAGTCTCGAGATGACAGCACGTGACGTTCTATTCAGAGCTGTTGACGTCCTCGGACGCGTTTCTATGGCAACACTAACAACGCCTTAAATGAATCTACAGTGGTCAGGTGGTACAGCGGTCACGTGGTACAAGAAGGAGTTCTCAGAAAATTCCCATCTTACAGGCTGTAATTACGAGATCTGTGAGGACATAAACCTTTTTTACAATTTAAAATCTCGTAATTACGGAGGCGCTGCTCAGACCGATCGGCATATGATATCAAAGTACCGCGAGAGCGATTCGAAAACAAACAGAAACCTCTGCTCTGTAATTGATCTCACGGTACTTTGATGTTATACACCAATTGGTCTGTGCAGTGCCGCTTCAAGTCGAACACACCTTTTACTTCAGTAAACAAAAAAAGAGTAATGGAAATGGAAAAGGTTTTTTCGCTTAAAAGATTAATTATCACGCGAAAGTATGATATTTTTGGATCTTTGAAACCATACATATCGTGAAAAACTTAATACAAATAAATTTAAATTGAAACGAGACATTGTTAAAATGAAATTTGACATCGTCAGTTAGAAAAATGTTTCATTAAAAATGTTAATATTTTATAAACAACCTATTAGAGACATTTAATCATGGATTTCTGTGTAAAAATGAGAAATATATCTCTAAATTGGAGGTTAGATAATGATTTTTTTCTGTTTTGAGAAACTTTTGCTTTAGCCTATAGTTGTATTCCCAGAATGAAGCATCATGACTACATCACTCATAGTAATATCACCCAAGGACTGGAGGAGGATCAGATGAGATGAGTACAGTAGTGGGCACTGCGCAATTCATGCGTGGGTCTGTGCGTGTGATGTAGGCAGGGATTCCTTTATGGATCTCTCAGCAGCTTCTACCCACACCACCAACACACAGTTTTTCCCTGCTGCACTCTCCCTCTCTGTACTAACTTATAATGGAGAACTACACAAATACAACCTCATATTCAGGACTGATCACAACTGTTATGATCATTTAAGACTCTACCATTGAAAAACACACATTGATTGACCACTAAACTGATCGACCACTGAATATTGTCCCCTTCAATGAGTGCTTACAAGGATATTTCTTTATGAATTAAAAATTAGTTTTTTAAAAAGTCAAAACACGTTTTTTTTTTTTATCCCCCATTATTGAAAGCAACATAATTAATATCAATGTGACTATTTTAGGCTTCCAGGTTCTACGTCAGAACACCGGCTCATTATAGGTCGTTTCCTGCTTCAGCATCACACGCATGCGTTGTGCTGCTCATGTGAACAGCGTCGGCCAATAATGAGTCAGCGTTCTGACATAGAACCTGGAAGCCTGCGCTATCTATACAATGTAAACAGCGTAGGAGATTGACAGGGGAGAGAAGAAATTGTTGAATAAAGTCATTATTTTTGTTTTGTTTATGCGCACAAAAAGTATTCTCATCGCTTCATAACATTAAGGTTGAACCACTGTAGTCATGTGGACTATTTTAACGATGTCTTTGCTCAGTGAAATAACCCTTTAAGCCAATATTTTGGGTCATGTAAACACCATATTCGAAATATTTGATGAACATTTATTCATAAATGAATCATCATAAATGAAAGTTAGTAAAGAAACACTTTTTTAGTAAGCAGAAAATGGTGTTTTTCTTTACTTTTCTTTAAATTTTTCAAGTATCATGGTCTACATTTTGCAACTGATCGCAGTCTTATGTGTTATCAATAAGGATGTGAATGATAATTAATTAGTTGTTTAAAATTTGCTGTCAAAATAACCAAAAACAGCCAAAAAGTCATTAAACATCCTTGCCAAATACTGAATTAATAGATAAAAAAATGTTCAACAAGGAAAAGAGCTTGCACACATAATAGAAAATTTCTTACACAAAAAAACCTTTTGGCCTTTATAATGTTTTTTCTACTATAAATAATGAAATTTTCTACTATTATGTGTGTCTGCTCCTTTCTGAACTTTGTAAAAAAAATGCAGTGTAATAAATGACGAGCGATACCATGGGGGTAACGTATTACAAGTAACATGAGTTATGTATTCTGATTACTTTTTTTCCCCCAAGTACCTAGTAATGCATTACTTCTAAATTTACAACAAAATATCAGTTACTTTTTCAAGTACTTTTTTTCCCATTTATTGACTGAAACCTCTCCTGTCCACATGTTGAGAGAAATCAGGCATAAGGCATTGTGTGCACTGTGTAAACATGATGGTTATTGTAGTTCTAGACTTAATGTGAGAATGCAGTTGCTCATCTTACTTGCACCAAAACAGATTCAGTATTCCTCAAAATGGATAAAAACAGTGAAATGC
The DNA here is from genome assembly GCA_037950665.1 of Hypophthalmichthys nobilis. NCBI lineage: Eukaryota > Metazoa > Chordata > Actinopteri > Cypriniformes > Xenocyprididae > Hypophthalmichthys > Hypophthalmichthys nobilis. The sequence continues at coordinate 7,710,711 of CM075472.1, forward strand.
AAACACAGATTATGCATTACTTGTAACACATTATTTTTAAAAGTAACTTTCCCCAGAAATGTGTGTTGTATAGGAAAAGATGTGCATTTTTAGTTTATTCAAAATTACATGCATGCATGAGTATTCCAATAGGATTATACAGGATAACACAAGATTTGGACCTTAATCAGAAAATGATTGGCATGTAATTGTGGCCTCACTCTATGGTGGTATTGGCCGTGACAACACCTTTTACAGCTGTTCTGACAGAAAAAAAAACATTCAAATTGGAGTTCAAACTGTGTTGTAGCACACCTGCATGTAATTTTCAAAAGAACTCCAAGACCTTGATTAGTTAGATTGTGTTGATTACAATTGGAGCTGATCTCCGCAGGAAGGTAGATCCCGAAGAGCCGGACTAAGCTCTAGTGTTTCCCTGTTTTAAAGGTCAAGCGAGAGAGTAAACTGCATTTAATGGTGTGTGCTTCTTGATTGCAAAGGTCAAGAAATTCAATCTGATACAATGGACAATTTCCTTTCTTTTGTTTCTTTTTCAGTTAGTCGCACATACACAGCTCATGGAGGTTCATGGGAAATGTGCATAACATTAGAGATGCTTCCGTCTAGAGGCCACATCGATTGATTTCACATCACAGTGGAAGTCTTATCTACTAGACCTATCAAGGGGGTAAATAAAAAGCAACAAAGCAAAACAGAGATCAATACAGACACCTAAAACCAGCATCTCTTCTGTGTGATTAAGGGAAACTAAATGTGGGATGAGAAAAGGCCAATGTAATTTAATTAAGATGAAATGAAGTTAGAAGCTGTTTCATATTTTAATATAGACTTTAAAGTAAAAAAAGGAAAGATTTAAAATTATGTGGAGTCCTTTAACTCATTTTATGTATATCTTTTTTTGTTTCTGTGAAACCCAGTTTCTGTCTTTACTGCACATTATTCACACCCCCCTATGTTTACTGATCAAAATCTGTTGTCTGACAGTGTAACGGTATGGAACTGCTTCACACTGAGCTCTGGTGGAGCCATTCAGACTCATGGGACAGCCGCCCACTTCCATAGTGCTTTGTGTCAGGCGAGATAAGAGCAGCCCCACACAGATCCAACTGCCTGGTTCCAGACAATGAACTTCCAACAAAGCAATACAGGTACTTGTTTTTAGGTCAATACCTTTCAAACAATGGTCTAACTTAGGCTTACTCAAGAAAATCTGCACTCTAGTGAAACAGGCTGTAACCTGGAATACATGAAATGCATTTGATATAAATTTAAATTATATTTTTATTTGAACTGAAAATAAACAGTTCTTTATCTTGGCAAATCTGATCTGAGTTTGAGACATTGTTGAGATTTATTGAAGTCTTTTTCTCAGAAGAAAAATCTGAGATGCTGGAAATTTTAACAATCTCCATTTGATCTGTCTTATTATACTGTATGTGTGTATATAATGTAGATATACTGTACACTATCATGCAAATGTTTGGGCTCAGTAAGATTTTTTCTTTTTTTGGAAAGAAACAAACTTTTATTTAGCAAGGAAGCATTCAATTGATTAAAAGCATTATATTGATTTAAAAATTGATTACAAGAGTAATGGCTTTTGAAAATTCAGCTTTGCCATCACAGGAATAAATCCTATTTTAAAATATACTCGTCAATTTTTGAAGTGGATCAAAACCTTTCATCAAAGTTGTCCTAAAACCAAAATGCAATACCCGTTATTGTCCTAGGACAACTTTGATTAACTTTTTTAATCCACTTCATATTCATATATTGAAAAGGAAACCAGTTACTTTAAATTGAAATAATATTTCATATTACTACTGTTTAACTGTATTTTTTATCAAAAAATGCAGCCTTGGTGAACTTAAGAGACTTCTTTCAAAAACATTAAAAAAATCTTACCACCCCCAAAATTTTAAGTGGTAGTGTATATAAGAAGATATATACATCTCATTTGTGTATTTATATTTCTATAATTAAGATATATCTATAAGATATATCTTTGGGCAAATGCATGATAACTACCTGCAGTAAAAGCAAGCCACGTTTCTGCCAAACTGCCAGAACTGCTTGCATTATACTGCTGCCTAGTGGCTGCTACGTATACATGCCTTTTCCTGCAGGCACAACAGTGATGAAAAATGATTACATAAAATTTATTGTTGCAGAATTACAAAATGAAACGAGAAAGACAGACTATAAACTAATGTACTTAATGAACAGTGAATTCACAGTACAGTAATAGTAGAGCTAACATGGGAAAATGAGATAAAACCTAAAAAGAACTAGGGTTAAAATAATTGTTAGATATAAACAAAAAGGATAATGTGATTAGTTTTGCTTGTATACATCATGTCCTTGTATCTAATGCATGTATACTTCATAAAAACAAAACACTGTGTGTACAGCATTATCCAATGTTTCTAAACAGAAGTGGTTTTGACATTTCTGCTGTATTATACCTGCATTTTCTCTCAAGGATGTTTATTTATCTATCTATAAATCAGTTTTTTACTATTTTTGAAGCCAGCCTTGTCATAGTTGTAGTTTTTAATGACATCTTACGGCACAGTGAAAAGTTTGTACAAGTTTATGCTCATAATGAAAACGCTTCAACTTTATGTTCTTTGTGACAAAACATGGAGTACTAAAGTTTGGGAACCTTTTTTTTTTAACACAGACTGTTATAATAACAGTGAAGCATGCAATAAAAAGTAAACAGGCTTAGACATGATATGCCTTTGATATATAATTGAAAGATTAGACAAAACCATAGGGTGATTAGAAAGACCAGGCACTGTTAAGAGTGATCTTCAGAATGATCATCTTACTAAACTAAATGGGATACAGTATACTGTGTATATACAATTTAAAAAATGGCATTGATGTAGGGTCTTCAACATGTATGAGGAGGAGGACTGTCAATCACTCCCCAGAGTTTTGTTTGGGATGAGCCCTTGGGGTCTCCAGTGGGACAGCTCGAGAGCAGACATGGAGGTACGACAGATGGCAGGTGGACAGATCTGTATTTACACTGCCACCATCTCTCGCTCTGGTTTCTTTTTCGCCCTCTCCTTCTCCCGCACTGAAACATCACAAAAATGTTTTCTAAGCATTTGCATACTGTGCACTGTATGCATAATATTTACTAAAGAAATGGAGAAGAAGAAAACACAGACCTGGCTCTTGCTCTGGAACCTCTGGTAGTTCTTCTCCAGGCACCTCAGGAAGTTCAAGGTCAGCATCTCCCTGAGCACACACAGGAAATATATAAGGTAGATGAAAACACATCAGCTGACACAACATCAGTAACAAGGGCTGTAAGAGTGTGTTCATGTACACACCTGAGTGATGGCCTCCAGCTCTGCTAGCACAGCGTCCTCATCTTCCTGGGTCAGAGATCCCGCCAGCATATCATCAATTTGCTGCGGACACACACATACACAGACAACCAAGGATGAGGGAAAAAAACACTTCAACATCATGCACAGGAGATTTAAACAGCAACAAGCACACGAGAGATCCGGCTGCCTCTCGGTTCTTATAGATTTGAGGATGTAGCACATGTGGTGTAGAATAGAACGGATCATTATAGCCTTTTTAATAGCTGCTCATCTTTAGACTTTTTCTCCTTTTTTCATTTTGAAAAAGTGGATGTCATTCGAAATATTTTTCTGGCATGTTTTCAAATAACAATCAGTGAAAGATCATTATGTTGCACACAACAATCTGAAGAGAAAAAAAAAAAAAAAAAAAATACAAAGCCAACTGACATCTCCACAGTAGGAGACCTTTTCATCTAAATCTGAAAGTGTTAGGATTTCGAAAAATGTAAATGTAAAAAGTTATGTGAACTGAAGAAATAACATTAATAATAGGACACAAATGAAATGTACAAATTAATAAATGTGTGACATTGATCATGTGAACTCTTTGAACAGATAGTCAGAAGTTCCAAATACATTGCATTCATTTTTCAATTCAGTTTTCTACTCAAATTGTTATGCTGACAATATAATTACAATTAGTAATGAAAACATGCATAAGGGAAGCATTTTTCTCTTTCGACCCCACTGTATATCTGAATGTATTCCCATAAAGGGTCTTATGAATTTTACTGTGGCCGGTTGCATAAACTGCTTAGACTAGTCTTACAAGTTAGATTGTGAAAAGTAAAATGTACCTTCTGATACTCAATGGCATCGTGTGTTTCATCCATGATCCTCTCCACTTCCTCTATGGACAGCATCTAGTTAGAGAAAAAAAAAGAATAGAGATATGACTGCACAAGCTAAATTCACCAGTACATTGTACTGAGCATGACCAAGAATAACATTAATTCTCATTACATACCTCATGCATTTTCTTCAGGCAATCATTGCCAACTTTTAGTCCTTCAATGACTTTCATCTCTATTTGTGCAAATTCAATATCTTGTACCTGTAAAACAAAAATAGGTCGGATTGAGATATGCATGAATGGCAGACAAGCTAAAAAAAAAAAAAAAAAGAATACAGAAAAACGTGCAACCATGTTAACACATGTCATGACATCTGTTTTATTTACCATCCGCTCCAGGTTGCTTATCTGATTTTCTGTTTTCTCCAGTAACTGATCCTGATAGCGTTTCTTCTTAAGGAGTAGGAGTGCTTTCCTGAACAAACAAACACAAAATATTATGGGGGAGATTCAGCTTGTTTCAGAAAACTAGACCTCCTAGTTCTACGAGTAACACGAGGAGAGACATGATCACACTCACTCTTTTTTTCCATCCTTCAATAACTGTTTGGCCAGCTGTCGCTCTTTCTCCACCTGAAGCGTTATCCTCTTCTGATACTGCTTCAGTTTATCTCTCTGTTGCTTCAGTTGCTGCTCAGAAACACATAATAATATAGAAAAAATAAGTGAAAGCGAAAAAGAGACTATGTACAGTAATGATTCTATAACAGAGCCGTTTTCTATATACGTTATTACAACATAAACTGCACTTTCATTTTTGGGGTCCAGTTGTCAGTCAGCATCAAAACGGATCCTTGGTGGTGATACAGTGAAACCCACCATTTTATATATATATATATAATATATATGTATAAAGTATAATATAATAAAAATATATTATATATATATATTTATATATAATATAAAATATATATTAACTTATCTCATCTGAATTATTAGCCAGTTAGCACTAACACACCAGCACAGCTCTGTCATGCTCGGTCACACGAGTCGCTTTCTTTTTCCCGAAAAGATTTCCCATGTCGATGACGCATCCCCGCCACTATCTGTCCAGACAGAGGTGGTGTTTCTAAGATTTAGAAAATGGTAATTCCACAGGCCTCGTAAATCTGTCAGTCCATAACAGCAACATGAAGTCTGAGCTGTGTGAAAGAAAACAGCAACCCTGCCTACCGGAAGCTATGTACTTCAAAATAAAAGTCCTACAGCAATCACTTGTTTTATTAATAATATTATTATTACTTTAATTTTTTTTTACATTATTAAAGGTGTTCCAATGGCCTTTAGGTTTGCTCAGTAATGCAAATGTCCCACATATCTTTACTGTTTAGATTTAGTACTTACAGTGCAAAATAAAAGTATGCTATATAGACTAATTCACTGAGCCATATCTTTTTAGGTCAGCTAGCAATCAAGCTACTGATAATTCTGTAAAAAGACTTCTTATATGCCACATTTTAATTTGTTCAAAAAGTGAACGTTAAATGTCCTCCAACATCATCAACTACTACTTCATCATGAACGGATGTGGACGTGGCATATAGCCTCAATTCTTCCGGTGCGCGTGAGGAAGGGATTAAACGTCTGTCTCTCTGCTCTCTTTCCGTGAAAGAACGGCAGCCTTATCGCGTTTACCGGCGTTTAGAACCGGAACGGCGTCCCGACGACTCGTTCGTTAACCCATCGAGCTGTTTATGAGGTAAGCTGTCAGATGGCGCGAGATATTTGTTCTTTTATTTGGTTATTTATTTCCCTGTCACTGCTAGCTTAGCTTAGCACATTCAGCGCGAGCCGCAGCGTCGAGTCATTTATGAGTTTTGTTTATATTGAATACATTAAAGTGACACATTTTCCTGTAATTCATACGATATAAGGGTTTATTGAGGTGAGATACGTGTTGGCAGACCCAGGAGGTCAATTCCTGATTGTGTTTTAATAACCAGCAACGATAAACATCCTAAATTAGCTTAGCAAGAGGTGAGAGAGTGAGTGGATTTAATGTCCTCACACGCAAACTAGTTATTTTAAAATACAGTTATTTATTAAAGCTTAACGTGTGTAATGTAACTTAATGGCCCAGTTAATAGTATGTTATTCACTTTTTAATAACACACGTGTTGGTGCTGTAAAGCATCTGTTTGACTTGAATGTTATGATTTTGTTTCTCAACTTCTTGTTTGGCATTTCTTTCTACTTAGAGTCTTTTAATATTATGATATTAATGTATTTTTTGTTGTTTGTTTGTTTTTCTTATTTGTGTAACATGCTCATGTCCCACTCTATTTTTTTATATTTTTCAAATTTGTGTGTGTATGAAAGCGAAAGCACGGCACTGGTTTCCAGACACGTTCGCGTCTCTGACGCAGAGTGAAATACATCATTTTCTTTTCCTTAAGTTGTCAAGAGAGCAGTGTTCACTTAAACTAAACATCTTTTATGCAAGTTTTCTGTGAATACCCATTAAAAAGGAAATTTCGTGTAGTGTTCTCCATAGTAAATTAATGGGTATCTGAGAAATGTACATGTTTACGTTTTACTATAGACCACGCCCCTTTATTGACAACTAAATCTTTCTTCATTTCAAATTTTTAGAGGCAGCTTGCTTGTTTGATCATCAGTGTCTTTAAGCCTTAGGTCATGAAACCAGTTGCTTGGGTCAAGAGACTTGCGATTCGAGTTTGAGTCTCAAACTTAAATTTCCATGTCTGCTGGTTTCCCTTTATGTAACGTTGTTGTCACCCATGTTGTGATCTTGTACACAACTCCTCTGAGTATATTCAGGTCATGCAGCAGGCCTGCCATTTAATTTCAGACAGATAGATGGAAAATGAGCATGTTTATCTTTGAAAGTCCTCACACATGGGTTACTGTATACTATTACGGTATCCATTGCCTTGAATTATTCAACATTATTCAAGGCTGTTGTGCTAAAGCTTCTCAGCTGTTACATGCTAGAAACCAGAGGAACAGTATTTTTATAGAAGATGTTTTGAAGTCTAAAATTTAGATCTAGATATTTCATAATAGCTGTTGAATCTACTTTCCATATGCATTTTGAAGTCATCGTAACATCTGCTATTAAGAAAGCAAGTGTGCTGGCACTAATTTTGTCATTTGAGTCCACTCCAATCTGCTTGTGTTTCTGTTTGTGAAATTGATATGTGGGAGACACTATTAAACACTATTATATAAGCAGCTTCTGGACTTACTCCAGTAAACTTTTAGATTGTGGACTAGTGAGTTTGTCTCAGATGTTTGGAATGGGTGTGGAATGCATTGCTGTCAGAAGCTCTCTGAATGATATTAGGGTGTGCTTTCTTTGAAAATAGGTAATGTTTTTGTTGAGTAGCATCATCATCATTAGTCTTATTAAAAAGTGTTATGCCTAATACAGAGGTTTAAAATGATCAAGGTTCACTTAAAGGTTTTTCAGGCATAGTTTAAAGTTGACATGAAATAGATTTTTTTTTTTAAATGCATTTTCTTTTATTTATTTGTTTATTCTAAAACAATTTTATTCATCACAAGGAAATAACTTGTTCAGTTCTGAAACATTTTTTCTTATTTGGCTGGCTTTACTTACTAGGCCATGTGGGCTGTTAGTTAATGCTAACTAATATCCAAATAACTATTTGGACATTTCAGGCAACTTTTCTAAACCTTTCTAAACTCTTGCCAATCATTAATGCTGTAGTTTCATCCTCGTTAACATTAATAAAATTAATGATGTTGAAATTATCTTCAGGATGAACTTGACCTCCACCTCCACATAGTCCTCCATTATCCACTGCAAGCTTTCATTCACATCTGGCTCCATTCTGATCTGCGATACCCATTTTACATGATCCAATCATTTCCCCTTGGATAATTAAAATCCTGTTGTAACATTTTCTTTAAGAAATCGCACATTACGCAAGATAATAGAGTTGTGAATCTTTATATTAAGGGCCTTCATTAATTCCTTCATGATTTGACCGTATAATACAATAGACGTGGTGTACATTTTCCCTCTCGAATACTGAATAAATCATATTTCACTTTAAACAAGGGTGAGGTCTATGCTGAAATGGGTTTTGCCATCATAAATGAATAATTTTTATTCTGATGCTTAAAATAAAGTAAAATCAAGTGAAATGCTCCAGTTATTTGTTTGCTCATGAACCTACTTGTGTTGCTTGCTTTTAGAAATCTCAAAGCTTTTCTGGCATGAAGAGCGAAAGAGCTTTTCTGGCAAATTTCTCTTTTATGTCAACATTTGCTGCACTGGTCTGAGCTTAAATGATTAGTCAGGAGTTTTGCTGTGCCAGCAGTCCAGTCGCACGTCTTTAGACCCCTGAAAGCATCAGAGCGACTAACAAGACCTCTTAAGCACTTCTCACAGCAGTACCTCATAAATATAGATTTACTCACTCACTTTCTTCTTATCTTTTTCCCCCTGTTTTCTGCCCTGCCTTCAGAGTTAGGGATGAACTGAGAATGAATGTCAACCAGCAACCTCACATGGCCTCTCCTTATGGGCAGCCTCAGCCTGGGTATCAGGGCTACCCCCAGCCTGGCTATGGGGGCGGCCATGTGCCATCGGGATATCCAGCTCAGTATGCACCTTACAACGGACCAGGTTCTGCCTACCAACAAGTTCCACCGCAAGGTAAGGGGGTGAAAGTACAAAATGACTGTGAATGATTCAGAAAATGTTTATGACAGGTTATCATCATTTAATAGGGCCTTAAGTTCAATCTCTTAGATGTGTCATCTGTCAGCTGTGCTTGTTCAGAGTGCCAAACAAACGAAGAAGAAAGTGACAGTCTGATTTCTCCCTCCCAGCTTCCTCTTTTTACCTGTCTCCTGTTTTCACATTTCATTCCCATTTTTTACTTCTCTCTTTCTTGTATTGCAGGATATTCTCCTTATGCAAGCTTTCCCTCTAAGACTCTCGCAACAAACTTAGTCTCTGACCTGTCCTCCTCCTCTCCTCTTGACCTAGGTAACTGGTTTGATTCTGCTTAGCAGCCTGTCCTCTTCACTATTCCCTGCGATTTGTGCAGGATGGCTGGGCCCTGCTTCACCTGTGGCAATGGAAACAGCAGGATGCAGTAAAAACTCTGCCATGGAAAGGCAGTCATTCTGCCTGCCTGTTGATGTTTACATCACTTTTTCCCACTAATTGTCTTTTTACAACAGTCTCGCATGTTATTTTGAACATTAATATGTTAAGCATCCTGTTATGTTGATTGAGCGAACATACTTTCCCTTACAAGAATCAAAAGAGTTATTTGACTGCTTTTGTATATTTGTAGTGCTTGTATACAGAGTCCAAAACTGACACCGGTACCAAATGCAAGTAAAAATTGGTTTTGAGTCTAAACAAAATTAGTTTGCACACAGTTGGCTGGTGATATTGTAATCAACTGCAATATAATACATGGATTAGGTTGATCTTTAAGAATGATTGTCTGAAAAAACTCGGTCCACTTCTGGCCTATAATAATTTTTTTCCTGTCCCCTCCTGCTTAGTTTAGGTCCTGCATTTTTACAGCTATTTATTCTTTACAATAATGTCACAAAGAGAGAGAGAGAAAGAAAAAGGGCTAAAGTGTAAAAGCATACAAGTCTCTATATTCTAGGCTGCATTATTTGCATACATTAAATGCCTTTTGTTGATCACAGATAATCATAAAAGTTTGAAATCAAAAGTGTTACTGGAACAATAAACTGTTTAATTATTTATTGTCTGTCCTCCTAAAGGTATGAGAGGACCCCCCACCTCAGGGGCACCACCTGTCTCAGGTGCCCAGAACTATTCTCAGTTTGGGCAAGGAGAAACTCAAAATGGACCACCTCCAATGGGTGCTCCACCACAGAGGTCAGTGACCTGACATTGCACATAACCATGTTCCTTCACTCTTTCCCTCTTATCGATTTATATTTGGCTTATGTGTTACCTCTTCAGTTTTGTGGCTGACGTTAAGAAATGGGTTATTAATAATCTCCCTTCAATGCTTAATGAATGCAAATTGAGTTATTTTTTCTTTGCATTGTCTTGTCTTACTTTGGTCTTACTTTGATCTTACTTTAATTGCTTGTTCAGGCCTCCAGTGTCTCAACCTTACACTCCAGCTGCGGTGAATCTCTCTGGTCCTCAGCCCCCATACAGCCAGCAGTTTGGAGCTCCACCTGTCAGCATGCAGCAGATGACCAATCAGATGGCCAGCATGCAGGTTGGCTCCACTGCACCATCCCCTGCAGGCCCAGGCTATGGTAAATAACTTTTTTTTTTAAACTTTAACATCATAAAAGGATCTAGAGCATTGCTGTGATCAACAATTTGTTCTTTCTATTTTCTAGCCCCTCCCTCCGTATCCCAGGCTCCTATCTCTGCTGCCTACACAACAGCAGCTCCTCCCACTTTTCCACTCACCTCCACTGCTCCCACACAGCCTCCGCCTACTGAAGCTATGGCTCAGGCTCCCCCTCGGTCCTACTACGGAGCTCCACCTCCTGCCCAGCAGCCTTTCCCAAATGCTGTCCCGCCTTTCTCCTCCACTGGCCTCACTCAGCCCCAAGCCCCACCACCTGTTTCTCAACAGTCCTTCCCTCAAGTTCCGCCTGTCTCTCAGCCTCCTTTTTCCACAGCCCCGCCTCCGGGTCCCACCCAGTCATATGGAGGCCCACTTCCTCCAACACAGCCCTCTTTCCAAAGACCTCTGCTTCCCACCTCCCAGCCCTCCTCTTTCCCTGGAGGGCCACCACCCACCTCGACTCCATCTCAGTTCCCAGGGGTCATGCCACCCCAACCACCAGTTTCCCAACCCTCACCTTATCACTCAGGTCCACCTCCAAATGCAACTGGGTTTCCACCACAAGTTGGTGCACAGCCAAGGCCTCCCTTTGCTGGAATGCAGGGGCCTCCAATGACATCGCAGGGGCCTCCAATGACATCGCAGGGGCCTCCAATGACATCGCAAGGGCCTCCAATGGCATCGCAAGGGCCTCCAATGTCACAGGCTAATCATGTACCCCCTTCACAACATGGCATGCCACCTAGTCCTACCAATGCTTCCCTGTCAGGGCCACCACCACAGCCAGGAATGCAGGGATATCCTCCTCAGCAAAATGGTGCGCATCAGTGTTGCTAGCTAAAAACTATTAAAAAGTTTTGGGTAATCATCTGTGACAGTTGCATGTCATTGTATTTAAGGAAGCTATACAGGTTTGGAACAAGTACAAATTTTTATTTTTGGGTGAACTAACCCTTTAACAACCCTAATTAATTCACAAGACTGATTTTTGTCAATCAATTTGCCTATGATATATTTTTTCCCTACCAGGTGCTTTCGGGCAGGTCAGAGGTCCTCAGCCTGGCTATTCAGGACCGTATTCTGGGCAGCCAAATTATGGAGCGCCACCTGCTGCACCTGCCCCAGCACCACCTGCCCCGAAGAGGCTTGATCCTGATTCTATTCCAAGCCCGGTATGAACAGCACAAATACCGCAAAATCAGTGTCCACCACACATCCACTGTGTTAATACCTCGTGTGTTTTTAACAGGGTTTAAAAACAAGAAAAAAATCAATCTGTATTTTAACATTTTTGTTCATGCATTCCTTCTGTAACATTGTTTTGAAAACGGTTTGAAAAAATAGGGGTATATATATAACACCACAGTGGTCACGCTGAACGTCACAGATTGTACTACGGACTATTTAAATTGAGCAGTGTAACTTTTTATATATTTGGTCGACCGTTTTATTTTAATAATGAACACAATGCTACAATATGTTGTGTGTATGAGGCGCCTGCGCAATCACTTGAATTTTTTCCTTATAACAGTGGAAGCATCTTAAACTCCATTTATGGTCATACAGAAAATACATCATTCGAAACTGTTAAGGGTCTACTTTTATTTGCGTACCCCTTTGTAAAATAGAGAAAACAAACAGGATGCCGCTTTCTTCCATCTCTGTTTCCTTTCCTTGAACTTGTTTATGGAGTGCATTACAAAAATTAACCGAAACTCAGCACCATTTTTTTGTTTCATTTTGTTAATCTGTTAATTAAGTTTCGTGTATTGGCCTTATATGTGCCATTGCGTCTTACCTATTATGACTTCACAACTGAGTGCGGGTATTTCACTCATTACTTTTTGAATTCATGATTCGTTTACTGCCAAATTAAAATATTAAACACAACAATAAAATAACGTTGTTAACTGGTTAATGGCAATTTGAGCGTTTCTGTTCAGAAAGATTATACTTGATTTCGTTTCCATTTTTGTTTATGTTCCTGTTAAAATTCTGTTAGTTTTCGATTTTCGTTTTGTTCCTTGAACCGGTTTAGAGCCTTGGTTTTTAATATATTGAGCCATCATTTTCAGTACTAATGCACTTGGATACACACTCACTCACTTACTCATATACACACAGACATGCCCCTCAGTATGTAATATCTGTGTATATAGGTGTGTAATGTGCTTGTGTTAAGAAAGGCTTCGCTCTGGAGTCTCCTGTGTCTGATGTGCATGCACTATGGCGGCTATAAGTAACAATAACATCCAGATTCGTAGATTTTTCAAGGCTTAAATTCTGCACGTGCCGCCTTGCAGTAACTACACACATGCCTCTTATACTGCCTGCTAAACAGTGTGATTAATCATCAGTAATTCTAGGCCTGGAAAAAACAGAGGAACTGTAACTGTGGTTACACTTCTGTTTATCTTCTCTGCTCTCTCTCTTTGTCTTTTGTTTTGGCTTCTCTCTCTATCCCTCTCCTCTCTTATAATTTGCTGACTAAATTGTTAAAATGTAAAGCAAGCCTCTGACATGCCGCCTGTGCAGAAAACAAGACATAGAATAGACCCAGACGCAATCCCCAGTCCAGTAAGTGCCTCATGTCTCTATGCTGTTCTGTGTTGTTATACTGTATCCCGATTTCTCTTTTCCTTACTCATAGGGATGCCAGTGACTCTATCTAGATGAATATTTTATTCTCTGTTCTTGTTATGGTGCTGACATAATAGCTCAGTGCACCAGAGCAACTTCCTTATCGAGATGGACACACCTCTATAACATCCGTTTAACATGAACTTAAAGCAATAGTTCACCCAAAAATGAGAGCGGTCATCATTTACTCGCCTTCATGTTGTTCCAAAACTATGACTTACTTTCTTCTGAGCAATATAAAAGAAGATATTTTGAGAAATTTCTTTCTTTCTTTTTTTTCTGTCCATACTATGGAAGTCAATGGTTTTGTTCCCAACTTTCTTCAAAATGTAGTCTTTTGTTTTTCACAGAAGAATGAAAGTCATACAGGTTTGTAATGACACGAGAAGGAGTAAATAATGATTATCCATTTAAATCAATAAATTCTTTGAATGATTGTGGATAATTGACTTATATTTTATAATGTTTCGAGCAGTCATTGGTACCCACCCAAAACCATTCCTGTCAACACTCCTGCATGCTATATAGTGACAGTGTGTGCATGACTGGCATATTCTTATTTATGGTTTAAAAGGCTGTCTCTAATGTAAACATTATGACCCATCATTTAAAGGAATATTCTGGGTAAAATGCTACTCAGGGTCTATCGATGGCATCTGTGGGATGACAAGAGGGCAGTAATAGAGCAGCAGGGTTGACATAATTTTGTTGGCCAACCCAGAAGTTACTCAGATCAAAAATCTTTTCCATTGGCTTTTGGATTATTGCAGAAAAGAAGCTCTGTGACCAACAAAAGTTTGTTTCTTACACTTTTTTTCCCCATCTTAAAATGACTAATAAGAACAACTTTTACTCTCCATAAGTGGGCTTGTGTTAACCACGGACCTTATTTCAGGCATTTAACAAAAACAAAATGTGACTTTGGGTCGATGAAACCGGAAGTTCAAAAATGACTGTTCAGGACTGTTCAGTAATATTAGAGCCAAACTGATGGAGAGAGCATGTATCGGGTACAGTTGATGAAGCATAACTTATTCAACCTTGAATATTCCTTTAATCTGGTTTAGATGATCAGATGTGGTGCTAAACATTTAAACTTACTGATCCTGTTTGGATTAGATTTATATGGGCATAAAGAGGTTGATCAGGTGAAAGGTCAGGGTGTGTTGTCTTTGTTCATGAATAAAGGTGTGTCACTCTTTCTTAGGCTGGTGTTTGTTCTCTCAGATTCAGGTTATCGAGGATGACAAAGCAAACAAGGGAAGTGAACCTTTTACAACAGGGGTCAGAGGTCAAGCCCCACCTCTTGTCACCACCAAATTCCAAGTTAGAGATCAAGGTATGAATAGAGAATTGGAATGGAAAACTAGCTTTAATATGCTTACTAAATTCTTTATACTGCATACGTTTTTTTTTTTTTTTTTGCATAAGTAGGCTTTATTCCATGATGTTACAGGTCTTAATTAAATATGCGTTATATTCATCTCTTTATAGGAAATGCGAGTCCACGCTACATCCGTTGTACAGCCTACAACGTGCCCTGCAATTCCGACATGGCCAAACAGTCCCAGGTGCCCCTGGCTGCTGTCATTAAACCCCTGGCCACTCTGCCTCCAGATGAGGTAAAATGCCACATTCTCTGAATGTTGTTGTTTGCCTTTAAAATGATTGCAAAAGGGCCTGTAGGTAATGATGTCATTCCTTTTTACTGGCAGACACCGCCATATCTCGTAGATCATGGAGAAAGTGGTCCCATCCGCTGTAATCGCTGTAAGGCCTATATGTGCCCGTTCATGCAGTTTATTGAAGGTGGCCGTCGTTTCCAGTGTGGCTTCTGCAGCTGTGTCACCGAGGGTTAGTCATGCTCCAGTAACACATTTATCATGTTGAATTCATCCTAATCAACATCTAATGTTTTCATTTTTTTGTTCTCCTTTCACTCTTCTAGTGCCTCCCCATTACTTCCAGCATCTGGATCACACAGGGAAGAGGGTGGACTGCTACGACCGACCGGAGCTCTCGATGGGCAGTTATGAGTTTATGGCTACTGTGGACTACTGTAAGGTACGGTATAAGTTCCAATCATGCCACTACAATCTGTGCTGATACGTGTGAGATTGCTTATTTACATATTATTTATTGACAGAACAACAAGATTCCTCAACCGCCAGCCTTCATCTTCCTGATTGACGTGTCTTACAATGCTGTGAAGAATGGCATGGTAGGAATCGTATGCCAGGAGCTGAAGACATTGTTGGATTACTTGCCCAGGTGAGAGTTCAAACAAGAAGCAGTTTGAACCATCAGGAACAACTACAGAAATCTGTTCAAAGTGTTTTTGCTTGTACAATTAATAGAATGATTTTGACATTGCCTATTTATTGTTCCTGCAGACAGAATCCTGATGTGGAATCAAACATTCGAGTTGGCTTTGTCACCTACAATAAAGTGCTTCATTTCTATAACGTGAAGGCATCCCTTGCCCAGCCACAGATGATGGTTGTGTCAGATGTGGCAGACATGTTTGTGCCCCTACTGGATGGATTTCTGGTCAATGTCTCAGAGTCCAGGGTGGTTATTGAGAGGTAGGCTTTGGTTTTTGTACACTACCATTCAAAATTGTGGTGTTGGTAAGATATTTTTGAAATACATCTTGTGCTCACAAAGACTGTATTTATTTGATCAACATACAGTAAAAACTATATTATGTAATGTTACTGCAATTTAAAATAACTGTTTTCTGTTTTAATATATTTTTAAATGTAATTTATTCCTGTGATGGCAAAGCTGAATTTTATCAGCCATTACTCTGGCTTTCAGCTTCACGATTCCGATTTGGTGATCAAAAAACATTTCTTATTATTATCAATGTTGAAAACGTGCTGCTTAATATTTTTGTGGAAACCGTGATACATTTTTTTTTTCAGGATACTTTGAAGAATAGAAAGTTAAAAACATTTTTTTTTTTTAAATAAAAATAGTTTGTAAAGTTTGTCTTTACTGTCACTTGTGATCAATTTAATTCATCCTTGCTAAATAAAAGTGTTTCTTTCAAAAAAAAAAAAAAAAAAAAAAAAAGGAAATACTTTTTGCACATTAAAGGCTTAGAAACCTGAATTTGTGACCATCAAAGTGCATTGATTATAAAAATATTTGTTTCCCCCAGTTTGTTGGATCAGATACCTGAGATGTTTGCAGACACGCGGGAAACTGAGACTGTATTTGGGCCTGTTATTCAGGCTGGGCTGGAAGCGCTCAAGGTATGTGATCTTATTGCATTAGCACAAGTTTCATAGTCCTCAGTGAGTGTACATCATCATATGAATGTAAATGATTCCCGCAACTCATTGTGATTCAAAAAATGTCAGCCTTGTATTACCTTTGAGATGTTAAATAGAGCATTTCTGAAAAGTGCAGTGTTATTCATGGAAGAATTTTTGGCTTGAGTATTTCATGTCCACCCTGAGTGGAAATGTTCATTTATAATGACATTTCTGTTTTGTTATCTAGGCTGCAGACTGTGCTGGAAAGCTCTTTGTTTTCCACTCGTCTCTTCCCATCGCTGAGGCTCCAGGCAAACTGAAGAACAGGGAGGATAAGAAACTAGTGGGCACTGATAAAGAGAAGGTACCATGACCTTTTCCTCTCAAATCTCTACTGCTCATTATATTCATTACAATGGGAACATTATAACAGGAGTTTTTTAAATGTGGTATTTATATGGACTTTTTAGAAAGGCCCTCTCCATTCGACACATCCTGAAGTTCCTTCTATTTCTTTTGCAGTCATTATTCCAGCCACAAGTTAGTTTTTACAACACCTTAGCCAAGGAGTGTGTGGCACAGGGTTGCTGTGTGGACCTTTTCCTCTTTCCCAACCAGTATGTTGATGTAGCAACGTTAGGGGTGGTCCCCACTTCAACAGGCGGATCCATCTACAAATACACCTACTTCCAGGTAAGAGAGAACTATACCACCTAGTCATCATTACCATACATGAGCAGATCAGAAAAATTTCCTTAACCAATAACAACATGCATTATGATAATACACACCCTGGTTTGTTTCAGGCTTCGACTGACCAGGAGCGTTTCCTCAATGACCTGAGGAGAGATGTGCAGAAGCAGGTGGGCTTTGATGCAGTGATGAGGGTCCGCACCAGCACAGGTAAATATACAGCTCTGTACATCAGATTTTAAATGTTACTTTTTTTTTTTCTTTCTTCATCCTGCCATTTACCTACCAAACTGTATGTATACACTACTGTCCAAAAGTTTGGGGACACTGTGATTTATAAAAAAAAAAAAAAAAAATTTCAATGAAATTTTCTAATTCTTACCAACGCAGCATTTATTTAATAAGAAATACAGTAAAAACAGTGTTTTAAAATATCATTTAAAATAATTAAATTATTTTAGATAATTAAATTATCTATTTTAATATATTTTAACATGTAATTTATTCATGTGATGTCACATGATCATTCAGAAAACATTCTAATATGCTGATTTGGTGCTCAAGAAACATTTCTTATTACCATTTCAGCACTTCAAACTTTTGAACAGTAGTGTAAATCACCTCTCATTATGACAGAGATGCCCAACTACTGAAGCCAAAAGGGCCACATTCAAACTGTGACAGATTTATTAAAAAAAAAATGCCCCCAAAAAATCCCAAATTTATGAATGCATAATTTTATGATTTGGTTTGTATCACTTTTCTGTGGTCCCAATTTTGATATTACATATTATTATAAATATTTAATACATAAAAGACATAAAGCCATGTGACCTTCATCCACTTCCTGTTTATTCATTATACCATTGATTGAAAGTACTGGCATAAAGGTAGAGTTGAACTTGTGTGCGGTGCTGTGGCAGGTATCCGGGCGACCGACTTCTTTGGTTCCTTCTACATGAGCAACACCACAGATGTAGAGCTGGCAGGACTAGACTGTGACAAGACCGTTACCGTGGAGTTCAGACATGACGACAAGCTCAGTGAGGAAACTGGAGCTCTAATGCAGGTGTGTGTGTGTCTAGTCTTGCACACATATGTGAAGTGTCAGCTACACTGAATTCAGTTAGCTCAACATTTAATCACCTCAACTGTGCTGACCTTTTTGTCTGTACCTTTCTCTTCTTCTTTTTTTTTTTTTTTTTTTATTATATTCCACTCTCCCTTCAGTGTGCTGTTCTGTACACCACCTGCAATGGTCAGCGACGGCTTCGGATCCATAACATGGCAGTGAACTGCTGCTCTCAGCTGGCAGACCTGTACAGGAACTGTGAGACTGACACAATCATCAACTTCTTCGCCAAATATGGTGAGTAAAACCACAAACATCCTCTCACGCCAGTTGGATCAACACCACCTCACTGCTTCCTGCTGTAGTATTCTATGGGCCACCACTGCTGTACCAATTTAAGATTTTATTTTATTTTGATGAACTTTTTTTTGTTTGTTTAAAGAGGGAAAGCTCCCTCCCCAGTCTACCTACATCATTTAATAAAACTAGGCTGCAAAGGCAAGTCATTAATAAATTGTCGTGATTGATTGTCATAACCATAAACACTTACCTGTTCAGCAGGTTCTCAACACCTACACATTTAGCGTCTTGGTTGGGCATTATTACACATGCTAGTTAATCATAATATAGGTCATTTTCTTTTAAGAGTCTTACAGGTCCCATTTATTTATTTATTTTTTTTATTGTGTTTTGAGACCGTCTGGTTTGAGTTTTAAGAAAATATTGTTGTATGTGTTTGCAGCATATCGGAGTGTACTCAGCAGTCCTACCAAGAATGTACGCGATAGCCTGGTGAATCAGTGTGCACAGATCTTAGCCTGTTACCGCAAGAATTGTGCCAGTCCATCTTCAGCAGGGCAGGTAACTATAGAAACCCACCCACAAGTGCTACAATGAAGAATGAACCATTCAAAAGTTTGGGGTTGTTAAGGTTTTTTTTTGTTTTTGGAAAGGAGTCTCTTATGCTCACAGAGGCTGCATGTATTGGATCAAAAATACAGTAAAAACTGTTAAATTGTAATAATATTTCTCAATATTACTGTTTTCTATTTGAATTTATTTTAAAATGTAATTTATTGCTGTGATGGCAAAGCAATTTTTAGCATCATTATTCCAGTCTTCAGTGTCACATGAGCCTTCAGAAATCATTCTTATATGCTGATTTGCTGCTCAAGAAACATATATTAGACATATTAGTATTATCAATGTTAAAAAAAACAGCTGTGCTGCTTAATATTTTTGTGTAAACCATTTTAACCGTATAAACAGTTTTTCCAGGATGCATCGTTAAATAGACCCCAAACCTTTGAACGGCATTGTACACTACTACTTTGAGGTCACTAAGATTTTTTTTGTTGTTGTTTTTTGAAAGAAATTTATATTTTAATTCAGCAAGGATGCATTAAATTGATCAAAAGTGACAGTAAAGATTTGTTTCAAAAGAACAACATTTATCTTTCTATTCATCAAAGAATCCTGAAAAAAGTGTTATCATGGTTTACACAAAAATATTAAGCAGCAGAACTGTTGATGACAATGATGATAATAATAAGAAATAATTCTTGAGCACCAAAACCAAATAAACCAAATAACAAAACAAAAATTTCAGAAATAAACGAGAGTATCATATCAGAAATATTACCAGATTAAGTCACAGCTTAGATTTAAATATATTTATTCTTATATCTAATTCTGAATCATTGTATTGTTTTCAGCTTTACGACAGTCAATCACTGTTTGCGGATACCATTCAAATAAAATAAGAGAAATTCTCTATGACTTCTCTTGTAATTACCTGCATGTAATAATAAAGACACTAGGGTGCTTTTTGCCCAAAAGTCTTGGACATGCGGCATTTATGAGAAAAGGTTGGAAAAAGTAGCCTCTTAATTGTCTCCTAGGGCTCTGGCAGCACAGCAGACGGGAAGCGCAGTGCTGCGGACATCTCACAGGCAGGTTTATCGCACACTGGTGGCGTCTTTCTTCGCGTTCTCAAGTTCAAGGCGGGAGTTTAAAACAGGGAATCTAATCACAATACAGGCAAAAGTTCTCTTCAAGAATGAACAAAGTGGTGTCAGTGAGTTTAAATTTAGTTGAGTTATTTGTAAAAACATCGCAAACGGAAAGAAAAAGTGCAATCTATATTATTTCTCAATGAAGCTTATTTATTTAAGCCACAAAAACAAACCTGTTACTGAAAAATACACAATCTCCAAGGGTGAAGTCAGTTAGTACATATATTTGTCCTAAATCGATGTATTAATGGAAAACTATGTGAATGACAATGATTTTGAACAGCCGGAGTCGTAGTTGGGCGCTGCCAGTGTGCGTACAATCATAGAAAACAATGTGCTGGAATTTTAAAGTTGTGGTGCTGCGTGGCAATTTCTCTTTGTGTGCGACCCTCTATGCGTGTTGTTTTGTTAATGTTTAAGGCTCCTTTTAGGGGAAGGGCTCTGATAGCAACGCCATGCAAAAGTTATAGAACGTAATTTATGAATCATAATTCGCCAAATTGGCTAGTGTTGATATGCGTTAGTTTTCACCCGCATTTGGTGGGTGATCATTTCAAACCCTGTATTAGGGCTATCAACGTTAAAGCATTAATGCATGTGATTAATTCAAAATCCTTAACGCATTAAAATAATTTAACCCAAATAAATTACTAAAGCACATGAAATTGCATCATTAATGTAATTTATGTTACGCAGTTTTGGGAGTCAGGAGTTTATCACACTGAGCATCTACAATGGCACAAAAACCTGTAACCCTGGTAGTCAAAAATTTCTATTCTACCCTTTATCGCTTCTGTTTGTGATCAGATTATTTTAAGCCGCTAAATTCTGGGAAAGTTTTCAGTCCAGTTATCCAGTAAGTGAAATTATTCAAACAATCAGTCCAAAACAGTAAAGAAAACCAGGCTTATTATATCAGAGATGGCAGAGATAATAGTGACTCACGGCCAGTTTTCCGTGAATTATTTATACTGAAGAGCTCGAGCCCTCACGCATCGTGCTGTGTGAAATATAGACTGAACAGAACGTCAAAACATCCCACCGCTGTATGGCCAGATCATACGCAAACTTCGTTTCTTGGCAGGATAAAGCAAACCAGTGTCTCGCTAGTAAAGTTTTGATGGATGCAAATTGTAATCAAGGTAAAGAGGATTGCAGTGACGTACAAGAGTCGTACAGTAAGCATGCACAAGTCCGTTATATTGATGCGCAAGCAAACCGTGTATGTGCGCTCTTGCACTGATCACACATTGTATTTATACACACATTTCAGTGCATTCAGTACATTGTTTACACACATTCAGGATAATGGTTTTTATCTGTCATGTGTATGTTGCTTTGTTTAGTAATTCTGAATGTATCTGTGTACTATAGTAGGTATATGCAGTCAGGTCATGGCAGTTGGTTTATTTATTTTTTATTTTTTTGACATCTCCATGTAGTCCTGTTCGGTATCACAACTTGTCTAAAATGTAAAGAAGCTCTGTTGTTGCATTGTATACATAATGTACAATTTTTTTGTTTGTTTGTTTGTTTTTTCATGGGTGCTTTGGTATGCATAAATCTATAAATTATATGGACTCCTTATATCATTTGGTGTCCTTTTGGAGTCTTCAAGTGTCCTTTTTTGGAAAGACACCTAAATTTACCCTAAATTTGGGGAAAAAAAAGCTTGCAGGAAATACAGTTTTGTGAGGATCACCCTTGTATCTGATAGTTTACTTTGCTGGATATAGCAAATGATGACAAATGTGTTAAACAAGATAAATGATGTATGCTTAATTTCAAGATAAGTATGCAATTAAAAATTTTAATCCATTGACAGCCCATATATCAGTAATTCTGTTATCCTACATTGTATTGATATTTTCTTATCTATTTGTCTGTGTACAGTTGATTTTACCAGAATGTATGAAGCTGCTGCCCGTGTATCTGAACTGTGTGTTGAAGAGTGACATTCTGCAGCCCGGGGCGGACGTCTCCCTGGATGACCGTGCCTACCTGAGACAGCTGGTCAGCGCTATGGATGTGGCCGAGAGCCATGTGTTCTTCTACCCTCGGCTGCTTCCGCTGGTGAGAGACAGACACAGTAATATCACCCTATCTGATATTGTAATTGAGCAGTGATGGTTACATTCCCGGTTTCTCTACAGCAACAGCTGGATGTTGAGAGCATGTCTCTGCCTGTGGCAGTGAGAGACTCGGAGGAGAGACTGTCTAGGGGAGGAGTGTACCTGTTAGAGAATGGACTGAACATTTTCCTTTGGGTGGGGGTCAATGCCCAGCAGGAGCTGCTTCAGAACATCTTTGGCACACCTGCCTTCAGCCAGATAGACCCCAGCATGGTACGACCCTTTATAAATGCTATTTTTAAAAGAAAATGAAATGCATGCATATTGTCCATAAATCATTTGGTTTTTACCTCATTCAGAAGCAGTTTTATTGCTTCACCTTATAAGCACACATGAAACTTTACCCAAGATACTTGAACTATTTTTGCATGCTAAATTTTATGAGATTATGTAAACATCGGCAATTTTTATTGTGTGTTTTGCTGGTTTAGACCTCTCTGCCGGCTTTGGATAATCCCTTTTCAAAGAGACTGAGGGAGATTATCGAGTCCGTCAGGGCACAGCGCTCACGATACATGAAGGTAAATACGTCACAGGGCTTTAATTATGCTTTTGCAGATTTTTGTGATTCGGACAGCTGAAAAGATTGTTTACTTCTCTGAAAGCTTAGATCATTTTTTCTTTTTTTTTTTTTTTTTTTTCTTTAAAATACAATTATTAGCAAAATGAGATGAGCATGAGGAATATGACGGCAAGATAATCCAGGAATTATGCATGACCTTGACTAAGGGGGAAAAGGGAGTAGTTTTCAGTCCAGATTAATGTTCATCTGTAATTATTCTTCACTACCGGGGGCAAGGGTCACTCATGATTATAGGGTGTTTTTACACTTGAGTCCTCCTTAAAAAAAACATATTTAGACCAAAAAAAAAAAAAAGGAACTAAGCATGGAAAAAGAACCTAGCTTGCATTCACACTGTCCATGACATTAATCTGACTCTTTCTGGACCACATGTTGAGGAAAGTTACTTTTAAAAGTAATGCATTACAATATTACTTTACTCCCTAAAAAAAAGTAACTAATTGCATTACTTACTTTATATGGAAAGTAATGTTACATTACTTTTGCATTACTTTTTCCTCACCTTGGCTGGGCTGGCTTGCTTGTTTTTTAATAACAACAAAAACATTCTGTTTTTGGCAAATGTAAAGGCCCTTTCACACCAAAAGTGAAATGAATAAACTTCAGGCTAATCACACAAGTGATGTTTATCTAAAGTCATTTTTGCTTAGTATGGTTGAATTCAATCATCAAAGGTCAACAGCAAAGACATTGGTTAATAAAGTGAGATTAAATACATAAAGCGTATTTAATTTTTTAAATTATTGCAGGTTTGTGCAATATTCTGAGATTGCATTTCACTGTTTTATTCATTTTCATGAATACTGAATCTGTTTTTGTGCAATTGAGATGAGTAAATGCCCACATTTAGTCTAGAACTACAGTAACCACCTTGTTTACACACAATGCCTCTGCACTTAAAATTTCATTCAACATGGGGGCAGGAGAGCTGTTAGTCAATATATGGGGAAAAATTAACTTGTTGTAAATTTAAAAGTAATGTTACTTTACAAGTAACTTGAGTTACGTAATCAGATTACTTTTTTCAAGTAACTAGTAATGCGTTACCCCCAACACTGCTATTAACTAACTATTCACTACGACTTTTGCCTCGATCAACTCCTAATTACTGCTTATTAATAGTTAGTAAGGTAGTTAACTTTATGGGTAGGGTAGGATTGAGGGATAATATGGTCATGCAGAATAAGGCATTAATATGTGCTTTATAAGTACTAATAAACAGCCAATATACTAGTAATATGCATGATAATAAGCAACTAGTTAATAGTGAGAATTGAATCCTAAACTAAAGTGTAACCATTTATTTTAATGGGTGGGTTCTGGAAAATAATAATTGTTGTTGTTTTACTTTATATTATAATTTATGTTTGTAATTTTGTAGTAGTTCTTTCCTCCATAAGATTACTTAAGGGATTTTTGTTGTCTTTCAGCTCATGGTGGTGAAACAGGAAGACAAGCTGGAGCTGATCTTCAAGCACTTCTTGGTGGAGGATAAGAGCAACAATGGTGGGGCCTCTTACGTGGACTTCCTGTGTCACATGCACAAGGAGATTCGTCAGCTCCTGAGCTAGAAGCATTGGGTCCACCCTCCTCCTCCCCCCTTGGCTCTGTACTCAGAAGCGCTTTAACTTTTTATTTAACATAATAAAATCCCTTTGCCCATCATCTTCTCTTCCTCAAGTATAATCTCATCCACACTGACTCTTGAGGAAGAAGCCACCTTGTAAAGGAAATGTTGCTTGGTCAGATTACGGTGTTCTTTTGGTTTTAGTGGTGGGAGTTTTGACCCGACCTTCTCCTCCTCCTCTTTTGATGGCAGGCTCATGAGACTCTGTGTGCGCGTGTGTGATAGGAAAGGAGATTTGCTGTTGTTACATCTCCAGCTGATCTGGGATCAGGTTGTGATGCCTCAGTTAGAGCTTAAACTGCTTTGTTAAACGAACATCTTCAGAACAGCTACCTGGTTTTAGAGTGTGTTTGACTGTGAACTTCGATGTTGATTGTACTGGGTGTTCTGTGAGAAACACTAGCACTGATTAATGGCCTCTAGGTACAGAGGGACAGAAGAATAACCGCATTAATCTAGAAATTAATTTAGACCTACTCAGAATACAGTGAAATGAAATCCCTCATCTTATTCCAATATGAATCAAAAGATGTTTTAGAACAAGTTAGATTCATGACTACCCAATTATTTGTATTTTTTTCTGCGTAAGTTCTGTTTCCCTTTTGATTTATCTCTCTCAACCTTGGCCTTACTGATCCTGTCTTTCATTTTTCATCCGTTATTCTGTTTATCTTGTCTAATTTTTGTAATTTTCACCTTTTTTAATGTGTGATAAACCTAATAGACTCTGTGGGAGTGTGACGTGTGCAGTTAATCGTTCAAAATGTCTTTTACTCTGAGAAAACAATTGTAACAAAAGTCTATGCATCAACTTATCTATCTTTAAAAGAAAGAGGGAAAGCTGTTCAAGAGCCTGAGCGAATATTATCTGTATGCTTATTTTCTCCTTGCCATCACCCTCATCCTCCAAAAGAAGCAGATACGCCTAAAACCGATACTTTAGTGTCATTTCTGCATCCTGATGAGGAATATGGATCCCTACGGATGCCCGGACAGGGAGTTGAATTTTAGATGAGCCTCTCGGGGGGTTGGGAGTTTTCAAGGCCCTTCAGATGGTTCAGTAATTGGGCATATATTACGGAAGCATTCTGGCATTCATTGAGTCTCCTTTTAAATTCTCTTCTTTCTTTTTCTTTTTTTTTTTTTTTCTTTACTGTATGGTCTGTTAGTAACCTGTATATTACATGTGCTTGATCATCATGTATCAGTTATGATTTAATATTATGTTCTAAATCTGTGTGAAGGTTTATGGTTTTGAACAGGTGGAGTCTGTGCGCTCTAGGATATTAATCTGTGCAATGGAAGCCTGTGCTGAGAGTGGAGTGTGGGACTCATTAGAAACTGACCATTTCTAACCGTTTTTTCCAAGCGAGCGACGTCAAGCACATGCGGAATTGTGACCTTAAAAGCAATCAACACTGAATACCTTGTCATCACATTTATTACATGTACAGAATTAAAAATCACATTTTAAAAATGATGTCAAGCTAGTGTGCTTTGTTGAATCTTTAAGTGAACTGCATATGATGTTTGGGTGAGCTGAAGAATGATTCTTTTGAACGATTATTTTCCGGTCAGTGCTCTGAAATCTCATACAAGCACATCTTAGTCCTTTCAAAGACTTTCTGAAATATATCTTTATCTCTATCCAATATTACAGAGCTCTTTTATATAGAGGGGTGTGTGTGTGTTTATTGGAGGTGTTATCCTAGTGAGGTTCTTTTTAGAACGGAGGGATCAGCCTTTGTTTTTTTTTTGTTTTTCCCCTTTTTTAATTTTGTTTTTGTGTTTGTCTCTAACCCCTGTGTTTATGTTGGCCATAGACTTCTCTATGTCTTTCTTGTTGCATCTATGCCTCCTGACTGCAAATAAATAACTATATAAATTAATTGATTGACTCCTGCCCTTACAAAATTAATTCAGTCTCTTAACAGGATTTGGAGTACAATTAAATGGCCAAATGTTGCAGAAATTAACATCGAAATTACAAGTAAGAGTTTAACATCCTGGCCTAATTTTTATACGTTTGTTTCGAATGATGTGGATCTTGTGTGTCGTGACCTCTGATCTTAATCTCGGCTCAAAGCACATGCCATGTTCAGAGCATCAGACTCACTTGAAAAAAAAAAAACTAAGCTTCGTTATGTAATGGAATGAGCCAGACTTAAGAGGAAATGATGTGGTTGCATTAAAGGTGTGTTTATTAACTTCATCACAGAGAGTCAGGCAGAGGTCTAGTTCAGAGTAAGTGTTTTTTTTAGCATCGTAGCAGCAACTTTTACAGTCAACCGCCACCTACAGACAAAAGTTTGAGGTCAAGAGAAAGAAATGTATTATTTTATTGAGCAAGGATGCACTAAAATAGATCAAAAGTGTTACTAAAGACATTTATAATGTTACAAAGGATTTCTGTTTCAAATAAATGCTGTTCTTTTGAGCCTTCTATACATCAAAGAATCATGAGAAAAATCTATCACAGTTTTCACAAGAATATTAAGTAGCACAACTGTTTTCAAAATTGATAATAATAAATGTTTCTTGAGCACCAAATCTGCACATTAGAATGATTTCTGAAGGATCATGTGATACTGACAAATTCAGCTTTGCCGTCACTGCCTGGAATAATTTACATTTAAAATGTTAGTATTTCACAATATTACTGTTTTTGATCAAATAAATGCAGCTTTGGTGAGCATTAGAGACTTTGGTGAGCATAATCTTACAGACCCCACATTTTTGAACGGTAGTGTACGTTATTTTGTTAATTTTTGTTTGCTTCTGTCTAGACATTTTAATTGTTGTACTTTGGTTTGACATTTGATAATACTTAAACATGTTGTCATAATTGAATGTGAGCCTTTATTGCTTTTTAATAAACAGTAATCTGTCCACCAGCAGCTGCAGTCTATTAACAAATAGTGTCTCTCTCGTTCACTCACTCTGTCTCTCATGGACTTGATTAAAAGAGATATCTGCTCACCCAGATAGCAACTTTGTGCCGGCTCAGATCAGGCCTACATCTGCCACGCGTGGTATGATGATCTGGGCCACGTGGAGTGGAATGGAGGCACTTGGGTGGACCACTCCTGTTTGCCAGATCTGAGCCACAAGCAGGCCATAGCAATGCCACATGTCAGCCAAGAGCAAAGAAATAAACTAGAACTGGACCTTATCTGAGCCACAAAATCTTTATATATTATTTATAGAATCATCTTAGCGTTAACAAGCTTATTAACAAGCAGAATCACTGAAGAAAAGAATAGAACGGAAAAAAAGAGACTCAAGAGCTACAACTGACTTCATCCACAGCCTTAGATGAAACCAACTGAAGATAAAATACATTAAATCTCTCCAGATTTCAGCAGATGAGGATTAAAAAACTCCACAAACAGCAATACAGCTTCACATATTACTAACCAGGGGTGCGTTTCCTGAAAGCATTTTTAGTTAACTATGGTTGTAAGTCCCATTGAACTCTATTGGTAACAACGGAACTTACGACCATACTTCACTTTAGGAAACGCATCCCAGATTGACTATTTCTGTCATTCATCCACAGAAGTTCTTATTAAAAATTAACAGAAGTTTAAAGCTCATGTTGGTTTCATTTGAAGTCACCATAATGGTAATTGGTGTTTCCATTAGTTGGGCTCTTAACTCTTATATGTTCATCTTCTCTAGCTGCTGTGACTGTGTCTGTCAAACACATTTGCAGTAGCAACAAAAGATGAAATGGGATCAGATGAAGATTTTTAGCTGTTGATGGTTTTATAATCATTGTGAAATAACCTGAATCACTGATGTCATTTGAATGTAATAATTGTATTCCATTAACTAATTTGAACTACAAACCCTGTTTCACTGCAATATGAGAACACACTGTATTGCAGAAATCAGTTAGAAGATTGAAGAAAGAAATAAAAAATAAAAGAAAAAACAATCTACAATGACAAACACAGATATGAGCAATCAGCGTATGAATCTCAACAATGGTGACAAAATATTCAGACAATCAGATCAACTCTGGACATCACAAAAAGCTACTAAAAGACAACAAAAATAAAAGCAAATAGTTAGAATTAAAGAAAATAAGACAATTCAGCTGCATAATTTATTCATGCAAAAATGCATGCTGGGTTTTGTACTATTGTTCCCAGCATGCATTGCAGCATGACACTTTTGATTGTCACCATTGTTGAGTGATCATGTGCTGATTCTTGATGTCTTTGTGTGTCATATTAAAATAATTTTTGTTTTTTTTCTGATTGGTTTTGTTCGGTTAAAAGATTTTAGTGATGGTCAGTTTTGTTCTTTTACGATATTTCAAAGACAGTTGTTTTGCTCCTTTATGAGATTTCAGTGACGGCTTGTTTTCTCCAATTACAATATTTCAATAATGATTGGTTTTGTTTTGTTACAAGGTTAGGTTTTCAGTGTCAGTCAGTTTAATTTAGTTACAAAATTTCAATAGTTAATTTTTCTCCGTTACGAGATTTCAATGACGATCAGCTTTGTTCCTTTATGAGATTTCAACGACGGTCAGTTTTGTCTCATTACAAGATTTCAGTGACGGTCGGTTTTATTCAGTTACGAGATTTCAATCACGTCTGTTTTATTTGGTAATGGGATAGAGATCTCAGTGACGGTCGGTTTTCAGTGTCAGATGGTTTTGTTTTGTTATGAGATTTCAAAGACAGTTTTGTTCCTTTCTTCTTTTACGAGATTTCAAAGAAAGGTTTTGTTCCTTTGTTCTTTTACGAGATTTCAAAACCAGTCGGTTTTGTTTCGTTACGAGATTTCAAAGACGGTCAGTTTTGTTTTGTTATGAGATTTCAAAGACGCTCAGTTTTGTTCTTTTGTTCTTTTACGAGATTTCAAAGACAGTCGGTTTTGTTTTATTATGAGATTTCAGTGATGGTCGGTTTTGTTCAGTTATGAGATCTCAATGACGTTCGGTTTTCAGTGTCAGTCAGTTTTGTTTTGTAATGAGATTTCAAAGACTGTCGGTAATGGGGTTATCATTGTGCTGAAGAGTAGAGCCTGTGGTTAGGCTAAAATACTTACAAATGTATGTTATTTATGTAAAGACATGAAAGATTATGATTGTTTTTTTTTGTTTTGTTTTTTGTTGAATGGTTTAGTACATGCAGTTGCGCATTACCAGCTTCACTTTTGACCAAACAGGGCTGTTTCCCAAAAGCAAGTTGATCGTAGAACAAATGCCACCAATGGTCTCTACAATTAACTTGCTTTTGAGAATCAGTCACCATTATGGTGGTCAGTATTTGCTTTAGTTGTGCAGTTTGACTCTTTGACTTTTTAACATTAGTTGTACTTTGGCTGCTGGTACTGTGTTTGTTGTGGAAAGAGAAGCTGATGATGTTGTCAGCTTGATAAAAATACAATCATTGTATTGCTGGCTGGTGTCATCATTCAAACTGTATATTAATTATAGCAAGACTGTAATTCTATATTGTACACTAAGCATTTTGAACTGCAACACCTGTTAGACTCACACAGACACCAAAATATAAATCTCAATAATGGTGACATGCTTCATGCCGGAATGCATTCTGACTTTTCAGAGTAAGTGACGCAACTGATGCTGGTAGGTCACATGACAGTAACAACATGGCGGATGTATTACATACGAATTTCATTCATACTACTCAAATTCATACTGTATAGAATATACATTTTTAACGGTCACAAAGTAAGTTCAAATTCAAACGTAGTACCTACTCAGACAGTATGCGATTTCGGACACACGGAGCGTTTCTATTCTGGAAAAAAACAAACAAAAATATTGATGACTCATCTTGCACTCCAGATGTTCGTCCAATCAGAACAACCCCTTCCCCAATACTACACTGAAAAAAAGGTGTACGCTTTATTTTGAAACAATTTTAGTAAATTTCACAAATAATAAGAAAGCAACTGCAAATAACACATTAAATTAAACAATTTTGAAGTAGAAAGACTGAAATAGTAACTTCTCATAAACATACATAATCTGTTTTATTTACAACTTCGAAAAGTCATTTTTTACAGTGTACCAGTGTCTGATTAGCAATAACAAGTGGCAAATCACAGTTTGTGTTTGTGACGTGAGTCAAAGGCTATTATTAATGGATAAATGAGGAATGAGTCCTTTGATTTGTCACGTCCATTAAATACATCAGCACAGGACAGAAATCTGTACTCATCAAGTGATTTCATCAAGTGATATGAAGTGGAAACTGTTTCCTTTGAGCAAATTTTTTAGCCTCTCTGCTGTCAGTTTTTGTCATTAGAAGACTTTCTTGAACTTCCTGTGTAATAAATCAATATCTGCCTTTTCCAGTGAGACAGAAGTATTATTAGAGAAGGCAGAACAGGGCCTTATAACCCTCATACTGATTAGGAAAATGACCTGATGTTTATTATATTGAAGTTTACTCAATAAGACTTAAATAAGAGGCTTACATTGTTATTTTTGTTCTATTACATTTTCTTGGAATACCACTTATAAAATATCCCTATTGCCGAACAGATGTCACTAAAATCTGACAAATCACAAAATATATGCAGTGTTTTGCAATAAATATTTTGAAAGTTGGAGCTTACCAGTGCTGTCCAATTAGAGTTCTGCTGGCTCTGTGACATCATGGAGAGTGAACCCGTGGAGACTGTGGCTCATGGAGACTTCCCTGTTTGCGTGCAGCAAATCAGGCCTTTGACACCTGCAGTGAGATCATTTGCAACCCACATCAGATGTTCAGCATTAACAAGGCCCCTGCCACCTTCCTCTCTGTCTCACACACACACCCCTCACTCCTCACGTTCTGCTTTGAAACCTGCCTCTCTGAGTCCGAGGCAGAAGTGATTAGCCCCTCTCCCGTGGGACTGCTGTTTAGCCAGCCTGCTGAAAGGACTGTGTGACGGGTGTATTATCTCAGCTATCTGCAACCAAGTCACTGAACATTTCTTCATCTGTTTTCAATATGAAGCCTATTTACAACCCTAAATATTAAAATGATATATCAAATCATGTGGCTTGTTGGAGAGAGAAGCTTGTTGCTTACTTTTCTAATTAATTGAACTTTTTTTTTTTTTTTTTTTTTTACAACAGAACCCAATTATGTATTGTTTAATGCCATTCTTTGGTGGAAATTACATTTTTAAAATAAAATTCAAGTCAAGTCAAGTCAAGTCAAGTCACCTTTATTTATATAGCGCTTTTTACAATGCAGATTGTGTCAAAGCAGCTTTACATTGATAACTGGTATATAATTTTGGCTGCACAGCAGCTCTTAAAGAATAGTGTCAATGTCGGCAGATCAAAGCACTGTTGAATATCAAATGTCAAGTGTCCCCAACTAAGCAAGCCAAAGGCGACAGCGGCAAGGAACCCAAACTCCAACAGGTGACATCAGATGGCAAACAGGTGGCAAATAGACTTCTGTGTTAAAATGGAGAAAAAAACCTTGGGAGAAACCAGGCTTAAAATTCAATGACAATTTAGACCTTTTGAAAAACTTTGTCACAAATTGTTGTGGTAGAAGGAAATTACACTGAGGGACAGTAGTAACTTTTTAAGAAATAAAATTTTATATATATATATATATATATATATATATATAATTATTATTATAATTATAATATAATATATATTATGCATATATATATATTATAATGCATATATATATATACACACACACACAAACATATATACACAGTCGTTTTCAATTTTCAAAGTGCAAACATTTATATTTATATATTATATTATATGATGAATTTTGTATTTTAAGATTGAGATCTATGCCTAGATAAAATCTTGAGCATTTTAAAAGTAGCAAAAATAAATGATAAACACATGGACACTGTTTCTAAAACATTTTAATTTTAAATGTGCCTGAAGTTGAATTAACACACATGTGCAAGTATTTTTTTTTTTTTTTTTTGTATTAAAGGACAATGCATAATAATAATAATAATAATGCTTTTATATTTACATTTATTTTAAAATGTTTTTAATACAACAATGTAAGAAAATAACAATTTGCTACAAAACAAATTTCAAAGACTGGCTATAAAAGTAGAGACAGTGTATGAATACATATAGTCTTTGCCTTAAAAATAAAACAAACATTTTCTGCCTGCAAGGAATAATTTCCACACTTTGTCCAGCAGGTGTTGCTGCTGGTGTCAGTGTGTGCTGAGGATAGTAACACACAATCTCCTGTTCTGTCCTCATGTAGCCCGTTTCTGTCATAACACATTCAAATATCTGAGCAATCACACAGAAGCATCATCCTGATTAAGACCTGCAGATGAACTTTAAGATTCTTCTTAAGGAGACAGAATGAAAGCAGAGTTCTTGCGCCATCTGCATGTGTCCATGTGTCTGTCTGTCAGGACAGTTTTCCCCACCCACCAGGATGACCACCTGCCTACCCGAGCATCATCACCTGTCAGCTATATGGGTCACAGCTGTGCATATGCATGCATTTGTGTGCATGAATGTGTGTGAGCCATTGCTTTTCGCAGCCCTGAATCCAAACTCCAAAGTAAGCCAGAATATATAGTTCCACATCTATTTTCATTTCCAATCAGAGAATGAAAGCTTTGTATGATCTATTGCAGTGGTTTGCAATATTTTTTACTTGAAGGCCCCTACTGTCCAACACCATATAATTAAATAAAAGCCACCTAATGGTAGTAACTGATAGTAACTTGCACAGTGTTATATATTTCGTGCAGCTGTGTACTTACATTATCTTAAATTGTTTCCAAGAATTTGTAAATTCAGAGAAATTCACAATTTTATAGTGCCCGTCCCTCCCTTGTCACTTGTCGCCTGTCAATGACGTAATATCTGCGTTATCCCTGGTTTCCTTGTGCTGCATAGTAACCATGGCAACAGATGGGACAGCTGCAGTCTAGCGACACGCTGTTGTTGTTTTGTTCAAACATTATGGACCATGGCAAGCAAACTTTGGGAGAAAAGGAGAAATAAAACAAGGATGAATATCGGCGTGGCGTTTCAGCGATGGTGAGAGCTTTGCGACAACTTTGACTTGACAGAGCTCGACGCCGCTCTTGCACGTTATTAGACAAGGTAAGCAAATGTAGGCTACATAACACTAATCAATTTTATATAGTTCAACACGATAAAATGTTGGAATATTATCAGTATACTATTCTAATGTTGATCTAGCTTACTGTTAGTCTCATATAGCCAACAAACTAATACATAGAATAACAATGCAACTTTCAACAAACTCCAGTTTAGTATGATAGTGTAACCTTAGACCAAGTGAAACAGTGCTGCGTTACCTCACAATTTTAATTCGTCAAATAAACTGACCTGTATTAGTAGTATTTCAGCTTTGCGAGTAGTTCGGTAGAATGAAATGTCCTCATTCTTTTATCCCCTGGGACTCAAGTGTGGCAATGATATCTGTCTCTCATTAGCAATCGCGCCCACGATTCTCAGCGACGCCCTGCTTTATACCACAGTTATGTTCAAAACATGAATGCATTCACTCATCCATAAACATTATTTCGCCATAAACATAGATCCATCGGAATGACAACATAAGTTCCAAGCCTTTGTTTATTGTTTTGAAGAGTTTAGCGACCCCTAGCGGCGAAAAAAATACTGTGCCTTTAACAGCTTTCACGTGTGGCCTGGAAACCTGTTCGAAAACAGCAATTGTATTTACTTTTGTTGATGCTGATGGAGCAGAAATGACAGTTTACCTGCTTATTTTAACTTGGGCACGAAGCGAAACAGCAAAAACAATACAGACATGCAGTTTGCTGCTGAGGCATTGTAGGTGTGTGCATTCTAATCCATTGAGATCAAAGAAGTGAGATATAGATAGCAGGCGTTTTTGCTAACAGAGATAGAGAGAAGAGAAAAAAGCAAGGAACGAGAAAAGAAAGAAGGGATGCTGCACTCCTCTGCACTCCCTCGATCCCTTGGCTCGTCTATCACTGCATTCAGCCCCCGCTGAGGACTTGCCAAGGAGAACCCTGGAGTGCGCCTCCCAGTGCCTTCTCCGCCTGACCTCAGATCAGTCCTGATGCAGTGAGTGCAATAAGCCACAAAGTGGAAGTGAAAACAGGGAACTAATCCGGAGTCAGCTAATAAAGGGACGTCTCTACCCTAGAGCAGACGTGCTCGGGCTTGACCCACATTGTCATCAGCCCGTTCACGCTGCCGCTCCGGATGCCCGCTTTGTTCTCAGAGGCACCCCATCAAGGGCACCAAACAGTTGTGCCTCACGGTTTCACACTTTACTGCGTAACTTGGACTCTTTCATATAAGAAGACGTTTCTTGCATCTTTTCACGTATCTTTGTTGTAGCTGTTAAAAAAAATTACAATGTCACTGTATAGTGACCACTGGTTTTTACCATGTATTGTGGAAATTTAGACAACAAACATGCAACTTTAAGAAGCTAAAAAAAATAGTTATGATCAATCTTATTATTTTTTTGTAGCTAACACATTCAGGTCTTCAAAAATCTTTTGTAAAATTGAGAGAGGTACTGGGTCCACATCCCGGACGAGCCCCCAGTTTATGTTATGACCCGGCTCAAAGTCACAACATAAAGAGGAGACTTAACAAAATTGGTTTCAATAAAGGAAATATAAGTTTTTTAAAGTCAAACAAAGTATGTCTAGGGCAAAATTAAATAATAAAAAAATACAACAGATCAATAAACTGTTTGAAATGGGGTTTGTAAAACTGTGGAGTTGTGAAAGCAAGTGTTATAAGGCCAATAATGTGTAAATTCATTGTGTCAATTTGTGTGAATGACACACATAGCATGATATACATAACTTTCAAAAGTTTGCAGTCAGTAAGTTTTTTTTTTTTTTGAAAGAAATGAATCATTTGATTTACCTAAAACGCATCCAAGTAATCAAAAGTGACAGTAAATGTATGTTACAAAATATTTCTATTTCAAATAAATGCTGTCCTTTTAACTTATCATAAAATAATCCTGAAAAACATGTATCACGGTTTTCACAAAAATATTAAGCAGCTGCTTTCAACATCGACAAATTAATAAATCTTTCTTGAGGACAAAATCAGCATATTAGAATAATTTCTTAAGGATCATGTGACAGTGAAGACTGGAGCGATGATGATGAAAATTTGGCTTAGCCATCTGGAATGAATTACATTTTAAATATATTCATATAGAAAACAGTAGTTTTAAATAATAATATTTCACAATATTACTGTTTTACTGTATTTTTGATTAAATAAATGGCTCACCAGCCTTGATATGTAGAGACTTCTTTCAATAATACAAAAAAATCATACAGATTTTAACTTTAAACATTAGGGTATTTATTTATGACACTGATGTGCTCTTTATTCATCTTACTCGCTTCTTTCTTCACAAGAATATAATGCATTTTCATATTCTTCTCCCATCATATGTCATTCAAAACAGAAACCAATATCCAAGTTAATGAAGTTGGAATAACTTGTGAAAGACAAACAAGCTCAAGATGGAGGAACCTGCTTGGTGAGTCAGTTTTTCGCCCACAGCATTGATAGTTTGAAAAAGAATCATTGTAAAAATGAATAACTTTTTGGTTATTAATAATAATAATAATAATAAGGCTAAATTATGTCAAGTATAATATGAGTTAGAAGAAGCAGGTTTAAAGTCAGTGAAGGGATTATTTAACCCTTATGATGGGGTATTCCATGCTTCCTGTGATAGTATCATGTGTGTTGTCCTTGATCCAGATGGTTATTCCCGAGATCACCAACCACCTTCCCTCAGAACAAACACAAGCTCCACCAGTCATTCATCTATTGACATCTGGTGATGTACGGCATAGATGAGAGCTGTAGGATAACTTCATGTTGTATGTTGTGTCTGTATCTCCCTTTCATCAGGGGTGCAAACATTTTTTAAAAAAAAAGTGTCCTCTGTGGTTTTGCTCCATGTGTTGATTGGTCTAATGTGTCTTTCTGTCAGTCTATTCCGACTCTCTAATAGTCTGTCTGTTTCACAGTCTGTCATATCAGAGTTGATGAGGAGTCGACTTCACACCGTTAGTCAAGGTGACTTTCCTGTTTCTCTGTTGCTTGGGTTGTTTTGTTGTTGTTGTTGTTGTTTTTGTGGTATAACCATGGCTAAATTAAGTCTTCAATGTCACATGATCCTTCAGAAATCATTCTAATATGCTGATTTGGTGTTCAAGAAACATATTCATATTATCAATGTTGAAAATAGTGTTTCTTTTGTGGAAACTGATCATTTTTTCAGGATTCTTTGATGAATAAAGTTTTGTTTTTTTTAAACAGTATTTTTTGTAACATGCCTATCAAAAAAAAAAAACAACAACCACAAAAAAAAAAACAAAAAACCTCTGACCCCAAATTTTTGAATGGTATGTATTACGCACACATACTCTTTTAGAAAACTATTAGAACTCAAAAATTCCTTGAAATGTCTGAAATCATGCTGCAAAAGTGACTCTGAAATCTTGATTAAGAAATCTCTCTATTTGATGCCTGATGGATGAACACATTAAGACAGTGACCCAGCAACCTTTATTTGACCCGGCAACTATTTGGTAACGAGAACATTTATAAAATAATCAGAAATCAGAAAGTCTTAAAATAATAAGGATGAAGTAGATTCATAATTAATAATAATTACTAAATAATTACTTCAAAATACCCAAAGAAGATACTCAGATATTCAGGAGGGTATATATAACTGTAAGTAAGAGCTGATCCACAAATGTCTTCAAAGTCAACATGAAAATCCAAACTGACCATATTTTCTTTCTTAAATATACACATTCCTGTTCTTATTATGATCATCAGTGCACACTGAAAATAAAATTAATGAACAAAAATAAAATGTTTGATCCAAGCAGTTCCTAATGAACATAACAAAGGTCCATCCAGATCAAACTATAAATTCTGTCACTTTAAGACACGCCACATGTGTTGTGAATGTCACCTCAGCTCGACTTTAAAGGGTTAGTTCACCCAAAAATGAAATTTCTGTCATTAATTGTCGTTCCACACCCATAAGACCTTTGTTCATCTTCGGAACACAAATTAAGATATTTTTGATAAAGTCCAAGAGCTGTCTGACCCCTCCATAGACAGCAATTTAATTACCACTTTCAAGGCCCAGAAATGGTAGTAAAGACATCGTTAAAATAGTCCATGTGACTACAGTGGTTCAACCTTAATGTTATGAAGTGACGAGAATACTTTCTGTGCGTTTTTTGTGCGGCATTCTGACATAGAACCCAGAAGCACTGCACTGTCTACAACATAAACAGTGTAGAAGACTGACAGGAAAGAGAAGAAATTGTTGAATAAAGTTGTTATTTTTGTGTATTCTTGTCGCTTCATAACATTAAGGTTGAACCACTGTAGTCACATGGACTATTTTAACGATGTCTTTACGACCATTCTGGGCCTTGAAAGTGGTAATTAAATTGCTGTCTATTGAGGAGTCAGATACCTATATCAAAAATATCTTAATTTGTGTTCCAAAGATGAACGAAGATCTTATGGGTTTGGAACGACATGAGGGTGAGTAATTAATGACAGATATTTCATTTTTTGCGTGAACTAACCCTTTAAATGTACAGTAATGAAAAACAGCCTGTTTAATTCTAAGAGCCAGAAAGAGTGTGGAAAACATTTATGACTGTTGTTAACATATGGCTTCCAGGTGAAAAAATGAAAGAAAAAAAAAAAGGGATTATGATGCGACCTGTTTAAAATCTCCTGTTAGTAGAGCTCTGATTTAAAGGTAGATATGGGTATTAACAGGAAGCTCAGTTGTTCAACCCACTGGATTTTCCTCTAAATTCCTCAGTGAAGCAGCGAGAGGAGAGAAGATGTGCTGACTGCGTCTGATCTCCAGAGCACTTCAGAGTCTGATTAGACTGCAGGATTACAGCGTGGAAGAGCTGATGTGAGAGAACACATTGTGTGCTGCAGCCTTCGCCCATTTAGTGAGTTTCATTTTGGTGTATATGTACAGTGGGGACAAAAAGTCAAATAAATACTAAATTTAGATACTATATTGATGGCATACTTTTTTTTTTTAATTTTAAAATGTTCATTTTATTTCCTGGTTTAAATTAAAAGTTCTCAAAAGTTGTGCTGGCTGAATAATCGATCTATCAAATCTAGATGTTTCACAAGATTATTCAGCCTGACCAATTGATATGATTCGTTTTCAAGTTTGACTGAACAATGGAAAAAATGATGAAACTCATTTGTGTAATATTGTGTATTTGTTCATGTATCATATATTACAATTTGCAATAGATGTGCAGAGAGATGGGGAACGTCTTTTTGGTTTCTCTGTGGGTGTAAGGAAGAAATTTGAACTGTCATGTACCATCAGTACTGCAGCCCTTCTCAGAGCAATGCAGCGACCCACGCAGCTCACACACACGTACACACACACACAACAGATAACACAACCGACTTTCTTTGTGCCGTCGATGACCTCTCTCTGTCTGCACTCATGCAAAAATCACAAACACACACACAATGAGTAATGAGGACGCCTGGGCTGCAGTTAAGTGTACATCACTGTTTATGTATTCATGCATTATTCACATGTACAGTCAAAACATCTGCCAACATGACTGTTCCACTCATTTGCAGGGGCTGCTTCAATCTACTTAAAAAAAACATGCTGTTAGCCTTTTAAATTTCCATTCATTTGCACAAGCATATACTGTAGCCTACATACAGTACACACACACACAGGTTGCTTCAAATGCCTCCTCAACTGACAGGAAGACGAGTAATGTTGACTTTAAAGAGCACTTAAAGTCAACATAAATCAAAATCATTGACTTTACTTTCTTAATACATATTCTTACTCTGTATTTTGAACTATTCATCAGTGTATGTTATCACAGATAACAAAGGTAATTTGATCGACCTCTAAAATAACTTTCCTATTCAGTTGATGTCACCTGGCTGCTCGGGTTGGAAAAATAATGTTAACGAATAGCTAAATATCTGTTTATACATTGTAGGCTACTGTTTGGCAATGCAGTCTTTCTGAAATCTGTATAATTTAATGTCTGAACATGCAAATTCAAAAGTTTGTTTATTGATACTTTTAAGGTAATCAGTTACATCAATTTTTTTAAGTTAAGAAATTCAAAGTTTAAAAAGCAGAACTGGCAGGTTTCATTTTTTGTACTCAAAAAGAAAAGAAAAAAAGAAAGTTCTAAATGCTCATAAAAGTTAATTTGATTGAACTAATTTGTTTAATTTGAGTTTACCCTACTCAAACCAATTCATTATTTTAAGCGTTAGGGTTTACAGTGAGTGAGGATGCATTAAATTGATGAAAAGGGACAGTAAATACATGTATAATGTTATAAAAAATGTACTATCATGGTTCCCACAAAAAAAATTGTATGCAGCACAACTGTTTTCAACATTGATAATAATAAGAAATGTTTCTTGAGCAGCAAATCATCATATTAGAATGATTTCTGAAGGATCATGTGACACTAAAGACTGGAGTAATGATGCTGAAAATTCAGCTTTGCATCACAGGAATATATTACATTTAAATACTAAAAAAAAAAAAAAACTGTTATTTTGAATTGTCATAATATTTCACAATATCATTGTTTTTATTGTATTTTGGATCAAATAAAAGCAGCCTTCATTCAAAAAAAAAAAAAAAAATCTTGCTGACTCTTTTGAGTGGTATAGTCCAAATATGGATTATGGCAATAATATTGAATAACAATAGATTAGAAATGTTACAAGTGGTCTTGTTAAATATTACATTCTTTGAATAACATGCTTAATGTATCAACGTATTATAAAAAAACTTCATCCACCTCTGAAAGATGTTTTTTCTGCTAATTTAACCAAGGCCAGGAAAAAATAATATTCTATTTTGGTTGTTTGGACCTCAGTGTACATCATCTTCTTTTGAGTTCTGCAAAACAGGTTTGGAATGACATGAAGGTGAGTAAATGATGACAGAATTTTCATTTTTGGGTGAATCTATTCCTTCAAGACTCGTATTACGAAATGAAGAGAGACAGTCTGTGTCAGAGGAGCACTGTACACTTGCATCTCATCACATTAACCAAAATGGCAGAATAACAATACAGGAAACACAGCCCAGTGTGCACTGTGACAGAGGGAAAGCTCTCCAGAGACAACATATAAAATTGCATTCGTTTTGTCTTTCTGCACTTATCCACTTATATATGGTTAAATCTCTTCTCTCAGCATGTCATACTCTCCATCAAATTCTGTCTTTCTCCTTCTGTCTCATATAATCTCTCCACACATTTCTTTCTGTCCAGCACGGCTCTTTCCATTTCTCTCTTTAATAATTCAGAGCAGGAGAGGTGTGTGTGTGGTAAAGCTACAGTGGCCAGCTCTTCATCTGCTCTGTTCTGAGAGGACAGTCCCACCTGCTCACTCCTCCAGCCACTGATGATCTCTAAAACGCATATATGCTGCCACATCCTATTTCTGCAATATGCAATATGCATACTGTGCAACGTATGTTTGGAGTAGCATACTGCAATATGCAATATGCATACTGTGCAACGTATGTTTGGAGTAGCATACTGCACATATAAAAAACAAAACATCAACATATCTATACCATATGTGTGTGTGTCTCTGTGTGTATTATTTATAGAAATCATTCTAATATGATTATTTGCTGCTCAAGAAACATTTCTTATTATTGTCAATGTTGAAAGCAGTTGTGGTGCTTCATATTTTTGTGGAAACGCTACCATTTAAAAGCATGGGGTAGGATCTTTAAAAAAAAAAGAAATTATTTGTATTCAACAAGGACGCATTAAATTGATTCAAGTGACAAAAACATTTATTTGTTATTTGTTATTATTGATGAATGAATCAGAAAGCAAGGTTAACTTACCTTCACATATACCCTGAACTTTCGGTTGATTAACCCAAACCTTGCTTATTCAAGGTATGCTGGTTCCAAAAAACCGTCCGGGATTAAGTTCAGCCAACCCAGAGTATGTTCCCGGTTAACACCCAAGACATTCTCAACAGTGCGACGAATCGAAGATTCACCATGGAAACAGACGCTGAAAAAAAGTGCGCCATTCTACTTCCTTCTTCTTCTTTTGTATAATGGCGATTTACATAGCCTAATTAGTGCACATCGGCACCTATTTGGTGGTTGTACAATCATTTTTTCAGTCTTTTCATTTAATAAGTAATCTTTATTCACTGAGAATAAGAATTATATTGATTGTTTGATGCTAATTATTTAATAAGATGTCACATATGTATTTTATTATAGAAATTATAGCATAGAAAACGTCCTGTTATAAAAAGGTGGAAAAAAATAGATCCATGTGTGAGATGACAATAAAATAAATACATATGTATTTTTGTAAGTCAGTGTA
This sequence comes from Hypophthalmichthys nobilis, assembly GCA_037950665.1. NCBI lineage: Eukaryota > Metazoa > Chordata > Actinopteri > Cypriniformes > Xenocyprididae > Hypophthalmichthys > Hypophthalmichthys nobilis. The sequence continues at coordinate 7,752,716 of CM075472.1, forward strand.
AGTCGTCTTTTGAGGCACGCAAAAGCGTGACTCATCATTTGATTAGATGGTCACAGTATTTTTAGAGTAACTAAATATAGTATACACCAGCTTGGAATATTTGCATATTCCATTACAGTTATATATACTATTTAAAATCAGCATGAAACGGACGCTGTGATAAACTTTTCTTCCCTATTGTGATGTATACATGAGTGAAACTGCTTCTTTAAAAGAAAAAAAAAAAAATATATATATATATATATATATATATATATATGTGGTGGGGATAGATTGGGACTTTGGGAATTGATTGGATCATTCTTGTTTGCTATTGCTGTGATGTCATGTGAGTGACAGGATGTCCCACCCTCAAGCCAGTAAACACATCATTAGAGAATAGAAGAGATGTCACTGCAAAAACGGAGGGAAGTTATATTTATTAAAGATTAAAATGACATATGAATTGTAAAAAAACTTGTGCACGGATAAATCATTTATAATAAATAGCCTACTGTAGCATTCCACAAAAAAATAAGAATAGTCAATTTTGATTTTACAGTGACTTTTAATTAAAAAAATAGCAGTAGTAGCAATATATGTTGGTTTTTCATACCGAACAGAATTCCACACACTAACTACATGACTGGAATCCAGTTCCCCCGCAACACATTAGCAATATCTCTGTTCATTGCTTTCGTCCCTTCTCACTCTTTCTGTTGCTAGTGTTATGTCTGCTGAGCTCAGGCTCGGTATACAGCGCAATCTTTCTTGTCTCCCTTTCACCGCTCGCTATATTTCACCTCTCTCCTCTTCTCTCCGTGGTCTGCTGAAAGCAGGTCAGTTGAGAACGGGCGTTGAGGGGGAAGATGCTAACACAAGCTGAAGTGTGCTGTTACATAAACACTGTGGGAGAACCTCCGGACACCTTCCCACAGGCCTCGGCTCACTAACGCTGAAGCTAACGTTATTATCATGTAGCATTCTGTCCTCATACACCCCCTCCACAGGCCGTCGGCCTGCTTAATTCAACTGATACACACAACCCCTGTCACTCAAGGGCTCCGCTCAATAAATATGTGAAAGAACACCACTTACAGTACATTGAGTCACTTTAAGTCACTTCTGGGGCATGTCTGAACTATAAAGAAAGCTTAAGAAATGATAGCAGAGAATAAAATGCATTCATGCAAGTAAATCCATACACAAACCCCTCGAAGGGGCTGTTCGGAGGTGACACGTGAATTATACAGACAGAATTTAGGACGCAGGAAAGGGAAATCACAAACTGAAACATTCTACATCTATACTAGAGACCAACTACATTAACTGGAGAGCAAATAGAGACTTTTGTCTATATCCGATACTTATAGAAAAAAGTGATCTAATAGAAAAAATATATATATCTATAAAAAATAAATATATATAGATATATCTAAATAAAAAGTGTAAAGAAAAGATAAAATATGATTAAAAAAATTATAATATATATATATATATAAACGCTGTAATTATTAATTATGATGCGTTAAGACCCATCAGCCTGCGGCATCCAGAGTTTCATGACAGAACTATGTATATTTGTTTATGTTCATGTATATTTGTTTTTTTTTTTAAATAATAAAGTCTCTTATGCTCACCATGTCTGATAAAAATACAGTAAAAACAGTAATACTGTGAAATATTATTACAATTTAAAATAACTGTTTTCAATTTTAATATATTTAAAAATGTAATTTATTCCTTTGATGAATTTTCAGCATCATTACTCCAGTCTTTAGTGTCACATGATCCTTCAGAAATCATTCTAATATGCTGATTTGCTGCTCAAGACAAATTTCCTTAGCAGTCTCTTCCTACGCTACTTAATTTGGTGCTTCGTGGATAAGCCCTGGGTTGATAGTTAAGGGCTGGAGTGTAAACCCCATAGTTCCACCCAGAACCTCCAAGCCCGTCACTCCACCTCGGTCGGTCGACCAGTCGGCTTCACCTTGGCTCCTTGCCCCCCATCTGAGACCTTCGTTCCTACAACTCCGCCTGGGTCAGTCGTCGTTCTCTGCCTTCTCTCCGGCTCCACTTTAGTCCTCAGTCACACTGGCTCCACCTCAGTCCTCCGGCACCCTACCTTGGCCACTCGTCCCCGCGGCTCCGCTTGTCTCCAGGACCTTTATTGTCACTCGATCTCATTGGCTCTTTGGCTCCGTCCGGGTCTCCACCGCCATCAGTCTCCACTGCTGTCAGTCACACCCCTGGTTCTGCCTGTCAGGGATTCCGCCCTGGCTCCTCCTTCCACTAACTCCTCCAAAGTCCCTTTCAGCAATATTGGCAGCCATTTTTGCAACGCCTTCGGGCAGCTATTTCAGTTTTGTTCTGTTACTGGTTTTGTTGTGTTTCTATATTCTGTTTAGTAGCTTTTGTTAATAAAATCTAAACTGCTGCAAATAGATCCGTTCTCATATTTATTTGCAACCAAAGCTGACAGTTGTTCACTTAGGTCTATTATTATTACCACAAAAAATATTATCAGATTACTCGATTAGTCATCAGAATATTAGACCGATTACTCGATTACCAAAATAATTGTTAATGACAGCCATAGATTAGTTAAAACATTTCAAAATGCACCTGCATTGTTTTGCTTTTTGTGACTTTCAGTCGAATAAAAGACCATTACTAGTCATATATTTCATCATCTTGTATATACATGTATGTATAGTCGATAGTTACTGATACAAGATCAGTCACAACAGTTGTGACTTGTGATACACTGAGCATATGATAACAGAAAACACTCCATGCTAAATGTGATAATGTGCTGCACTTGTGAGTGTACAGTGAGTGCAAGAGTGACAGTGATTCTGCAGGGACCATGTGGAGACTCAATCATCAAGAATGACTGATGAGTTCAGAGTCTTCACCAATGACAAGTCAGAAAATTAGAGCCAGTGACATTAACAGCTGAGAAAAGCTCATTCTTCTGTTGTTTCAACCTGTTAACATCTCTTTCTCTCTTACTGTCACTTTCAATCTCTTTTACACTCTGTTTCTCTCTCACTCAGTCTGCACTCTTGCTGAAAACATGTAGAAGTCACATACCAAGTATCCTTGACATTTAACTTAAGAAACAACGTGCCAACATGTTTGCAACACTAACTGATGCAGTGTTAAAATATTTAGGCCTGAGTGACTGGTCTTAAGGTCTTAAAAAAGTGGACCTATTATGCAAAATTCACTTTTGCATGGTGTTTGATTATAAATGTGTGTTGGCAGTGTGTGTACACAAACATCCTATAGTGCTAAAAATCCACCCGCTCCTTTTTTTTAATCCCCATAAATCATAAGCAGTGTTTTCAACCATGGTGCTAATGTGACGTCACATTAGCCACAGGCCCCGCCCACGACCGCTAACTGACAGTCCTGCATTGCCATAGTTTCCGCCCTAGCCAGCTGTATGCTGTCCGCCATTTTCTCCGTGCTCGACAACAATGTGTGGTAAGTAATTAAGATGTTTTGTTGTTGGATGTAAGAGTGAACATAACAGTCTTAATTTACTGAAATCTCAGCCGCTGACCGCAGTGGATTAGTTTTATTTTTGAAGGGAATGCACCACATATCTAATATACACATACATTTTCTGTAATGTTGCCTGCTAGTTACGTTCACAGACATAACTGATTGTGTTTATGTGAACTGTGTGTGTTTTTGACAGAACCTTGTGTGTATTTGACAGTTTAAACAAAACAAAAAATGTGAAAGAAAAGTTACTCACGAGACGACGTCTGACAGCCAGCTGTCCGTGTGTGCGCTCAGAAAACGATCCATTAAAAGTTTAAACTGATATAGCTTTAAAACGCGTGTAAATAATAAATTTAATGATGAAATAAGAATTATGCTATCCATCGCGATATAGATGATAAACAAAACCAAGCAGATGTCTTGTTAATATTTGGCAGAGAATCCAATTGAGGCAGGAACTGTGATCGTAGAGTGGGGGCGGGGCACAGCAGCTCATTTGCATTTAAAGGCACATGCACGAAAACAGCCTGTTCTTGACTGTAGTCAGAAATGGGTATTTACAACATGGATTTATAAATGACATGTGAGGTACTTTAAGCTGAAACTTCACAGACACATTCTGGGGACACCTGAGACTTAAATTACATCTTGTAAAAATGGGCATAATAGGTCCCCTTTAAAGCGTTCATAGACATAGATGTTTTCGTAAATCTCATATTTGATGCCTGATTTAATAAATTGAGGTTATAAATATCTCATCACAAGTAAATCATTCAACCCATACATTAGAATTGTTGAATGTTTCATAGAGGCATCACACACTGGTTATCCTCTGCAGTTTATGAATTCATGTATGGAGCGAAAGGCATGTTTTTTCCTCAGTGTCCATGTGTTTAGACCTCTCTCCATCTCCCAGACAAGAGCTAAACTCTGTGCTCCTAATTTCAGCCTGGTGAAAATAAGCCCATTGATCTCTATTGACTGATGACTAATTTATGTGCCTCCATCCAGAGTGTTATGTCTTGCAGCATGAGTTGCAATGTCCGGAGTTTACTTCATTTGGCTGCCATATAGAGTCTTCGCAAAAAGTCAACTGCAGTCGTTTCAGATCAGCATCAGAACTGTTTTCATAATGAATGTAGAGTTTGGTGATTTCCTTAATAAATCATCTTTCTATTAGATGGTATAATGGGTGTGCTGTGGATGGAAGGAGGTTAAATCTTAATCTCATTTGCATATGTTCATTCATTTGATTTGATGTTGAGTTCTGCCTCTGATAATATTGGCTAAATGTCCTGAGTGATGTAATGTGCCTACCTCCACATATTCTGATATGCACAAATGTGTTATGAACATGGATAATCAAATGATTTGCATGTTTTGCATGTTCAGGTCAAACTTGTAATTTCATTGGTTGGAAATTTTCTGCGTGTGATATCTGTGCAGTTATGCATATATTCTGATAAGGCAATGTGGGCAGGTTTCAAGTATAAGGTGGAAGAGATGGACCAGTACAGTTCAGTTCAGTTTTGATACATTTTTTCTACAAGTAGAATTTATGATATTGTAATTTTTGAAATATATTGAAATAAATCTTAACCACAGTTCTGGAATTCCTGTTCCCTTTTGAATGAACTGGAGGCATTTTCATTGACCAGAACGGATTTATGTTTATGACGGACTAATGGATGAAAGTGCTGAATATATCAGATGAACAGTAAAACTGCATCAATTATGAATGGCTTGTATTTAGTGATTACACAGGCCAATGATTGTGAGCTCACTAAGTAACATCAACAATATACTACAACTCATAGATGCACATAACAGCATTTCTGAACTGTTTTTGGAAAATACTCTTCATTTAGTATGCTAAATAATGCTAACTACTAGAATGCTAATCATGGCATGTGCTCAATGATGTTTCATCACTATAATGACTTCATCATTGTGGAAATCAATCACAAGAACAGATCTTCGGCAGCCATAACAAACTTTATTACTTAGATGTAATGGTCCTCTCTCATTTGTTTTCATGATAAAACTCTTTGCCTGACGTTCATCTTTGCAATCTGGCATGTGAGTGATAGAACACACTGTCTCTTGAGCGAAGGAATAGAAGCACTTACAAGGTGAGATAACCTGACAAGCAAAGTCTTTTTGAAAGTGCAATGGGATTTATAAGAGTTTTATGGACAGACGATGAAGTATTCTGATATTTAAATGGCAGCAAAAGCAATGTATACTGAGTTTAATCCAGAGATGAATAATTGTTTGTAAAATGTAGTTGAACTGAAATGGGTTTCATATGAATTTTCAAGCTGCTTAAGCAGTGTCCATGGTCTGACATGATATTATTCATCTAAAACTATTTTGCACAAAATCTTTCTGATTATTCTATGATTAAACTACTAAACATGCTAATTTTTATGACTTTGTATTCATTAAGAGACAATTAAAAGTGGCAAAAGGTTTTTTTTTTTTTTTTAAATAATGGTTTATTAAAATAATGAAAAAAAAAAAATCAAATAAATGGTCACCAACTACAAAACCTTATACATATGTCAATGTTGAATAAAAAAAGTTTATGGACATGTTATGTTAGTTATGCACTAACCTTTGTTCATTTTTATGTTATTTATGATCTGAAACACTACTGATTATTACAAATAATTAATTTTTTTTAATGAGATCCAGTGGGATAATATGACATATCTGGACAGACAGAAAGAAGTGAAATGAAAGTCATTTCTGTCATGATATCCAGAGGACACGCCTCACATTAAAAACAAATTAAAGCTAGAAATAGTAAAACGTTTCTGGACTGTTTATAAAAAATAAAAACAAAGTAGGCCTACATAACCAAAAATTTCAGAGAGAGAGAGAGAGAGAGAGAGAGAGAGAGAGAGAGAGAGAGCGCGATGACATTTTTAAAAATACCATTCAGGAATTTGCAATTTGCAACCGATGAAAAACTAATGTTGTTTTATTATACTCGATAATAATTTGTATTATACTGTGTCACCTGTTTATTGTTTATTGTACTGTCTACATAATTTAATCAGCAAAATGTTTTTCGTTGTATATTATGAATAAAAATTACTCTTGCCACATATATTAATGAAAAAGAACAGTCTGTCTGTCTACCCGTGACTTTGCTGATTGCATGGAAGTCTCGCGTTTTCTCGCGTTATGTTCTCTCCACCCCCACCACCAGCCCCTCCCCTCCACTCTTTCCGTCTGTATCTCCCTTCTTTCTCTCTCTGGAACACATGAGATTCTCCTCCCGAAACCTGAACCGCAGCAGCAGAGGCATCGACCCCCCTCCCCACACGCACACACAACATGGCTACAATCGTAACCTCGACCAGGTTTACGGACGAGTATCAGCTTTACGAAGAGCTGGGAAAGTAAGTGCGCGCAACATTGTAGCAGTGTGACGTCATCGGCGCAAGTTACTCTTGTTTGTTTCGTTCCATTCTTTTATTTGGATGTTGACAGCAGGGAAAATGACTTGCTATGAGACTCGTAAACCTCTCCGAAAGCCACGCACAGGGGCTTGATCGGATCAAGACAGTAGGCTACTACAGTACAGCACTCGGTTCTGGACTTGATCCGATCAAGCCCCCTGTGCGGATCTAAGCTTTAGACGTTTTAAATGTCAGATTTAAAGGTCTGTAGTGGTTTTGAGTAATGTATCTGTAAGCATAGAATGTTGAATATAGTATGCACTGTGTTTTGTGTTCACGCCTTGTTTTATTTTAAGGGCTTGCTGATGGGCAGGAAGGTTTCCTCGGTTACTTTGGGTATTTGGCTGCCACTTTTTACTGGTATTAACACTGTGGATTGTTTTATGCTCGTGACCATAGGTTTAATTATTTTCTACTGCAGCTACTTAAAATTATTGCAGCGTAGTGCACTATGTAGTGCACTAAAGAATATGTAGCTGTATACTTGATATTACAATAAAATATTGAATGTGTCGCACACACAGTTAATCACACTTTAATATCTTAGGAAGCGATAAAGAGGGATTATAAAATCAATAAATGAGCAGTGACGCCTTTCTGAGAATTCAATCTCACTTTTGGGAAGAGCATTACAGCCTTCTAACATGCAGATGCGAAATGCTCTGCACGCCGCCCATTTTTCTAGAGGCAAATGTCAAAATTGTAGTAGCCTAGATAGTATTATGAGCCAATTTGCTGATTTACACTTCTTTTTTTGTCATACTTAAATGTTTTAACGTGTCGCGATGTCCGAATGACTCGTGTCGGATCTTTTCAATGAATCGGTCGAAACAGTTCACAGAATTTGTCTGAATGATTCGTTCACTAATCTGAGTATCATACTGAATCAGTCCGAGCGGTACTCGAATCAATGAGTTTTAGTATTTCATATAAATGTAAATTATATTTAGATTGTAAGTATGAACACACTTAATAAACAGCAATATGTTTTATATAATACATTTTAGAGCATATAATATGCTACGCCGGGATCTATGCTGAAACTGGTTCTTTAAAACAAACTATCAGACTTCTCATCAATAAATTATAATGGAACCGCTGTTGCGTCATTGGTGACTGACAGCTCTTCCTTGTTTGCAAGAGTCAGGTGCATCTTTTACCTTCAAGGCAAATCAAACAGTGTGTTCTTCATTTGCAGGGGTGCCTTCTCCGTGGTGCGGAGATGTGTGAAAAAATCCACTGGCCAGGAATATGCTGCTAAAATAATTAACACAAAGAAACTGTCAGCAAGAGGTAAGCATTCGATTCAGCAGTCTTCCAGTGTATACGGTAGATTGGGATAAAGGTGCTTTGTGTGTTATTTCGCTCCGCGTTCACTGAAGGGAAGAGAAAAGACCGTCTTCTGAAGTGGAGTTTTGTGGCTTTTATTCTATGTCTGTTTATTTGAGGGCATCTTTGTGGGTGCGTACTGGTAAAAGTTGACATACAGCAATTAACCTATAGCAGATACACTCATTTAGGTCATCTGGGAAAACAGACCAAAAATATTGATGACTCATCTTGCATTCACAGGCGTATCCATTTTTTTGTCCAATGAAATGCTCTCTAGAATGAGAACATCACCTTCCCTTAATTTCACCTACTTCTGACTAGCGCTAGACAAGTATAATGATAAGGCCGATTAATCATCTGTTATTTGGCCATTTTTAGATTATTACATCGATTGGTTGGTTAACAGAAGTAGTTATTTCACCAGGGCACAGGATACAAATGTTTTTAGTGAATTTTGAGTAAGTATTTTAAATGTTTTATTTGCTGCCAATAAATTGTATTATATTTGACTCCATTAAATTGACCATCAGCCACATTGTTTGGTGGATATCGGTATTGTTTTTTAACAACCTAGTCGACCACTACTTCTGTCTAGCAACAGTGTTTAAAACACAACAGTGTAATATTTTATATTTTCAGTTAATTCATTCATTTAGTTTTAGTAATTGTTATTTTTATTAATTATTTAAAAAATATTTCTATATAACATTTTTTTTAATTTCAGTTTTAGTTATTTTAATATTTAAAATTTAAGTTTTTCATGTAATATTTATATTTTATTGTATTTCAGCTTTATTACAAGTGCTGAAAATGGTTTTAGTTAACAATAACTATTCTGTAGCTACTGTCAAATCAGAAATTATGGCTGTGACGTGGACTAAGGCCGTTGGCTATTTAAAAAAATGACAAGCCCATTGGTATGTATGTCTTGTCCTAACTTCCTGTTTCAATAGGAAGTAGTCGAAGTAGAGAAGAACACTGAACTCCCCCTGATGGCCGCTCTGCACAGACCTGTTTAGCTCAATAGATGTGTGTTGAAACCTGGCCTGCTGGGATGGTCGCAGTCTTTCAGATAGAGTCCACTGTGTTCATGTTTCTGTTGAGGAGAAGCATGCAGAAGTATTTGCCTCTGCCTCTGTCCAGCCCTGTTTTTCTCAGAACTTGAAGAGACGCATGAGAATACGTGCTGTGCCCTGCAGCACAAATCTGGCAAATAGTCCCACCTGCAGTTTTGCAATAATTTTGTGAACCGTTTTGTGCAAGCATGTGTTTATCAGTACCATGTGGTGTCGCAGAACTTGCATGCTTTGTTGTGCAGCTCCTGAAGACGAAAGCTGCTTTTGATTAGAGAGAAAAGAGATGGCGCTTAAAAGGAAAAAAGGGATCTTTTTTTAGTCAGTTCAGTTGAAGAATGAAGAATGAATTTTTCCAGGAACAGACAGATTTAAGGTGTGTTTTAAAGCTAGCCGTGGTTACTATAGAATAGATATTGACGTGTGTTTGTTTCTCTCATTTGAATGTTCAGTTACTGCTCTGATAAACGGGAAAACGTGTGGTATTAGGGGAATGTCAGAAAGGCCTATAAGCTGAGTCATACACGAGAAGGATTCTGAGTCAATTCAGCTGATAGTAAACTTTTTTTTTTTATTGTCGAGTAAAATGATGACTGTGTTAGAGCCATTGATGATCAGTTCAATGATTTTGCATTTTTTAATAAAATAAGCATTTTTCTGCTTTAGTTAGTTGAGTTTTGGTGTGCTGCATTATATCTAATTGTACCTGCCTCAGCAGGTTGGAGAAGCTTGTTTGTCATAACGGCGGAAGGTTAGTAAGTAAAGTGTCTTGTGCAGTACGTCTTTCTGCCTTCCTCTATTTGCTGATTTGCAGTTTTCCATGGAGCTAATGTGAATTTAAGTGGAGAGCATGGACAGTGAGGGTCTTGTTTATGGCACAGCCATTTTCTTTGTTGAGTGCTTGTCTCCAGCAGCCCGGCCAATTAAGTCCGGACTGTGCTTCAGCCGTCCGGTTAGCAGAGGAAGAGGGGCATGACAGAATCCCTTTAACTGCTAATATGGAGATTCTGGAAGATGCCCAGGAAAAGGTGTGGTTCTTGTCATCGTTGTATAACTCTATATTCAATTCATCTATGTCTCATTTGAGATGGATGATTGGTTTAATGTTCCCTCAACTTTTGCTGATGTGTGTGCTTTTAATTCTAGTTCAGTTTGTATAGATTTATTCACAAGGGATGGGAATCTAATGATTCAATTTAATGCATTGATTCATCACTTAATGAAGTTTGTTTCTTAGCGATTCCATTAATGATTCCTTGTACTTTGGAGGAAGTGCCAAGTAATTGATCCTAAACATATTACAGCATTTACTACATTTTGTTATATATTTATGGACAAAAATACAAAGTATACAGTACTGTTTGTGACACTGACTGAAGACTGGAACAAATGGTTGCTGAAAATTCAGTTTTGCCATCACAGAAATAAATTACATTTTAAAATATATTCAAATAGAAATCAGTTATTTTAAATTGTAATAATAATTTACAATATTAGTGTTTTACTGTATTTTGGATCAAATAATTGCAGCTTTATGGCCGGTTCACACAGAATGCGTTTTTGCTTTGAAAAACGCAAGACACAGGCAGTGGAATGGGGAAAAAACGCAAGATCTTGAGATGCGATTTAAAAAAAAGTTGAACAGATTTTAACTTGAGCGCTACGTTTTTAGAACACCGTGTCATGTGCGAGACGCTGCAAAAGACTCAAGACGCGAGCGCAATGGTCAAGCACGTGCGTCAAAAGTAGGGCAGTGTAATGGTAAAACTTGTTCTGTGTGAACGACCCCTTAGTGAGCATAAGATGCTTCTTTCACAAGCATTAAAGGGTTAGTTCAACCAAAAATGAAATTTCTGTCATTAATTACTCACCCTCATGTCATCCCAAACCCGTAAGACCTTCATTCATCTTCAGAACACAAATTAAGATATTTTTGATGAAATCCGAGGGTTTCTGAACCACACATAGGCAGCAATGGCCGGGGGGGCTTGAGCCCTTGCCCCTTTGATCGCGAAAGTGAAAGTGCCCTTTCTCCGAGGGAGAACCCCCCCCCCCGCGGGACGCACTTGAGCCCCTGCCCTCGCGGAGGTCTGTGCACGCCACTGCACCTTTTGAGGACCAGAAAGGTAGTAAAGACATCGTTAAAATAGTCCACGTGACTGCAGTCGACCTCATTGCACCTCAAAAGTTCCAATGACGTTGCTGCCCATGTGTGGTTCAGAAACCCTCGGATTTCATCAAAAATATCTTAATTTGTGTTCTGAAGATGAACAAAGGTCTTACGGGTTTAGGACGACATGAGGGTGAATATTTAATGACAGAAATTTAATTTTGGTTGAACTAACCCTTTAACTGACCCCAGGACCAGAGCGTACATTATTTATTAAGAATCATGGAAAATATACTTCATTCAACAGAATCAAATTCACCAGAAATCAGGAGAAAGAAAAAGTATAGCATTTACAAAATTACACAACGACCAAATCCTACTAAATTTGGAATTTTCATTTTTAAGTTTAATGGGCTGTGTACTGTTTTAGCCCAAAGAGTTCATCTGTGATTGACTTGTTCTTTGAAAAAAGAACCAGCTCATGAGAGTCAGTCAAGAATCAGACAACTCTGCTGCTTGTATGTTTGTTGTTGCATTCAACAGCTTGGACGATATGATAGAGAGATTGCAAAGAAGTGTTATTTATTTACTGGCACCCAGTCTTTCCCTCTTGTCACATTTAACCTCACAACTACAGCTAAAGCATCATTTAGTTTGCTTTGCCACTGAAGGAAATAAAGAGCTTTTAGTATTTTACTCTTCCATTCACATTGATAGAATACAGAGATTAAAAAAAAACATTAACAGAACCAAACATCATGAAAATCATTTGACTTTAGTATTTTTCCAACCTGTTAATTTTTGTACTCTCCTAAAAGATAGATTAAAGTTGTGTTGCTGTAATGCTTCACTTATTGGCTGTTTTGACCAAGAGCTTGTTGCAGTAGCTAGGCAACCGCTTTGCTAGGGGTGTATTTGATTGGTTGCCACAAACGAGAAGCTCAAGACTTGTGTTGATGGTCTGAGTTGAGGATGAGAACGAATGAGAAGGGACAAAAATCTCCCATAATCCCTTACTGCCTGGTGCCCTGACGTGCACCACACGTCTGCAGAGAAGCAACACGTCAGCCTGACAGAGGCTTAGAGTAGACGAGTCTCACTCCGCACACCTACCGCCCAGATATGTGAAAAAACCTGACAGTTTTTCAAAAACTAGGGTTATTTTGGTTCATTCGTTTATAGTGACCTCAGCACACAGAGACCCCGTGCCATATGCAGGAATCCCTATCTTATTTGCCTAGATAAATATTTGTGTGATTAGCGGTCTGGCCAGGTCATTTGACGACCTTATTAGCGGGTGGGGGAGGGGTTTTCTGAGCCAAGGAAATGTATGCTGTAATGACAGCAGCTGTGTGCGTAACGCTTGCAGCTTGGCTTATTCGGAAACACGAAGGTTGAATTGCTATAGAAATGGAAGCAGAGGTCTGGTAGGCACGTGTCCCCCACTGGGGTGCAAACGCTTCCCAAAGGGTCTTCACTGACTCATGCTCTATAAAGAGGCGGCGTCATAGTGCACAAATTAATATGACCAAATTACATGTTCATTTGAAAATTGGTAAAAAGTGTAGGATTTTTCTGTTTTCTGGTTTTATTTTTGTAATGTATTTAATAATAATTATTTTTAATAATAATAATTATTACTGATGAAGCAAAAATAAGTGTCACTTGGAAAAAATAAAGAGACAAAATGAAAATGTTATATATTAAGTTAAAATATACACTAGTTCAAAAGCTAGTTTTTTTTAAGGAAGTCTCTTTTGTTCACCAAGACTGCATTTATTTGATCTAAAATGCAGCAAATATTAATTTCACAAAATTAAAAAGTAATATTGTGAAATATTATTACAATTGATATTAAATTTGAAATAACTAATTTCTAATTTAATAGATTGTAATTTATTCCATATTAAAGCTGAATTTTCAGCATCATTACTCCAGTCTTCAGAGTCACATGATCCTTCAGAAATCATTCTAATATGCTGATTTGCTGCTCAAGAAACATTTCATATTATCGTCAACATTGAAATATTTAAAACTTAATAGTTTTGTGGAATCCCTGATCATTTTTTTCTTTGAATATAAAGTTCAAAAGAACAGCAATTTATTTAAAACCGAAATCTCTTTTAAAATGATAAATGTCTTTACTGTCGCTTTATCAGTTCATTGCATTTTTGCTGAGTATTATTTCTATAAAAAATAATGCACTGACACCAAACTTGTGAACAGCAGTGTACATTATTTATATGAATTATGGAAAATAAAATTAATTTAACAGATTCAAAATGACCAAAAACAAGGCAAAGTTCAAATCATTTCCAAGGACGAGAATATTTGACTAAATTCAAAGTGCTTTAGGGATTTTCAATTTGTAGTTTGATGAGCTGTGTGCTTTCTGTTGCTGAATTTCATAAGAAGTTATGAAATTATTGGTCAATCCAAGAAAATTAGTCTGTTTTTTCCCCTCTGGCATCTATGTATCTGTCCTCTTCTCTCTTACCTTGCAAGGGGGATTGCTTTTGTATTGAGGTTAATCCACTTATTTAATTGTATTTCACAGGCTCAGACCAGAGGGGGATGCCATAACCATCTCTTACATTGCGCATGTTTTTTGTCCATGTGGTCATAATTTCTCTGTCTTTGCAGACATGTTGTTTAAACGTAACCTTAAACGGTTATGAAAGCGGCACAGGAGCTCCTCGGATCCAGTGGATTCAGTTTAAGCTGCTATTGAGAGGACTTAACCTCCCTAAGGCCGACTTGAGCCCAATGACTAGTTGCTTGTTTTGCTTGACGAAAACCGACACAGAGTCTGAGTTACTTCCGATTTTTTTTTTTTTTTTGTGATACTCAGGATGATAACACCACAGTTAAGTTGGCAGTTGTCCAAAGGGCAGAACGATTCCTCTCCTAGTGTTTGCACACACAAACATACACCCACAATGCGTATATGTTGTGTGTACACATGCATTATTCCTCTGAAATGGCTTAAAAGGGTGTGACTCTTGCAGTAAAATGATCAAATAGTCCTGTCTGGAGACTTGTCCTCTACTATGTGAATTGTTTTGCCTGCCCTCCAACATCATACTCTCCCTCTGACTGATCTGACCAGAAGCGTTATAACGCATTTTCATGTCGTGGGCCATTAAGATCACTGTCACTTATCCTGCATGCATCTTCCCGACTGCTCTCCCCCTAGCGCTTCATCATTTGGCGTAGTCATTTCCAGCTGGCCTGTTCACATTTTTGCCATGCCGCTAGTTCCCCTGGACGAGAATGTTGCGTGAAACACAAATGAGGCCTGTGAAGTATAGCACATGTACATTGCAGATAAAGCCTCTTTGTCTTCAGTAATTTGGTTCAGCGAAGTGCTATCGATATATTATCAAGATTTTTGAGATTTTGTCTTTTTAAAATCTATTGATGGCCGCCTTAATGGATAACAAACCATTAAAACCCAATTTTGTGCATTCATTATCATTTTATTGTGTATAGAATTGGGATCCAAGAACCATTTCTTATTCATAAGAGGTCAATTAAAAAAAAATAATACTGGAACCGAATGATTTTTATGAGCCAGTGTTTTCAGTGAACATACAGTACAACAATTCAAAACGTTTGAATGATTCAATTCTTTTTAGTTAATCAAACACATACGTCTGATTGTGAGACTCAGTGTAGATAGTCGTTAGATGATATGACATGTAGTTAAAGATATACATTATTTTTTTGAAGTAGTTTTTAAAAAAAAAAAAGATTTTTTAATGAAATACGCTACCATTCAAATGTTTGGAGTCAGTAAGATTTTGGGGGCTCTTCCATTGCCGTAATAAATAAGGGCTTATGTTTTCACTTAACAAAATGAGCATGGCTTGAAAGATTTGATGAATTTGTCCGTTTTGGTTCTGTATTTTGTCATGTTTTTACCTATCAGTTACTACATTTTTTTTGTTTGTTTTTAGTATCGTCGGTTAAGCCCGAAGTATACTTCGGCCATCTGCGTTCCGCACACTGTCCACGTGACGTAATGTTTGTCATCATTTGGGTTCGCACACGTCTGCGCAACGTCACATGTGCGAATGATTCGAGCTCTTGAAAACAAAAGTCCACTAGATGCATCTTTCACAGCCAAGGAGTGTACTTTGAAAGGCTTGTGTACTCAACTGTGCGTGAGATAGAGTAGAATGCGGAAAATGAAGTATACCCCGGGGCTTTAATATACAGTAATGGTCAGTTATTGGATTGCATTTATGTAGTGTCTACAAAATCTGTATATCATTTTTCAAGAATTGTTTTAAATATATTTATTGAATAGATCACATTTGGCAGTGGAATTGCATTTAAGTTTTCCAGACATTTAATCCCTAAGAGTACTAAAAGAATCATTAATGGAACCAGAATTGGAGCTAGTGCTGGGCGGTTTGACCAAAAATCTCTATCACGGTTTTTTTTAAAGATTCTGGCGGTTTCACGGTATGTCACGGTTTTTTGCACTGGACCTTTATTTTGGCATATTTTACTGTCAGGGGTACAGGGAATATATTATATAAACATTGTAAGGACAATTAAAAATTAGTTGTTATCATATCAGTTCATAAAGCCAACAATTTAGTTTAAAATGTAATCAAATAATTTAATAATTTAATTAAATTAATAATATTAATAAGTTGGCTACATTTTTACTGTGCAATTTCTGTCATTTCATATGGCTCTACATAGTATTTGCAGTATTAAAGAGAGTTAGTTTTGTGAGTTATTTATTGTTGTGTAATAAAGTTGTTTCCATTAGTGTAAGAAGGGTATGCAGTTAATAGAAGTCCGCTCTCTATATGCTTTACATAGCGCTTCATGGCCATTGAATAGAGACAGCAGCCATTTCAGCTATACACCAGTATGGCGGTTTTTGAAAAATACATATCGGTCTCGAAATTGAAACCGGTATACCATATGAACCGGTATACCGCCCAGCACTAATTGGAACCAGATCCAGAATTACATTCTTTACGATTCCCATCCCTAATCGTTTATACCAACATTAGATCAGCCATTTGCCTCCATGTTCTCTAGATATCAGCCATTGAAAAACCCAAACTGGTCTTCCACTAGTGCAAACACACAGAGAGTATTCAACAATTGGTTGTTATCAGGCAGTGTATTACATGATAGGAATGAATCTGAACACACAGTGCGTCTTTGAATTAAATTTTCCTAGTGAGTCGAGCATGTATAGGACAGCCCAAATCTTAATCCCCTTTCCTCCGGGATCATTGGCCTCTTTGTTCTGCCTCATTTTAAACTCCATTGTGTGATGGAAGAGGTGCTATAAGGACTGATAGAAAGACGTCCTCACTACAGGGAACGGAGTGGCATTGTTCAACTCTTCTCTTCCATCCATCTCTCTCTGTGATGGGAGCTGCGAATGTTCCAGCCACACTCATTTTGCACTCTTTGTTCTGAGCTGCTGCGTACTGTGCCTTTAGTAGAACTTCCATCGATTGCTCTCCCTCCCGTTCCTTCCTGCTCTCTTTCCCATTTTGTTTTGCTCTGCATCCCTTCTGTTCCTCATTTCTTCGGCACTGATAGCCTTATTAAAATCAGGTTATTGCGCAATCACTTTGCTGTTCTCCCGACTAAAAGTTTTGCTCAATTTTCACACTATATGAAAAAGAGGTGCAGTAAAATGAATTGGATGCAAGTCTTTAGGAGGTAGAACTAGAAAAATGTGATTACTCACCTTTTAAGTGCTTGCATGTGGGAATATTTCTTTCTGGTACCTACTAGTGTGAGAAATTAACTTCTATTAAGAGGCAATTTTTACTTCCTGGAATTGATTTCTAAGGTCTTTTAAAAAAAAAAAAAAAAAAAAATGCACAATCCTTTTATTTCAGTGGTTCTCAACCTTTTTTTCCAAGACAGTATTCAAAGGAGCTCCTATCTAACATATTTAGCACTAGTGTTAGGTGTAATTAATTGCTAAGTAATCTAATTACCGTGACTCAATTACTTTTCCCTTGAAAAAGTAAAGTAAGGGATTACTCCTAATTTTTTCTGTAGTTTAATTACAGATACTTCTGATGTAATTGCATCAAATACTATATAGACTATACAACATTTCTTTATAAAATAGTGGATTTAACATAAAAATGTAATGTTAAAATGTGTTTTTAATGTAACCCTCTCTCTTTACACACTTTGGTCAGTTCAAGAATAATTTATACAATTGTATATTATTTATTTGAAAGAATTAATAGTACAGTTTTGTGTATATCCTTGTATTGTTCAACTGGTTTATATGGGATTTATAAAATAATTAGTAATAATCCAATACTTAGTTTGTACAGTAATCTAATTACACTGTTGAAGATGTAATTTAGTAGATAGTAATTAATTATTTTTTAGAGTAACTTACCTAGCACTGTGTACCTCTAGTACTTATGTTGTAATGAAATAAAAAAAAACTCAACAATCTAATGTCAGTTTAATGTTGTAAATCTTTAAATTTAATTCATATTGATAAAATAACTAAATTGAATAATTTTAATTAAATTCTCAATCTGAATGAATATGCAGGTTTATTGTTATTGCTGAATGCATTTATGTATATTTTAATAATAAGATAACAAAATCAAATCAAAACAACATAAAATAGTTGCTGTGATGCTAATGCACAAGATTTCCTAACTAAACCCTAGTTTTCATATCCTGTGCATTATGTCAATTTGTGGTACTATATTTCAACGGATTGCCAATTTTAATATAAACGGATTGCCAATTAAGCACTAACTTTTATTTAAATAACTATATATTAAGCATGTTAAATTGAAAGTATGTAATTGCATTATTTAAAAATGTAAGCACTTTCAAGACCTTGCTGTGTTTGTTTGAGGCCCTGTTTCAACGCAATCGACCGGATTGCTTTTGTAGATGCCATTCTATCTGATGTGGTTGAATATGTTCGAACAGTCGCAAAAGACCGCCTACTCTCCACCTACTGACCTAATACGTAAACATTACGGGAAGCACGCGCTAGCCAGGCGGGATTTAAAATTTGTCAGCTAAAGACCCAAGTTTGGTTTGAAGACAAAAAAAATGTACCAAGCACAATGTTCTCTCACCATTCCTGATTCGGCTATCAGAGCAGAAAAGAAAGCTAATGCTCTCCATAAGTTTTTCCATTGTCTCCGGGCGGGTTAATATGTAAATTGTGCGAGCTTATTTTGTCCATTAGATCGAAAGATCTGAAAAAACACATACATTTACCTGCCCATAGACCCTCCCCTCAAAGAATCAGGACAGAAGTGGTTGAAAGTGGATAAAAGAGACCAGGTGTAAACGGGTATTTGTCTCCCTCATCCACTTGTGGTCCGATCAACCAAAACGCATCTTAATACCATCTGACACAGCAACAATTGCTCAACCAATGACGTTAGATTTGGGTGGAACTATCTGTTTGACCCACCAATGGAAGTTTGACAGACCAATGGGGTGTTTTTGGCCTTCGCCATATAAATATCTGGGACATTTTTGTAATTTTTGGTTGCGTATATATGCCATGGGCACTGGTTAATTTTTGACCCTCATCTAGTACCTACAGCATAAATCCTTCTAGGGAGAGAGACAGGAAAGAGGGAATAAGGCGGAAAGAGCAAGAGAGCGATTGCAGGCAGAAACCTTTGCCAAGTTCTTCTAAAAGTGAATAGAAGAGTGCAAAAGTGACTCAGGAAACTTAAAGTGAGTCAGTTTATCTTCTGAAATGTTGACTACCATGCAAATGGCCCTTTCTAATCAGGTGAAGACGTGGGCTGTAATAAAATGTTAATGGACGGTGTAGCTGCCAAGCTGATTGCATACGATTGTCGCTAAGTGTGATATGATTCCGCTCTAATGAGAAGTGTTCATTCCACAATTAATGGATGACGTGCTCTGACCCACAACCATGAGGAACCAAAACTGAGAAGGTTACTTCCTGTCCAGATAGTGGTCGGAATAGTTAAATTACCTAAAGATGATCACGTAGACACTATCATATCATGTGTTCTCTTCCATTTCTTACAGTTATGGAAATGTGATAAAAAAATTATTTAGAGGTGAGGCTGGGAAAAGAGTGGGTGGTATGACAAAATATTAAATCATTGTATGAGTAATTTATATTACAATGATGGTATTTATCACAGTATAGTTGCTTTTCCTGAAAGTTCAACCTCCAGATGTTTTAATTGTTACAAATTTATGGTATTTTTTTAATAATCTAGTGAAAAATACTTTGTTTTTGGAACCAAAATGGGAGATTATTCATAACAAATGAATATGTCTGTAGTACATGAGACATGTTGTAAAATAGCCGTTGCATGTGCAGTTAGCTCATATCAGTTGAATTCCATATTGATGCAGCCATAAAATCTCGCCACTTTACAAGCAGTATATTGTTTTGTAATTTGCTGACAGTTACATTCAGGACCTTGGCTGCATTTCACATTATCCAGATAAAACTGTAGCTAGTGAGTTGGCGCTCTGGGTGGCATTGAGTCATTGATCTTCTCTTCCAGCGCGGTTGAGTTAAGCCAGGGTCCTCGGAGATCCGCACAGGCCCTGGCATGCCGCATCGGAGAGATCTGCCTACCCACACACTCAGACGCAATGGAAATGCTAAATTAGTCAGCTTACTAGTTCAGCAGAGAGTGAGGGACCCATAGAGAATGACTTGTGACACACTTTAGCTGCTTGAAACCAACTTGGAATAACAGAAATGACAGCGATGCTGAGGGAATATTCGAATCCATCTTGAAATGTTGAATCTGGAGTGTGATCTAGTGCCTCTAGCCTTTTGGGATTGTGAAGTAAAGACCGTTGTTTCACTGCCCCAATACTAATGTTAGCTTTATTTCTTTCTCTCTCAAGTGTTTGTCATGTAATCCTCACCTACTCCTCTGACACTCCAGCCTCCTGTGGATAAATATTTGCCTACTGGTGTATTTACTTGTAATGGGCCCTCACTTTTTACTGTGTGTGTACTGAAGTGTATGTCATGTGAGCTGACTTACTGCTCCTCTCGCTGCTTTTATCTCTATCATGCCTTTCTCTCTCATTCTCTGTCTCTCTTTGTTTTGCAGATTTTTAAAACTGTAGGTCTGGGCGATTATACATATATAGCATATATGTATGTATGTGTATGTGTGTGTATGTGTATATATATATATATAATTGTAATTATATATTATTTGCTCAAAAAAGTAATATTTTTTTACTATTGTTTAAAATATAGTTTGAAGGCAAAGCTAAATTTTTAGCTTTATTACCCCAATGACCCTTAAGAAATCATTCTAATATGCTGATTTGCTGCTCAAGAAACATTTGTTATTATCTTATTATTAGCAATATCTGATACGTTTATAATGCCTTAAAAGTACTCATACTGTGATATAAGATTTTGGTCATACCACCCACTCCCTAATTTTTTTCCCTGTTGATTAGTGTCATTTGTGGCTTTACAGTTTGTTACCATTAGATCTATTTCAGTGAATACATTTACATCTATTTGAAACACTCTATTTCTGTTTTTACACATACTATGTATCTGTGTTTTTTTTTTTTTCTTTACTATCATCCTCATTTCTCTTTTTTATGTGTTTGTTGTGTTGTTGAGCTGCTCTAGTATTCGACTTAAGACATTTTTGGTAGCCTAGCATCATTTACACACACACACACACACACACACACACACACACACACACTTCTGAAGCATGCAATGTCATGGAGTGCTTCTCCTTCTCTGGATGAACTGCTGACCTAAAACACACACATTTCCCTTGCTCTCTTTTTTGTATCCTGTGAAGTTGTCCTCTATCTGTCCCTTAATCACTCTATCTGAGTTGTTCACAGTTCACACAGCACAAAGCTCAAGATCTGTCCTGCCTCTAGAGACAGAGAACTGTCTGAGCTCTCGGAACACAGAGACCCATTTCTAGCCTGGACTGTGCGCCATTCAGCATTGAAATAAGAAGTTTATTTTTAAATCTAGTTCAGTTCCTGAATCCAGTGTTCCAGTGAAGTTTGAATCAAACAGTTGGCAGAATTGCAATTCTAATTTGAATTCAGTAGAATTAAAATGTAACAGCAGTACGTGTCAGTTAACTAGAAAAGGACCGTTCTAAAGATAGACCTGCCTGAAAGTTTAAAATCTTGTCTGAAAGTCTAAAATGATGAAGTCTGAAAGTGTTATCGGCCCTACAGACAGATATTATATTATTATAGTATTTTTTTATATATATGTTTGTTTTTTATTAACACTACAGTTCAGTAAAAGTTTGGGGTCAATAAATTTTTTCCAGTCTTCAGTGTCACATGATCCTTCAGAAATCATTCTAATATGCTGATTTGGTGCTCAAGAAACATTTCTTATTATTATCGATGTTAAAACAGTTGTGTTGCTTAATTTTTTGTGATTGTGTCAGGATTCTTTGATGAATAGAAAGTTCAAAAGAACAACATTTATGTGAAATAGAAATCATTTGTAACATTATAAATGTTTTTACTGTAAGCTTTGAATTTATTGCATCCTTGCTGAATAAAATCATTTAAAAAAAAAATTACTGAATAATAATACTGTATATAACACACACACACGTTTGTTTTTGTGAATTGTGGGGACATTCCATAGGCGTAATGTTTTTTATACTGTACAAACCGTATTTTCTATCGCCCTACACCAACCCTTTCCCTAAACCTACCCATCACAGGAAACTGTGCACATTTTTACTTTCTCAAAAAAACTCATTCTGTATGATTTATAAGCCTTTTGAAAAATGGGGACACCTCTCCTTGCAATACCTATGTCATACCCATGTCATTATACAAATTTGTACCCTGATATGTCACAAAAACACACACACACACACTCTTAATAACTTTATTGACCAGAGTGGCAAAACACCTTTCCCAGAATGCCATTAACTAAATTTAAATCCTGAATTTTGCTGAATTCAGCTCCCAATGAAAATCATCTCACAACTGAGTCGGAAAGAATACTGCATTCTCTACTCCGATTGCCGTGTATTACCGCAAAGCTTAAGGACATTGGATACTTAGTGAGTCTTGAGCTGATTGATAAGCTGAAATCTGTATTGATGTCAATAGAGCGGTTTTAATGGCTTCATTTGTGTAGTGTGATGCTGGGGGTTAGAGAAAAGCCCTGCTCCAAACTCCTTCCTGCTGTAGTGTGAAAGTCTTCCTGTACTTTTTTTCTGCTGTGAAAGGAGGAAGGGCTGCCTGCGAGTTATTGTATGTGCTGCTGTTTCTCACCCATTTACCACTGAAAGTGGAGTATGTTGTGTCTCTCGGATAGATCCAGTGAGACTTAACAGTCTAAAAGGATATGAACACTTGTCTTTTTGCTTTTTTGAAAGGTAAATTTGACCCTTGCTGGTCTTTTTTATAGACATCATGATGACACTGCATTCACAGTGCGTTAAACTTCTTCAATTCAATGAGAAATAATGTAAGGCTATTGGATGTTTATTTGGAATATGAATGGCTTGTTAGGATGTATTTTTTATTTTTCCCAGCCAGTGTGAGCTTGGTTGCATTAGCAGAAAAGGCCATTTTAGGAAAAGAAAAGAAAAAAAATTAACCTGTACAAGTACAATAACGTGCACTAAAGAATCAGGAATGGATTCCAAGGAATAAAATGTGTACCTTGAATGCAGTACAAGTCTTCTTTTTTTTTTTTTTTTTTTTTTATAAAAGCTTCTGCCAAATGCATAAATGTGAATGTAATATAAATGAATCATGCACAATAAGGCCTGGAACATTTATTAAAATAAATGGGGTCAGTTTAATTGAACCTATGTTGGACAGGTAATCCATCAATAAAAAGACATTATGTCCTGTCTTTTATCAAAAGGGTTAGTTAAAACTAGTGCTTGTAGAACCAGCCCACACCGTCTCTGAGGGGTTTTGGAGAAGAAAACCTTTAATGAGATGTATCTGTGGACATCTCTGCTTCTGCCTTCAGAGGAATGAGAAAGGAGAAGAGCAAAGTGCATTCTTGTTGAGTGTCATTTATGGTATTCATCTCAATCGTTCATGCGATTTCCTTTTACAACATTATCTTGCTAATCTCTACCTGAATCTGGAGCTGAAGTATCTGTGAAAGTGTTTGTTTGTTTGTTTGATTAGATGGGGTTTTATAAATATTTATTTTATTTTATATTTTTTATTTAATTTATTTTTTTTTTTTTGGGACGGGTGATAATTGTATCGATAAAACTATAAAAACACATGGACCATTTATCCACTGTGCTCAAACAGCAGATCACTAGAGCAGATCACGATTGCTAGATTACTAGAACAGATCATGGAGAAGATGTGTTTAATCACTCGATCACATGACCACTGAACAGTGCTGTGAGATCCAGTGAGAAGCTTTTGAATTCAGCAAAGAACACAAATGTCTTGGTGATTTAGACTAGTTTAAACCACATGAAACAGTGCTGACATTCTCAACAGCACTAACAAACAGAAGAAGCATTGTGCCATGAACGATCCAGTTAGAAGGCTTTTCAAATCACCATCATTTACCATGGATTTACTGTAGTAACACTAACTGGCCGGCCCACATTGTACAGCGGCCCACTGGGAAAACCCCCTTTGCTCCAGATGGCCAGTCCACCCCTGAATTGCAACATGGTATTGTGGCAGAAATCTGGTATATTCAAATTGAATTTTACTATATTATTAATGTAGACATGTATTAAAGTAATGGAATATACAGTATTTATTTATTTATTTATTGTTTGTCATTAAGCATGTCATAGCATTGTCATAGCATTTGTGCGTTTGTATTGGTACCAAAAAATGTATTAGGCTTGTTTTTCATAACAAATACCATAGAAACCATATAGTTACTTTTTACCATTGTAGCGAGGTGCAATATGTGTGGTTTTACCTGTGGTTATGATCTAAATGTATGATGCTTATGCTGTAGTCAATGCATGCTTTTTCCTGTGAGCTTTTTGTTTTTCTATGCATTTTATTTTGCATACTAAAATAAAACCTGTAGCTGTAGTTTACCACCTTTTTTTTTTTTTTTTTTACCAAATAATTTTGTCAGATAAATACCTCAACCAAGTTTAGTGTTTTGTTCTTCCATCATATTTAAAAATAAAATATTTTCTACATATTTTAATGGTTTAATGAGTCAAACTTGTAGGCTCATTACAAACAAACCCCCTATTTTGGCTACTACTGTGTATATACTGTACATGATATTGGTTGAATAGGAATAATTAAGTGTGCTCTGATATAATGCCATGATATGTGCTGGTCATGTGCTGGTCAAGTTCATATTAAAAAAAAGTAAAAAAAAAAACAACTAAAATATAAATTCTTGGCATGCATGAGAATATCAATAATGAGATGAAATAACACAATACTTTGATAAAAATATCGTTCCCTGTCATGCCTCACACACACTGTTATCAGGACTGGGATAGATTATTATTATTATCGGTGCTGGATTATTCTAAATCAAATTGGCAAAGAGTCATGCGTAAAACAAAGGACTTCATCTTTAACAACAAGATAAGGTGTGCTCTCATGGTGAGTTTTCACGTTTTTGCTGTCACACCTGATAGGACTCGGTACGTGTTTGGTTTTGACTGGCCTATTAGCAGTGATCTTATCTTGTATGTAGTTATTTGTCAGAAGAAAGTGTGTATGAAGTATGGCAGCCTAACTCTCAGCAGGTGATAGTGTTCACGGACTCTTTGAAATTTGTTTTGAAATGAACATTCTGCCTTGAGATATGAAAAACAGCAAACCGTGGTGCAGATCTCTTTAGGATTTAGTAAAAGAAAATTGACAGCATGCATATACAGTGCAAAATGTGCCTTTTTTTATAAGAAGCTCTGCCAGTTTTTTATATGTATAGCAACAGGCAAAATAGTTAATGGTCTACTAAATGGAAGATCCTCTTTTTCATTTCCTAAATTGCCCCAAAACTTCATGTCAAATGTGAATCTTTCTGTAGTGAACAATGAGTGATTTGCTCTGGTGTTTATATTATGTAATCCCTCCGATTTAATGAACGCTCCTTACTGCATCACATGCGCGTTGCTGTTCTATGGCGTGGGGCGTTCGCCGTGCTTTTGTTGTGCTGCCTCATTAAACACGGAGTGAGCTTTTCCTCTACCATTCTTCTGCACAGTCATGATTCTTCAAATATGGCTCTGCTGGTTACTGTGAACAGCTGTTCCTGATGGAACATCTAATTTGCTGAAGATCAGAAAGCTTATATACTACAGTCCAATGGACTTGTGTTGTTACCCTGTCTGGATTTATTCAAAAGCAACCCCCATAGGAAAGCCTGCTGCAGGTATGAATGACCGCGTAGGAGGGAAAAACGATGGACTAAACAGTTTGTGTATGTGTGCTTGTCTGTGTTTGTGCTTTAGGTCACTCCCAGAGGGCCTCATCTCTCCAAATATATCTGTACTCATGTCTGAGGGGACGCACACCTTCTCCCGGGGCTATTCTTAGGCCCTCTCTCTTTCTCTCTCTCTCTCTCTCTTTCTCTCTCTTTCTCAGGTCTTTTGCTGGGTTCATCCCATTGTGAAAATGTCAGGCACACACACTGCTGGAGCTGCATCAGGCTCCATAAATTCTAATGCAGTCTACTGATCAACTTTTTTTTTAATCATATATTTTACACAATATTGGCTCAAACGTATAAAATGCAAAATAGCTATTTGCTGTTTATAGTATGTTGCAGTGTTTAGAGTCTTGTTCCCTTTTGCTTCTCTCCT
Source organism: Hypophthalmichthys nobilis (assembly GCA_037950665.1). Lineage (NCBI taxonomy): Eukaryota > Metazoa > Chordata > Actinopteri > Cypriniformes > Xenocyprididae > Hypophthalmichthys > Hypophthalmichthys nobilis. The sequence goes on from CM075472.1 coordinate 7,778,994, forward strand.
ATCTAGAGTTGTCAAAAGTACCGACTTCGGTACATATCGGTACTGAAATTTTAAAAATGTCTGTTGAGCGGATTCGTAAACACCTCTGATTGGCCATTGTGTTCACGTGCTCATCAGATATGTCTGTGATTGGCTACAATGATCAACGCTATCACTAGGTACTGAAGTTGGTACTTTTGACAACTCTACATCCATCTTAAAAATAAAGGTTCCAAAAGGAGGTTTCACAACAATGCCATAGAAAATCCATTTTGGGTTTCCAGAGGAACTTTTCATTGAGTAGTTCTTAACTCTTTCCCTGCCATTGATGGAATTTTCTGGCAATCCATGCTTTCACTGTTATGTGGTAGTTGACACTATTACGCATCTTCTGAAAGAGTACAGAATCTCTGGATCCAAAAACAAGCGAAGAAGAAGTAGAAACAAGTGATTGAAGCATTGCTTATGCACATGTAAGATAACACAATCATAAAACATTAAGACACATGACCCAAAACTAACGTGCCTAACGTTACCAAATGAAATGTCGAACCCACTAAGTGGTATAGGACTGTGAAGTTTTGGGGGTGTTGATGGACTCGATCTACTCTATCCATGTTTTGTTCATCATTCTGAATCCGATATGGACATAGTCTTTAGCTGTGTTTCCACCGCAGGAACTTTCCCCTAGGAACTAGGGACTTTTGGGGTGCTACTCGCTGTGTTTCCACCGCAGGCACCAGGGTCTAAACGAAGTTCCAGGTAAAAATTTTCCCCTCAGAAAGTCCCTGCTCACGAGGCACTTTTTCAAAGTTCCGGATCTTTCGTGGGGTGGGACTTGGGTGCTAAACATGCTGATTGGTTGAAAGTTTTGTGAAAATGATCAAAAAAGCTAGTGCTGGCTGGAAACGCTGGCAGGGAAAGAATTAAAGAACCATTTTTTTTGTCATAGTGTGCACTGTGCGGAAAATTTTAATAATCTAAAAAACCTTTCACCACTACAAAGAACCTTTTGTGCAGTGGAAAGGTACCATGGATGTTAAAGGTTCTTCATGGAACCATAGCATAAAATGACCTTTATTTTATAAACAAAGTACAGTAACTGTATTTAAACCTACTGGTCCAGAGAAGTCTCACCTTGAGAGTTCCTTACAGCCCTGACAGCGCCTCTCTCTGTTCATCGAGCCTGACACTCCCATTCCTCTTCCTGCTTGTCCCACTTTCTCTCTGTCCAGCATTTCACTCATTTCTTCTGTTTCTTTCTCCAGAGGGCCACATGTGAATAATTCAGTCTTGTTACATTACAGAACTGGCCGTCTTTTTCTGAGGAAGGTAGAGTGACTCGCTCTGTCTCTTTTATTACAGCGTGAACAAACAAACGCTGTGGCTCATTCACAGCCGCACTGCTGGAGCCGGCCGTTTAGGTGTAATCAGATGCGTCTCCGCACGCCTCCCTGATGCAGTTAAAATGCAGATGAAATGAGCTGAATTGGATTATGCGCATCTTGAAACATGATACAAGTTATGTTTGGTGATGTGTTCAGCAGCTTGTGCACCTTTCAGATTGTTGGAGGAAAGATGATGCAGTCAGGTTATAAAGACTATATATCATACACAAATTTGCATGTTTCTTTGTGAAGACATTACAGTGTTTGCTCAAGGCATTCTAATAAACCCTCAATTCTGCAGTTAATATTTATCCCCTTCAAACTTTGTCTTTTAGATATTTAAAAAAAAATTAGGTGTCTTACTGTGATTTTTATAAATGTAATATTTTAAATAAATTTAAAATCACCTAAAAACTTTCATCATTTATCCTCATCTCAAATTCTGAAGTGGATACTGCTGTCCCATGAGGCTATGGGAGCTGTTTCCCCTTGTGGTTAAATTGTACATTTAGCAATGCTTACGCAAGTTTTTGCGGTTGTTGTTGTTGTTAGGTCATAGGTCAAAAAACTTATGGGTCAAGCAATGTAACAATGAAGATTGTAGTATGTATGTATTTATACAACATACCTTCATACTTAAAAAAACATACTTCAAAAAGTAAGCTCTTCAAATTCAGAACATACTCTGAAAGTTCAGGAATTAGGATGTAGTTAAGATGTAGTTTATGTGGGACCCTATGAAATGTTTTATTTTTCCTAAATTTAGTTTTATTTTTTGGTTTTTATTATTGGTTTAATTAAATTTTAATAATCCAGGATGTCAGTTGAATTCATAAAACTTCAACAATTTAATCTATTACCATTTTTTACACTAATATTGCTAATATTTTGTAAAAAAACAAAAAAAATTTATAAACTGTATTTTTATGATTATTATTACTTTGAGAAGTAAATTCTACTGTGCAATGGTAATATATTTCTGTCATAATTTCTTCAAGTTAAACCAAACTTTTATGTTATGTTGTAGTGAACAACTTTGAGTTTCTTTGTGTGTGTGTATCTGATGATAGCTTTATGAAATGGCATGGTAAAATGCTCATGATGTGAACTCTTATAGCAGCTCTGGAGATGAAGTTCATGTCCTCGTATAGTGAGACAGAAGAAGCTGAAAATACCACAAGTGTGCTTCAGTTTGTGTTCTCATTCACACTGAGACACTCAGAGCATGCAGGCTTTATATTTTGTGGTTTAATATTCACAGACACTACTCCAGATTTAAGTGTACAGCCCTACTTTTGATTCTTTCAAAACCTTACATAAAACCTTAGTCCCCCTACAGTCAATAATTTTATCCTTTAAAACTCCTCTTTGATTATCAAAATGACATTTTTAAACTTTTCTTTCTGTAAAAAAATAAAATAATAATTTCTTCATGCCTTAAAATAGCTTGAATGTAGCTCTACTACACCCTCGCTTAATTTAGTATACAGGGAACCATGAATATGCAAATTAGTCCCCGCCTCCACTCAATCACACCAGCTCAGACTACCTGTTCCGCTATGTCAACTTTAGGAAACACTACACAATGGCAAGTGGAAATATTTTCAGCCATATTTGAACAAAAAATGATTTAGAAGAGGAAGAGAGAATTAGCATTGTCTACAAGTTGATGTATCAAAATGGTAATGCATTTTATGTAGGCTATGCTCTCTACAACATCGGGCACATAACAGCAACTGATATGATTAGCCTTTGGCTTGACTATGTTATCAAACAGCTAATGTGTTACTAATATTACACAAGCCATGTTCCCATGCACCATCTCAGACTCAGACAGCTGCCTTCTAAAAATCAGCATCAATACAAATGCTTTGAACATCATAGAGTCACTGGAGAAAGACAAATAGTTTATCATTTGTAATACATCATATGTATTGTATAATTCACCTGCTATATTGCTGTATGTACCCGATTTTTCCTGTCCCTTCTTAAGGGTGTTCTTGAGGACAAATGAGTTTTCATGAATCTAATTGCCATGCATACTGTAATGAAAAGTTCAAATTAATTTCTTTATTAGGTCAGAGGCCAGACTGACTCCATTAGCTGTAGCTTCACCAAGCTTGTTGTTGAAGCTTATATTTTCTCTCTCTGTGTCATTGTGTGTTAGCATGATGTTCTTTGGACCCCTCTCTCCTTGACCCATTTAATGCCCGTGGTCTTTCTGCCTCTGGGCTCTGTTCTCTTACGGTTCCCTCTCTTGTGTGTGGACACAAGTGGGGTTTTGTCTTCTATTTGACACCGTGTGCAATCATCCATTCTTACGTGTGTCCCTCAGCCATCAGAACTTTACCTTCAGAGCCTAGTGTTAACTTTTTCCCCCTTTAAAACTCTATATGGTGACACATGGAGTATATTCCTTACATTAAGCCACCAAAAACGTGAATGTAATGATCAAAATTGTGATCTTTTTTTTCTGTTTTGTGACACCTGCAGTTTCATTGAATGGTGGAGACAGGCTCATCTCATTGTATTTTCACTGTGTATGATACCTCAGGGCAACATTATTCATTAACATGAGATGAACGTTCATTTTTATGATTATGACACTGTTATACATCATGACACTGATGCATTAAAGAAATTTATGAATGTTTGTCAACTTTTCTTCATGAGAAGGAGAGTATCGCGACTAGGTATATAGACAAGCTCCAAACATTCATGTTTTTAAGATAAAGAAATCTTTTTAGGTTAGTTTTTTTTCATTGTATTGAATTATTATCATTATACGCATTTGTTATTTTTCACTTTAATTGTTTGTTGCTTTTCTACTAAATCTTTTATCTTTCTTACCATTTTTTTTGTTTTATTTATTTTGTTAAAATCTTTTTATATTTTTTTTTGTTTTATATATTTGAGAATCACTTTGAGCTGCATTTTATGTACTATATACTACTGAATGATACTGTAGATACATGTAGTTTTTTATTATATTAGGATTTTTTTTTAAGTAATTAATACTTTTTTCAGCAAGGATGCATTAAATTGATCAAAAGTGACAGTGAATACATTTATAATATAAAAGATTTCTATTTCAAATAAATGCTGTTCTTTTGAACTTTCTTCTTATCAAAGAATCCTGAAAACGATTTGTCATGATTTGCACAAAAATATTAAGGAGCACAACTGTTTATAATAAGCACCAAAGATCTTGAGCAGCAAATCAGCATATTAGAATGATTTCTGAAGGATCATGTGACACTGAAGACTGGAGTAATGATGCTGAAAAAAAAAAAAAAAAAAAAAAGTTTTAAAATTTGTAAGTATTATTAATATTTCTCTGCATTGCTGTTTTTATGGTATTTTTAAACAAGTACAGCCTTGGTGAGCATAAGAGACTTCTATCAAAAACATTAAAAAATCTTAATGACTCCAAATCTTTGAACAGTAATGCATGTTTAGTTTGATCAGTTCCAGCCATTGGCAGCTTTGGCAAAAAGTTAATTTAAGATGAACATTTAGATACAGATATCTGGTTTTCTAATGAAGTGGATGCACATTTACTCGTGTAACTCTGAAAATGGAACCACTTAGTGGTTTGGTTGCATTGATGGCCTTCATTATCACATAAAAAGAGCTTGACCAGATACATCTTTTCATTCAGTCACTGGTTTGTTAATTAGAGTTGTGGTGAGTGTTTGGTCTGGGACTCTTTATAAGCGCATGCAGAACGCCATCCTGCGCGGCCCGCCCCATTTGTACGAGACTCTAATAACAGCAGCATTTGAAAAACTGAAGATCTGTCATAAACGTCAGAGAGAGAGAGAGGCTTAAATGGCCTGTGCGGGATGACCGGGGGTTATAGGACGTCACGAAGAGGGGAGGGAGATGCGCAGCTAAAAGCTATTACATGACGCACACCACCTTTGCCCACTGCTCTGAAATATTCGTTGAGAGGCTCTTTCTGATGAGCCGTAACTTTCAGTTTCTGTCTGAAGGGAATAATCTGCTCTAATTTGCCCCCTCAGGCCATGGCGGGGGCTGAGGTGTATGTTGGGAATGTATTGTTTACGTCCGTACCTCCTGTGGCTTGGTTACCGTTGTTTTGCACCACAGGTGCAGTGAGCATTGAGCTCAGTTCCGCATTACCCAGAATCCCCTTCTCAGATGATTTCGCTAGCCCCTGTGGAAAGTTTGAATGCAGTGCTACTGTCTGGAGATTCAGATTCCTGTTGTGGATGGCGTAATTCTTTGAAGCTCATTGTCCAAACGCTGTTTCTAGGGAAACACTTCCGAACCATTGCCATTAACTGCTGAATCACTTAGAAAATACTTCTTATTCCAGCTTAATGTGCAGAGACAACCATGTTGGGGCTAACATGTTAAAAATATGTTCATTATGAATGATTTGCAATTCCATTTGGTGCCGCTATTGGCAGGAAGGACATCTGTAAACACCTGCTAACTCATGTTGTTGTCTTGTGAAAGAAATTATTAATACCATTGGCAATGTTATTTTAGTAGTATTTTAGTATTTGTATTTAAGCCAATATTTGTATACTATTATAGTATTAATTAATATTTTAAATTAGCTTTTATTTTTAGATTTTCTGTTTTAATTTTAATTTTAAAGTTTTAGTAATTTTGTTGTGCTTTTGGTATTTTTATTAGTTTTTTAAAAAATATTTTTTTCTATTTAGCTGTATTTTTGTTTTAGTAATTTAGCACTTCAGTTTAAATTTATTTTATTTCAGTTTGTTGTCGTTCCAAAAAAAAAAAGTTCAGAAGACAAAAGCTTTTGTAAGTTTTGAAAATGACGTTATCTAGTACCTGTAATAAAGAGTACGTACCATTGTAAAGAGTATTTCTCAAAGTCTATCCCTCACAGCCTCATTTTCATCCACTTAAAATTCAATATGGCGTCTGCCCTGATTAATGGTGCCTTCAAGTCCTACTGGGAAGTTTGTATTTATGAGGTAGGAAGTCGTGTTTATGAAGTCAGGTGCGTTCAAGTAATTTTTGACAGAGCAAGATGGCAGTGTACCTTCTCTTAATTTACTACACAAAAATACAGCAAGGTTTTTAACTCTATGCCTCTAGAAAATGAAGAACAAAGAATGTGTATTAGTTGTGTTTTGCTTTTTTGTTTTTAATTTTAATTTATAATTCAACAATACCACGGCGACACTGTAAACTTTATAGTTATATATTAGGATTGTCAAAAGTATCGACTCCGATACCAAGTCGGTACTGAATTTTGAAAATGTGACGATACCAGCATTTCCCCCTAGCATTTTGAGTGCTGTTGAGCGGATTTTTAAACGCCTCTGATTGGCCGATGTGTTCACGTGCTCAACAGATATGTCTGTGATTGCTACAATGATCAGTGCTTCAAAAACTTGTTGTAAATAGACATCTTTGACACTCTTCATCGAGCGCTTACACAGATACAGGCTTAAAATACTAGGGGGAAATGTTGGTATTGTCACATTTTTAAAATTTCAGTAACAACTTGTTACCGAAGTCTGTATCTTTGACAACCCTATTACATATTATATTATGCTACCATATTTTGTGCAGACAATTTGCTTCCTTGGTTGTAAATAAAAAAGCTTGACAGTATCACTGCTAATACCTTTAAGTATTGTGGTATTCTGCCATGTTTCTCACTGTTACTCGCCCAAGCCGTAAACATCTGGGCTTAAAGAAAATCCTGAGCTTCCCACTCTTATTAACAACTTTGTGGTGGCATTCATGTGCGCGTAAATACGATCTTTACGACATGACTTGAACGCACCATAAGGTCTATAACAACACTCACCTCTAATAAAGGTGGCTAATAAAGGTGGATTCGATGTTCTTTCTCTTTATAATCATTCACACACTAACGCTTAAATTCATGCCTCAGAGTTATATGTGTGCGTTCCTTGAGGTGGCATCTGTTGCTTCTCATATAAATTTGGCTGAATCAATTGTATTAACAAGCTTTGTCGTGACGCCAACTGTAAAGTATTTCAGGCCTGCAGACCTGGATCAGATCAGAATATTTTGTCATTTTGGACTAGCGCATCAGGGCTAATTCAACAGTACCATGCCGATTTGATTCCTTTAGCAATTACAGCCATGACGCTAATACAGTTTGAGTCTTTGTAACCAGCCATTTTTTGTTTTTGTGGTGCCAGTGTTAGACTTCTAGGAAGTAATCGCATGGGATTGCAGCAGTCTTGAAACCCAGTTTTCCCCTCAAATGTCTTTCTTGAAGACAGATTTTGTCCTCCAGCTGGTCTTAATTTGGCTTAGGACTCAGGGGTCAGAGAATTAGTTTAAATTGTTTATTTGCAGATTCATTTTAATTTTAACTTATAAAAGATAATGGAGAATAATTTCTTGCTCTTTAGCTTTTATCTTTTACCTCAGGTTCAATATAATTTTCCATGTTTGTCTGTATAATCAGAAATTAATCAAAGTTAATCTTTCTTTCTTTTTGAAGGTTTTCTTTATGTATTCACGTAGCCTGTTTATTGACATTCTGTTGATATGCTCTCCCATAGTTTTTACTTTTATATTTCCCTCAGGGCAGCGGTATTGCAGTGTTGTTATCATGAACAGAACAGAAGAATGGCACTGAGGGGGCATGTATTGAAAATATCAGTTCAGAATAGTCAAAGAGGGGCATTCTGAAACCGAGAAGGGCAGAATAGCAACGGAGGAGGACGTAGCAGTGGGAGATTTGAGATGCAGACGCAGTGGCCTTGCCGGCCAGTGCCTAGGGACAGCTCTGTCTGGGTCAGATACATTCTGATAGCCTGCTGCTCAGTGCTCATGACGTTTTTTGTGACGTCATGTTGCTAAAATGATGTCTTGCTTCATGAGTATTCATTCAGGCTATGAGTGAACTTTTCCTTTAGAGTTGCACTCAATGTTTTGTTTTTTTAAAAAGAGTTGCAGTCATATGGGCACTGCAGTTTTGAGAATTGAGTCCTGATTTAATCCAGTCCAATTAAAGGGATGTGTAGTATGAGATTGAAAAGGAAAAAAGCAAAACAAAATGTTTACCTTTTTTTTTGTTACCATTTTTACCAAAATGTTTTACTTATTTTCAATGTAAGAGCGGGCACATCCATTGTAACTTGAATGTGTTGAGGCTTCCGGTTATTTTAGCTCTACATAAACTGTCCATTATGCTGCTTGATATTGCAAACTGTTATTTATCATATTATTTAAATTTATTATTGTAATCATAAACACACGGGTTTCTAGGGCAAATTATTTTACTGTTTACTGCACTTTGTTATTCTTCCAGTTATTTACCTTATTTACATTCACAAAAAATAGCTTACTTCTACGTTGCAAACTAAGGTGGATTAGAGACAGCAAAATGTTACATTTGCGATGTAACGGAAGTAGCGACAGATCTTTTCTTACATATTGTGACAGACTTACAAGTGAAACAGACTATTGTAGCCTTTTTTTCCTCACACTATTTATACATTCTAATAAAATCATCAGATAAACACTTTATATCATGTTGTGTGGCACTCACTCAGTCTGGGGACTTGGCATGTGTGTCCATGTGGTTGTGGTTGGTATGGTGAGTGTTGTGAAGACTGGCATTGTGCCCAGCATGGATTTGGCCTGGATTTTTTTAAAAGTAAACCCATCTGACCTAAACCTCACCCTCTGCCTGTGAAGAATGTCTTTCCCAGAGCACAGAGCATTAAACGACTTTAGTTTATTGACACACCGCTCTTTGCCCTGTTACATCCAGGTGCAGCTTTCTTTAGATCTTTTAGCGTTGTATTATGTAATTGCTGACATCACGATACAGCTTGTAGTATTATAATCAGTGGAAGACAATGAATGAAAATAGCTTAGGGTGGACTTAAAACGGCATTTGTAAACCATTTTATTTCCGTAAAGTGAATTTCAGAGTGAAATAGGATTTTTGACAAGAAAATAACGTTTTTTCTCTTATAAACATCAGATTTTATAAAATACAGTTCTTTGTAAGCTGAAATGTTTAACATTATTATAATGCACATAATAGAGTGTTTCCTGTAACTCTAAATGTTAAGTGTGCCTGATGTTATTTGCTTGGCGCTGCTCCTTCAACATAATGGCCTCTCATCATATTTAACATTAAAAATTGTCATTTCATCATTTGGAAAATGGAAGAGCTGCAGTGACCAGCTGCTTCTAGCAGATATTGACAGGCTATTAATTGTCCAGGCTCATACTGATTTGCGCTCTGGGTCCAGACCCGTGTCCCTGCGGGTCTGCTCTTCTCTGCGCCTGCTCTTTTCTGTTGGTCGCTGCAGTTTTGTTGATTGCGACAAACACAGGAGTGCCTCTCAGTGGGCCAGTAATTGAGCCCACGGATCTCTGAGCTTCAGCACAATAAAGCAAAACACTGACACAGACACTAAGTCAAACACACACACACTCGCCCTCACTCTATGTCTCTAAATGGCACGGGTGATAGAGCAATTAAACAATGCACCATTCGTATCCATATTAGGAATGAGCATTTTCTTTTGGGGATGGGTTACCTGTGTGTGTGTGTGTGTGTGTGTGTGTGTGTGTTACCCTCGCTTCAGTTGACTGCCTCTCAGCTCCTCCTCCTTCCCTCTGGCATCCTAATGAAGGCATTATCTCGACAAGTCACGGAACATGAAACTGCTGTAATTTGGCTTTTATCAATGTGTTTGCATCCTTGCCAGCTCAAATGAAAGCAGAACGCTTTTTGATGCTGTTTTTTTTAGATTATTCTTTTTCTGAGATTGATTCAAAATGGCATTATGACATTAGGGCTTGCTTTGTCTCATATCAGACCTTTGACTGAACTGCATAAGATCTAGTACTGCAGTTTATTCTGGTTAAGATCCACCCACTTAGATTGTGACATGTATAGTGACCAACCACATTTACATTTATAGATTTATCAGTGTACGTGTTTCTTAGGAACTAAAACCATGATTTTGAGATTGCTAGCACCGTTTGAGCTGTACAAACACTTGTTTTTATGTGCCATTTAGGGGTGGGTTTGTCTGAAATAGAAGATACCACAGAAATAGATAGGAATAGGTGGGAAAAAATTACAATTATTTATAATTTAATTAAAAGAATAATTTAAATGCATGTATACAATTTCATCCTTTCTAAAAGAGGTAATTAAATATTATTTTACAGACATTACTCAAAAACTAAGCAGAATAGTTTAATTTACTAAGTTTGTGTTGCTCTAAAGTGGTGTACATTGTCTTTTCTTTATCAGTTCATGCATTTTTTTGCAACAATACAATGACACCACAATGTCTTAATGAAAAATTGAACACACACACACACACACACACACACACACACACACACACACACACACACACACATTTTTCTAATTTAGTTCCATTTCAACTATTTCCTTTATTTTCTATACCTTAATTCCACTTTCAACTATAATTCCATTTCCAAGTGTTTGTGCCTCTTTCTCTACACCTTATAATTCTTGTCTGTTCAATTCATATTCACTTCCAGTTTCAGTTAATTCACATTTAGTTGGTGTTAATTTCGTTAACGGTAACTGTTACGAAAAATGTTCATCGATGAGCTTTTGTCCTATGCCTAAAATTAGACAATGATGAGACGACAATAAGGTCATTAAATGATAACTGTGACTATATGAAGACGCAACATCACTGACGAAATAAGACAAGACTAAAATGTAGTTAAAATAATAAAAACCTTTATTTTTGTCGAAAAAAAGAGGTTCATGTTTGGGGTTGCCAGATGTCAAGAGTTTAAATCCACCAATCAGAGCTTTTCTGTTAAAAGGATACATTTTCTGCCCATCGTTTTACTTAATCTTTGCAATCCGGCAACCATGCGCACACCGACAAGAAGTAAGCTGGAGTTGAGCGATCTCCATTGAGATATTCTGCCAGTGTCATTCAGTCAGCTGCTACTAAATCTGCGATCAAACCTTCAGTTTTGAACTGTAATAAATACAAACATGGATCTCCACTATATTGTTTGCGATTGGGGTTGCTGAATGAATGCACTTACGCAACATCTGTGTGGCACTACAAAGTGTTTTTTGCTGTTGTTTTAATAGAAAAACATTAATTTAATTTGGAATTATTGGAATTGCTATTAGGAATTTCACTGTTTTCATTTTTGAGAGAGGTTTCTTGTTTTACCAGTTTTCATAAAGTAGACAGTGTTAATTTATATGATAAATAGCCTGTAAATCAGGAAACTAGATGATTTAAAATAAACCATGCATTGTTTTGTTTTTTTTCCCTATTGATTTGTGTTTATAGGTGAAAGGTGATAGGTCTCAAATAACAATAATTGCGATTATAATTTTGAGCAAAATAATAATTATCAGTTTAACCGTTACGCAGCATGACTAAAATGTGAAGTTTTCAGACTAAAACTAGACTAAAATGCCCAGACATTTAGTCAACTAAACTTGACTAAACAAAAACAGTTGAGTAAATATGATAAAAATTAAAAAGTACGTTTGACACAGGACTTGGACTAAGACAAAAAATAGCTGACAAAATTAACACTAGTTTCAATATTTTAATTCCAATTTCAACTATAATTCAGTTACATTTCCATCTCATGTATTTCTCTTTCCTACACTTTTTTCCAAAGCAGTTCTTATTCAAAGTTTATTCAATTTATATTCTATTCCAGTTCAGTTACGGTTGACTTTGTCATTTAATGAACTTGATCTTAATTTAAAAATGCTTACATTTCCATTACACACATCACTTAAAGGTGTTTTAAATATATCTATGTGCAAAATATCAATGGACTTCACAATAAATGATTTATTTCACTATTTCAGGCTTAGTTTGGTGTTTTTGTTCCACTGCTTGGTCTCCTCTCAGTAACCTTTCAGTGGCTCCCTTTTCCCCCATTGTCTTCCTGTCTGTCCTGCTCTTCTTCACCCTTTACACAGAATGTCAGGACAGAGGGCCCTTCCTATCTCTACCCTGCGTTTAATTATGCATCAGATTAGAGGGCTGTGTGTGTCTGTAATACAATTACTACAGCATGAGAGTGTGTTATCTTCCGTAGTGAAACTGAAGTAGTTTTGATAGCACCACGCTGCTGTCTTTCTCTGTAATGTAGAAGGGAGTTTCCTCTCTAGTTACTTTTGGGACTGTTTAACTTAACAGTAGAATATTTGTCATTGACTTTATTAAGCTTTTGCCTTAATACAGACCTTAGTCAGTTGCCATGTAACATGGAAGCTCAGTCCATTCAATGGGTTGCACTTTTTGATCAGTGTGAAATTCCATTTATTTAGTTTTTACATTTACACATTTTGCAGACACTTTATCCAAAGGTATACAGTTTATCAATTCATGAATTCCTTGAGAATCAAACCCATGACTTTGGTGTTGCTGGCACCATGATCTACTGTTAGAGCTACAGGAACTTCAATGAGAGAATGTAGGGCAAAATTTGACATTATCTATCTAGAATTGACTGGATCATGAAAAGTGGGCATAACAGACCAGAATAGAGGTAGTTGGTTTGAGGAGAGTGGTTGAAAAGTAAAGGCTTTTTGGTTTTCTTTCACTCTGATGACAAGTATATTGCAATTGAATTGGTGCTGTACAAGCAATTTAAGTTTCATCTTGGTACACATCTTTTGCTTGTATCTTGTGGAGCTGCATGATTCAAACACCCACGCGATCTCATTCCTAAATGACAACTATTAGCCTGTCTATTAAACCTTTGACAAAATCACCCTGAAAATCTGCGTTGGTGCTGTCACTGACCCAGAGAGAGCAGTTTCCATGTAAAGGTATAAAACGGCTTCACAAACAGTCTTTTCTGTGTTACAAATATTCAAATTATCACAGAAGTATTGGAATAAAAGTTTTATAGTTTGGATATAAACACTGATGTCTACGGAAGTGATCAAAATAGATAAAATCACCTTTTGAAAGTAACTTGGCACTTCAAATAATGATTATATTGATTACATTGTTACAACGTGTCTACACCAGACATGAGTGGCGTGACGCAACAAAGGTAAATAGAGCCCATTACAATCAGTGTTGCTGTTTACAATGGACGCAGCGCGATGCAACACAACACATCCCTGATAAAACTGATGCCCCGTTCGATTTCTGATGTGCTTCAAGCGCTTGCACTACTTCTGACACGAACAAATGGATTTGGATTTTGCAATCGCTTTGTCGCATCTAGTGTAGACAGCCTCAAGCTGTATTGGTGCGACGCAATGCAACAGCTGTCACATCCGGTGTAGACACGATGTTATGCCACTTGGTGGCGACAAGTGACTGTTAAAAATATGCACATCATTGAATCATTCATTCAAGCGATTTATTCAAATAGACAGCAGCAATTAACATTTTGTCAGAAGCTACTTTGTTTAATTGTCTGTTCAGAATCGTGGGAGAATCGTGATCTCTATTTGAAACCACCTTTATTTTTATCCAGAATCGTGCAGCTCTAGTATCTTTTATATATTTAAGTATGAAACACAGACCACCATGAACGTAAACATATAAATATCACGGAGGATCTAGAGTTTAAAGTTTCCTTTTTAACACTAAACCAGCTCATTCTGACAGATAGTAGTTGTAAATTTTGTTACTCTCACATCCTGAATTATTCTCTTTTTATGGCTGTTTTTTGAGATAAGCAACACATGAAGAACTGGAATGAGGAACATTATGTTTATATATATATATGTGTGTGTGTGTGTGTGTGTGTGTGTGTGTGTAAAAATAAATAAATAAATAAATAAATTAAAAAAAAATAAATAAATAAAAATGAATTTTTTTTACACTATATATTTTTAGCTATATTGCCCTCTCTTCATCATATACATCTTTTCTATTTGCTTCAGCTGCCAGTTCATAGGATCACATGTGTTCATTGTGCCTCTGTGCTGATCCAGTAACAGGGATTTGGTGCCATCTTGGCACTCTTCTGCTTCTGCGGTTGGAGTGTGTGTGGTCAGTGTTGGCCAGCAGTGAAAGGGGTGTAGAGGAAAACAGTATTTGTGCCAGCAGCATGCTAAGGGTTAATCTTCCACTGGGTCACAGGGCAAGATGGGAGAGGATGTAATCCTGTTAGCTTGGAGCATGTCTGCTGTGCATGCGTGTGTGTGTGTGTGTGTGTGTGTGTGCGTGTGTGCTTGCGTGTGTGAAAGGCTAACACCTAATCTAGTTCAGAGAAAAAGACAGTCAACAAGACAGAATGGAGTAGAGAAAAAGATGAAAAGACCACAAACGGCACAATATGTGGAAAATTATAATGAATGCATGTGTGCACAATCAAATAACACATTCAATCAAACCAACAACCGAATCAAAAATGGCACTTAGCTTCAGTTGATGTGCTTGTTAAGTTGATTGGATGGGGTGTTTTGTATTATGTCCTTTTCAAAAGTGCCTTTTTATAAAAAGTAACAATAGGACAGAATCATGGTTTCATTGTATTTTTACAAAAAGCATAACATTTACTAATCTAAAATATTTTTTATCTCCTTTTGTTTGTCTCTATAGCTCTGTTTCAAAAACCTTGCCTACAGCCTACATAGACAGCAAAGGCAGCAACTCATTTTCAGCAATTCATTTCAATAGACTTGGATGTTAGCCTTCTCTTAAATTAACAATGTGATTTGCTAAAAAGCATAAAAATGAGTGCCAAAAAAGAAAAGTAATAAAAATTTATTAATTGCACTTAACATTAAAATTTGTAATATTTATATTGTAATTTAAGGCCACCAATACTGCTACTGATGTCTATATTAAATTGATTTTCATTTCTCAATTTCTAGGGATAAAATGTGTAATTATAGCCATTCAGCACTATAGTATAATTGAAAACCATCATTTTAAACATTTAATAAGCTTAAAAATTATTTTAACTTTTAATTTAAGTGAACTTCAACAATCTTCACATAAACCCATTATAATAATTGTCACATTTAGCTGTGCCTTTAACGTAGTGTGTTGTATATAGTAATATAGTGATGATTCTGTCTCTGTCAGTATCAGTTCTCTCTGTTTGAATGAAAGCTGACAGTTCATTTTCCCCCACTAAGTTTATTTAGCACATTAATTCACACTGTGAGAAAATTACTATTTAAAACATTTGGTATCCATATTTTTATGTGAGGATTGATTCTTTTGATACAACATCAATATCACGTTACACTTATTTTCGCACTTACACCTGCATGTCTTAATCATTGAGACAAGCCAATGACAAAATCAAAAACGGGCAGTCAGGCAAAGCATGAAACACGCGAGCTTCCTATGAGTCTCGTGCATCACACCCATCAGCTTGTCAAAGAGAAACACGTGGAGATTGATCATAGCATAGGCCTACATGCGGACCACCCTCGGTCAGCCGCTCTCTCTTTCTACACAGAACTGGTGAGCGGAACCAAAGTCCCTTTCAAGGAAAGCCTGTTCACTTGGTGTCCACATTTGCGAGGGCTCCGGGCAGCTTTTTCGGGCATCCAAGACCAAGTCCTATCTACTTGAATGGGGAAATCCTTAAATCTGAGAAACTGCCTGCTGAACTCTTGATTAAAAAGCTCATTTTTCAGTGTGCATGAGCAGTCCTATGTGTGCGTCTCAGAACACTGACTGGTTTACAGCGATTGGCAGCAATTGGCACTTTTATTTAGAAGCCGGGACTTATTCTGCCATATTGCACGTTTCACTTTCTCCCATTCATAAGTAATATGAGTCTTTGGCTGTGTCCAAAAACGTATGCAGCTGACTTGTTGCCTCGCTGCCTTATAGGCAATAACAGAAATCAGAAGTGGAAAACGTTGGTCAAAAATGTGCATTTACACACAAACTGACCAGAAACCACATCTTTCAGACACCATCTTTCTTTTTCTAGCTCAGCTGTTACCGAATGGAACGCATAGGATTATGGGATATCAGAGGCAGCGAAGGATACATCTATGCTCCCTTCAAAAATCGATGAGATGAAGTTATCTCAGGAGGCAGGAAGTGAAGCTAACATTGGATTCGGGCGTGCCTTGATGCCTTCCTACCTTTAAAATGTGTCCTCCGAAGCCAGCATTTTTAAGTTTTTGGATGCATCCTTTGTATATGTAAAGTCTTTGGTGGAACCCAGATAACATGATCATATGCTATAATGCTAGCCAAAGGATGTAGGGATACATTAGCATAGCTACTTCAGGAAGGGGTAAAAACGGATGCTGCGTTAATTGCGTTAAATATTTTTAATATAAATATTTTTTGAAAATATTAATTGCAGAAATTAACACGCTAATAAAAATACACACAATATTGGGTAAATATGTTCTTTATGAGATTGTATTGAATGAATTAGATATATATATATATATAATACATATTTAACATTTCTTTGTCCACCATTTTGGAATTTTTTTTAACTAAGCTGTGCATTCGGCAATTGACCTCTCTGTGAATAATACATGCAATGCTGCCTAGTATTTGACCAAAATGCCTTTTATGCTGCCTACGTTTTGGAACAGTCTTCATATCAAGAGCACACCTTAAAATGCCTCCTACATAAGCAACCCACTAGGTTTTGGCCCGGAGCATGCTGGGAAGCCAGCTAGACTCTGTTTCTCACAATTTCTTGCTTAAGCATGTCAACTTAGACAGTCTTAATATTTGCCGGATGACTCAAGCTGATGTGTTTATTGCAGAGAGCTGAGTGAATGAAAGCCATGAAAAATATGCCGTCCGTGCCGGTTGCACAACATGCAAGTATGAATTTTGTAATGTTCGTCTCGCTCTTCTGTTATACTAGCCACGTACACAGTACAGTTGTCACTCCACTTCTGAGTACTTAAGTAATGACAGTGATTCCAGGGACAAAGTTCAGAAGTGGCAGGTTTGGATGTGATGGTGTTTCATGTACTGTACATAGTGACTGCAAAGCAATCATTTCAGCTGACACAAGTTAATTTAAGGGCATGTCTTGTCTGAGACCTTTGAGATGTCCCTGATATTTACTTGACAATTACATGATTATGATTGCCGTCTTAGAAAATATGTTTTTGTCTTGTCCGGTTAAAAGGCAAGATCAGTTTAAAGCAGATTTGTGTACACTAATAAAACTTTTTTTTTTTTCTTAGAGAAAATGCTTCTTTTAACTTAACAAAATGTTATATTGACAATTTTAATGATGTTTAGATCTTTAAAATGACTGATTAAGAACATTATTTAATGCAGCTAATAAGTTTAAAGTTTTAATAATTGATCCGCAATATCTAATAAGCAAAATATGAAAGCTTGCTTAGCCTGTCTGAGTGTAATCTGTCAAAACATTGTTTATTTGACTTTCAAGCCTATTATTTTCTAAAATATGAATCACATCCAATTTTACTGGCCTCCAGCAGTGCATAGTGGGTGATATTTTTTTTTTTTTTTACATTGAGAAGATGAATAAACCCCAGTCAAGACATTGAGCTGCTATTTAGACTCCCCACGCTTGTGGTGTGTGTGTTGCAAGTGTAAGGAAATGAGCCCTCGGGCTTGTTTGTTTAATTTTACATAACAACATTCATCCTTCAAACTCATACAAGCATATTACATGTTTTAGTAATAAGCCCTAGATTAGCTTGATCCTCGCCCCCACTCCCACAGACACACATGATTTACAGTATCTTATCATGACAGGACCAAAGTCACAAGATATATGCTAGATAACTTAGGATATATTTCTGTATTTTTTAATTGGCTATGCTGATACAATCATATATCAGTATATTATTACTTTTTTCTGCATATATAGCACATCTTGAATTTTTTTTTATATTATTTATTTATTTTTCAAATAATGCCCTAAAGTTCCCTTACCTCCCCAGCATTGCTGGTCACATCTATGACACCTGTGTAAAAATGTTCTCTCCTCTTAGAAGAGAGGACAGAGCTGCTCGCACCTCAGTTGAGGTGTTCTTCTCATTTTATAGTTGTGAGAACAAGCCATCAGCCACCTCAAATATCTAACCTGCTTTTCTCCCTCTCTTTGTCCTCTGCAGATCATCAGAAACTGGAGCGTGAGGCCCGAATCTGTCGTCTACTCAAACACCCCAATATCGGTGAGTTTGATCTTTATTGTGACTATTTTTCTAGTGCCCCATTATGCTTTTTTCGCATATTACCTTTTACATAGTGTGTAATATGGCTGTTTGTGAATATAAATGTCTGCAAAGTTTCAAAGATCAAAGTGCACGATAAATGGAGGTAATGTCTCCCAAAAGAAAGAACCGATGCTGAGCTACTGGAATCAAAGCGCCAATAATTCAAATCTAACTTCCTGCTTGAACTTGCATAGGTTTGTTACAAATTTGTATAATGTCAGCCTATGATCTTCATTGGCTGCCCCGTTACTGTTCATATTACTGTGTATCAAGCTCTGAGGAAGCCTCTGGTGCTGAAATTCAGATAATGGTAATGGGCATTTCGTTTGTGGCACACATTGTAAGAAGCAGACCAATCACAACAGACCGGGTCATCTGACCAATCAGAGCAGAGTAGGGTCTCAGAATCCTTTATTAATACTATTAATGAGACAATTTGAAGTATGGGAATTGAGTCCAAAAATGTAAAAAAAAAAAAATTCAAAACAATTTATATTTGAGCTTCAAGTTCACCACCCCTTTATATTTCAGCTCTGCTCATTCTCTCAACAAACATCATAAGGGGTGCTTTTTAAACAATATTTAATATGTATGCTTTATAAAGAAATTCATATGTACTGTATGCTGGACACTTTTAGCTGTTTTTATAGTCTATCTCGTCTTTTAAAAATAGTTTTGTAAAGGAATATTCACAATGTATATGTCTACATATCTAATTTCGAAGCATTTGCATCTTTATAGTATCAAAAAGTTACAAAACACACTACTATTGAAAAGTTTTGGTTCAGTAATATTTTACTTTTATTCAGCAAGGACACATTAAATTTATTAAAAGTGACAGTAAAGACTTTTGAAGAAAAAAGATCTCTATTTTAAATAAATGCCGTTCTTCTGAACTTTCTATTCATAAAAGAATCCTGAAAAAAATGCATTATGGTTTCCACAAAAATATTAAGCAGCACATCAGTTGTCAATCAATGTTCTCAACATTGATAATAATAAGAAATGTTTTTTGAGCAGCAAAAAAGGATGCTGAAAATTCAGCTTTGCATCACAGGAATAAATTACATTTGAAAATATAATATATATATAAATATATAAATAATATTACAGTTTTTACTGTGTTTTAGATCAAATAAATTAAGCCTTGCTGAACATAAGAGACTTATTTCAAAAACATTAAAAAAACCTTGCTGACCCCAAACTATTGAATGGGACAGTAAATTTAGTCAAATGTGTCCAAACTTTTAAATGGTGGTGTATATGTGAGTTTGTCGCAGTGAGCATCTGCAGCTGTGAGTGTTGAGTGTGTGTGTGTGTGTGTGTGTGTGTGTTAGCTGGTGGCAGTGATGACTGGGACTGAATTAGGCTGAAGTATTTTGCAGCAAAAATACATTGTCCTGCGGAACAGCCTCTCCCAAAAGTCATTGTCTAAAAGAACGTACAAACAATAGAACAAAATAAGGATTGTGAGGGGAAAAATTTGCTAATAAAAGGCCGAATTTAGTAGACCACAATAGAAGGAGAATGAAAATTAAGGCAGAGAGGGAGTTAGAGGGAGGAGTGGAGACAGAAATTGGGAGAGGCTGATCGATAGAATGAGGAGAAGACCTGAGAGGGCAGAACAACTGAAAAAAAGAAGAAGAACAGAGCTATCGAGATGGGGGCGATGGCGACAAAGAAAGAGGTGAAGGGAGAGGGATGGAGAGAGCAGCAGAGAGAGATGGAGAAGGATAGAAGAGGAGTGGAGCTCTATAAATAACTGTGCTGAGGTGGGAGATGCTGGTGGGCAGCAGTTCAGCCCAAATACCGTCATTATTGCCAATGAGCTCAGGAGGACGGCAACAGAAGAGGCGAGAGATTGGAAGAAAACCACAAAGAAGATGAAGGAAGACACACCTGGTTGAGGCGGTATGACAGTGTATCAGGTGTAAGGATTTGCTTTGCTGTTTATACAGTACCGCAAAAGATGCATTAGATGTCTTTTGGTTTGTGTCCATCAAGTATCAAAGAGAGAAAATTTAAATGAAATAGTCTCAATGGAATTATTGGGTCATGGTTATTAACATATAAACCATTTTTCTTTATTAAATTTCCTGCGAAACAAAGTACATGTGATATATTCTGTTATATAACTTTGATAATTACTCGTACTGTGTTATATATTTATACCCCTGGGGCTGTATTACAAAAACATAAAAAACAATAGAATCCTGTCTTATCTATTTGGTAACCATGGTGATTTCAGTATGGAACTCATTTAGGACTTGAGAAAAGAAGTTTCTGTATCACTATCGCTGATATGTTTTGAGATTATTGTTTTTGCTGTTTGATTAATATAATTTTAAATATAAATTTATATATTTCAGTCAAGGTACACAAATAAAGAGGTGAAGGGAGAGGGATGAAGAGAGCAGAGAGCATAGAGTCAGTATTTTTTAGTGGATTTTAAATAATTGTTGTGTAAAAAGAATTAATTGTTGTGAAATTTTGTATACAAATTTGCTGAAATTTATTTTACACAACACTTATTCAAAAACCTTTCAAAATCTCATTATGTAAATCTCATGTTGCCAATTTTATAATGCTGGTAGTATTTAAAATATTTTTTTTGTAAGAAATCTCTTATGATCATCAAGGCTGCATTTATTTGATCAAAAAACAGTAATATTGTGATATATTGTTACAGTTTACAGTTTCATGTATAAGCTGAATTTTCATTACTCCAGTCTTCAGAGTCACATGATCCTTCAGAAATCATTGTAATATTCTAATTTGATACTCAGTAAACATTTCTCATTCTTATCAGCATTGAAAATCAGTTGTGCTGCTTAATATTTCTGTGGAAAAAGATGTGTTGGTGCTGTCAATCTTAACTAATTAATCACCCGTTTTTCTGTAATTAATCGCGATTAATCGCACCTAACATTGAAGTTTTTATTTTATTTTTATTTTGTAATAATTTCACATTTAATCTCCAAATTAATGTAGAAACGACATAAAGATAGTATATTTTAAATATTTGTTTAATGGCATCTTCTTATGAATGACGGCCAGTATCACCAATACCTGCAACTGATATACACAAACTGCTGTCTCTGTAAAATTGATTTTATTCTCAATTTTAATTAATTATAGCCATTCAAGATTACAGTATAATTGAAAGCTATCAAATTTAACATCATTTAACGTTAAAAATATACAACTTTTAATTTAAGTGAACTTAACAATCTTCACATTGTGTGTGTATGTATATAAATAGTTTATATATTAATTGTGTATATAGTTTTATGGTTACTGATATGTAGTTCTAATGTCTGGCATCTTCCACACCTTTTGAGTCATATCCCACATTGACCTCAGATTCACACTCTGTCCAGTGCCTTTCTCCTCCATTCTCTGTTTCTCACTCTTCCATCTTTTTTTCCACTCTCTCACTATTTTTCCATCCAGTGTATTTTTGTATTCTCATCTCTGTTCCCCTCCTCAGGCGACGCCATCTCCTTTTTCCTGCTCCATCACCTGTATCTGTCTCTCTCCCCTACACTTTCCCTCCTGTTGTCTCTCCTCAAGTGGACAGCTTGTCATGTTTTCTGCTTGGGCTGCACATAAGTGCTGAACAATAGAGCCAATGAAGGAGGAGAGATGGAGAGAGAGAGACAGTTTGAAAGGTTAAAGAGGAGAGAGGACTGAGTGCTCATCGCTGCTGGCACATTTGGCATACACTAATGTGTATCTCTTTCTCTTCTCTCTTCTCTCTTACTCAAATATTGAAATTTTTATTTATTTTTGAAGAATGGTCTTTAGCTTTATTAAAGACAATATTGTAATATTAAATAATTATAAAATAGTAACAATAATGATTATTATTATCATACAATCATCATTATTATAATTAAAATAGTAATTATTTTTGTGAGTTTTTGCAATTTTATTTGCAGGAATTACATATTTCTAATAACAATAATCATTATTATTAAAGAAATTGCCAAAAAATAATATTAAAGGTGAAGTATGTAATTTCTGCGGCAAAAAGAAAAAAGAAATGCAAAAATAATTTGGATTATTTTCAAACGGGTTTCCCGCCTTTTCAAACACTTCCCCTGGCTTCCATTGGTTGAACCAACAGATAGTCCCGCCTCCAGACTCACGCTATTGGTTGAACTGATGTTGCTGGTCAGGATGCTCAAACAAACAGAACAATGTTTTGAAAGCACCACAATGTTTATACTTTCTGAGAAAATTAAAGGGGAACAGTGAAGAATTTTAACAGAAAAACGGCACTTACCTTCAATATAGCTAATAATATTATAGACTAACATGTTTCCATCCATTCAAATTTGAGTGGCTCCCAATCCCACCCTACATTTTTTCATGCTGAATATTGGTATACCTATTTTACAGAAGTTAAATGTGTGCAGATGTCAATTTACATTGTATTTTTCCTCTGTCTGAATGTTTAGGACTTTATTAAACTCGAGCTTCTGTAATTATTGGCATGATAGCGGCTCGTGTTTGCACTACCAGTGTCAACAGGCTAAGGCCTTGCTTGTCAAACAATCACTCTGACTATTGACTCACTGCATTACTCTAATAATGTAGAAGTAATTTATCTAATATATGTATTTTCCAACATCAGATTTGCCTCAGTCTCTCTGTTATTTACCCTCCGTATCTTTCTTTCCATCCTCCAGCTAGTTGCTATGTTGCTCTTTCTCTTAGCGCTCTCACAAGGCTCCTGCTATTCTGGGCAGTGTTTACTCAACTCTCTTTCCTTATTTCTCTCTCTCACTCTCTCTTTCTCCATCCACCCCCCACCCCAATACACTCGGTGTGTGTCACTGTCTACGTGACGCACTGCTTGTGTACATAAGTGAGCTTGTCATCCATATACTCTCTCTCTTTTCGATGAATTCTTTTTGTTATTTCATTTCGCCATGTGCTCATTATGGTTATCTTAAGTCTATAAACATGCTTCATAATTGTAAGCGTCACTATAATAGTGTGTAATTGGACGTATGCTGTATGTTCTCATCAGAGACGCTGTGTGATGGAGCGAGTAATGCTCATTAAAAACATTTGCTTTCATAATGCATTATTTCTGTGTTTTACATTGTTCAGTGCTGATTCTCTTCTTGTGTTGTCTTTTCAACCCTAGTTCGGCTCCATGACAGTATCTCAGAAGAAGGTTTCCATTACCTGGTCTTTGACCTGTGAGTATGACTGAAACTCACTCGCCCGCACTCACTCACTCACGCACTCACTCACACACTCATCCATCCATTCAATCACTGACTCACTCACTCACGCACTCACTCACACACTCATCCATCCATTCAATCACTCACTCACGCACTCACTCACACACACACTCATCCATCCATTCACTCACACACTCATCCATCCATTCAATCACACACACTCACTCACGCACTCACTCACTCACTCACACACTCATCCATCCATTCAGTCACACACTCATCCATCCATTCAATCAATCACTGACTCACTCACTCACTCACACACTAATCCATCCATTCAGTCACACATTCTCACACACTCATCCATCCATCCATTCAATCACTGATTCACTCACTCACTCACGCACTCACATCCATCCATTCAATCACTGACTCACTCGCTCACACACACACTTAATCACTCAATCACTCACGCACTTACGCACTCACTCACACACTCATCCATTCAATCACTCACTCACTCACTCACACACTCATCCATCCATTCATTCAATCACTCACTCACTCACACACACACACTCATCCATCCATTCAATCACTGACTCACTCACACACACATTCATACACTCACACACACACTCATACACTCACTCACTCACACACACACTCATCCATCCATTCACTCACACACTCATCCATCCATTCAATCACACACACTCACTCACTCACTCATTCAATCACTCACTCACTCACACACACACACTCATCCATCTATTCAATCACTGACTCACTCACACACACATTCAAACACTCAGACACACACTCATACACTCACTCACACACACACTCATCCATCCATTCACTCACACACTCATCCATCCATTCAATCACACACACACTCACTCACTCACACACTCATCCATCCATTCAGTCACACACTCACACACTCATCCAGCCATTCAATCACTGATTCACTCACTCACTCACTCACGCACTCACATCCATCCATTCAATCACTGACTCACTCGCTCACACACACTCAATCACTCACGCACTTACGCACTCACTCACACACTCATCCATTCAATCACTCACTCACTCACTCACACACTCATCCATCCATTCATTCAATCACTCACTCACTCACACACACTCATCCATCCATTCAATCACTGACTCACTCACTCACACACACACACATTCATACACTCACACACACACTCATACACTCATGCACTCACTCATGCACTCACTCACGCACTCATTCACGTACTCACATCCATCCATTCAATCACTCACTCACTCATGCACTCACTCACACACACACTCACTCACACACTCATCCATCCATTCAATCACTGACTCACTCACTCACACACACTCATACACTCACGCACTCACTCACGTACTCACATCCATCCATTCAATCAGTCACTCACTCACTCACTCACACATTCAATCACTCACTCACGCACTTACTCACACACACATTCACTGGCTGTGTTCCAGTTCGTTTTTTTAAGCCCTTCCCTCGCTAACTTCCCTCAGTCTCGTTGACTCGGATGTACGTCAGTACTTACGATGCACGAGTGCCCACTACTGGTGGAACCTTTGCAATGGGCTGAATTGGAACGTCCTAAGCCCTTGATCACTTGGAATCTGCTATGGAGTTCATTTATTATTTACATTTTTTTCCCTTACAAAACTGTTTAATGCTGCATTCTATATGTATATAGGTGTGTTTGAGTTGTTTTAAAAAAATTATTTAAAAATATAAAAAAAAAAAAAAATTAATACATCATAGAGTTGTTTGTGGTGGGGTAAATTAAATGCGATATGCGGTGACATCACATATGGAGCTGCTTGAAGTGTACATATGAAGTAGACTTGCTCCCTTGGTCAAAATCGAGGGAGCGAGGGTCTGTCCATATAAACTTTGCGAAGTGGAACGCACTTCAAAATGGCAGCAGGGATTCCCCCGAGGAGAAGTGCTTAGGGAAGTTCGCAAGTGCATGTCTAAAAGTGGAGTGGAATGCAGCCACTCACTCTCACATTCACTAACTCACGCTCTCACTCACTCAATCACTCATGCACACCTCACACACACACACACTCACTCACACACTCACTCACACATTCACATACTCACGCACTTACTCACTCACGCACTTACTCACTCACGCACTTACTCACTCACGCACTTACACTCACTCACACACTCACTCACTCACTCACTCACTTACTCACTCACACACTTACACTCACTCACGCACTTACACTGACTCACACACTCACTCACACACTTACTCACTCACACACTCACTCATGCACTTACACACTTACACTCACACACTCACTCTCACACACTCACTCACGCACTTACTCACACACTCACTCACGCACTTACTCATACACTTTCTCAGTCACTCACGCACACACACTTACTCACTTACTCACTCACACACTTACACTCACTCACACACTTACACACTTACACTCACACACTCACTCACACACTTACTCTCACTCACTCACGCACTTACACTCATGCACTTACTCAGTCACTCACGCACACACTCACTCACTTACTCACGCACTTACACTCATGCACTTACTCAGTCACTCACGCACACACTCACTCACTTACTCACACACTTACACTCACACACACTCACTCACTCACGCACTTACTCACACACCTACTCACGCACTTACTCACGCACTCACACACTCACGCACTTACTCACTCACACACTCACTCACTAACGCACTTACTCACACTCATGCACTTACTCAGCCACTCACGCACACACTCACGCACTTTCTCACTCACTCACACACACTCACATGCTCGCTCGCTTGCTCATGCACTCATTCACTCACTCACTCACACACACACTCATGCACTCACTCACATACTCACTCACACACTCTCACGCACTCACTCACATACTCAGTCATGCGCGCACTCACTCGTGCTTACTCTCACACACTCACTCACGTGCTCGCTCACTCACATGCTCACTCATGCACTCACTCACACAAACACACACACACACACACACTCAGCAGTACATGTTATACTGTAACTCGAGACATGGTAATAATATAGGCTCTGATCCAAAAAGAGCTATCTATGTAGGTAACTGCCTTCTAAGACAGCATTCTGACTGAAATAAATCCATGTTTAATTTAAATTTAGTTAAAAATATGAACAAATACTGTATTAGTAAATAAATAATACAAAAAACAGCTAGTTTGTGTCTTCAGGTAAGTTTGTAAGTCTCAATGGCTGTGAGAGACTTCCTTCTTTTTGAATAAGGATGGACAAGTTATCAAACCCAAGACATTTTGTTCCAATGAATCATGTCTGAAGCCCCATTCCTGCAGGCAGATAAATGCAACTGAAATATGTTCGACAAGAACACTTTGTATGCATCTCTCTGGGTGTCAGAAATATATCCTTCAATTTGATGGGATCTGCCAGCAGAACTGATGGGTAGACATTTCTAGGTGGCCCTATAAATCCGATTTAGTGCTGTCAAGATTGTTGTTTCTGTGATTGTGTCCTGGTTTTAACCAGAGTCCAGCGCACTTTGATTTTTCCAGGCATCATTGTGGAACTCAGTTTATGTGGAAAAAACGCTGAGTTACTAATGTTCCTGTTACATGTCTCGTGCACACCTCAACTACACGCCACCCTCACAATTTACAATGGTAACCACTGCGAGTTGGCAATATAAGCAAAATTTGTTTCATAATATTCTCAATACATATAAAATACAGTTCAAAAGTTTGGGGTTGGTATGATTTTCTTTTAAAATGTTTTCGACATTTTGTTTTTATGCTCACCAAGGAAGCATTTATTTGCTCAAAAGTACAGAAAAAAAAAATCAAACAAATCTCAGATTTACCAGTTTTGGATAAAATATCATAGGTTTCTACAGTAATTTTTACTACAATAAAACTCGTAACAGCCCCCACTGTCTTGTACTGTCACTTGTATTTTGTCAAAACCTATGGTTACCATGGTTAAAATGCTAATTGCAGCCCTGTATCCAGTAATATACCTCTATAAAAAAAATGAAGTATAATCAGGCCATGCGAGTTTTACTGCAGCATCACGTACATTCACGTACATCATGTTTACGCAAGTATAAAATGTTGGCTCTGCCTCCTGCTGCTGACCAAATTAGCCCAAAACCCAGCACACTCTCCACTCTCTCATCCCTTGTTTCACTGTTTTTTTTTTTTTTCTCTCTATTTCCGCAGTGTGACCGGGGGGGAGTTGTTTGAGGACATCGTCGCCAGAGAGTATTACAGTGAAGCTGACGCAAGGTGGGCTCTCCAATTTACTGTTGCTGTGGTTACTGTGCTGCAGCCTGCAGTGAGCAGGTCACACTTACACGCACGCACACACTTACATCTGATTCAAAAGCGCAGAAAGAGGACGATCCCTTTTGTGCAGAAAAACTGAGAGCCTTTAATGATGGTGGAGTTGCAGAACTGGCAATCAACAGGTGCCACACAAAAACGCATCCATTTGCCCTCAGTTGGCCCCTCCTTTCGAGTGCATCATTTCTGCACCACTAACAACAGCAGCACTGAACTGCAAAAATGAAGATTCTGTCTAAACAGGTTTCCCAGAGAGGGGGATCTAGTGGCACAAAAATTACACTCTTTGAACAGTGTCTTCATGAACCAGGAGTGAGTGTACAAGTCTCTAAGGGACTCTGATTCCAAGTTAAAGCCCCAGGCATCCAACGCAAACACCCTCCAGCAGTAAGCTGTATTTTAATGCACTCATACGGGACTTCATGGTAAATATGGTTTACAAGAGTTGCATGATGCCAGTTTAGCATCTAAGCTTTGATATTATGCAATGTTCAGACTGCAGGTAAATGTGGCCCAGATCCTACAGTGTGAACAGCACAAACCACATGGAATCTGATCTTTTCGATTCTGATTTGGGCCACTTCCATATGTGGTCCTAAATCCGATACATGTCTCGTTTTGCAATGCAACCTCAATCTGAACAGTCAAATCGGAATTCATGCGACTAATTCTGCACTCATGGGAGTCACTTTAAAGAAATTTACATAGCCGAAATTATAGAGACAGTTGTGAAAGGTAGTCGGTGAACGACAGTGATGTCAAAACTCATAAGTTTTACAGTGACAGCTCTATATACAAGCATAACATAAATGTTTAAAAACCATCCTGTCTTTTTTCACATCCTCTTCTTTGTTTTTTATATTGCCTGCGTATAAATTTGCTGGCTTACGCGGCAGATCGAACAATAAATAAACCCATAATCACGTGTTTACTTCTATATGACAGCGTGCTGCATGTTTATCGTTCTTTTGCGGATGCGGGTCAGCTCTGGACCATGATCTGTTCACACTGGATCTGATATGGGCCACATTTAAAACAACAATGTGAACAGCTATACAAAAAAAATTGGAGCACGATTGAGCACTAAGGCATAGTTTTAGATAGGTAAAGACAGAGGGTGAGTTGGAAAATGGGTGAGAAAAGGGACATTTCATAAAGAGATCAGATGTCTTATTTGTGTGTGTGTGAGAGAGAGGGATACAGAGAGACAGGTCTTTTGTGTCCAGTGGGATTTGTGCTGTCCTGAAAATGGAATGCTGGGCTTAAAATAACCAAATTTGGGCAAATAGCTTCTGTGGGCTTTTGTAATATTAATATACTCAACAGTCTTTTTCAGTCTGCTTTCTTATCTTGTGTACTCCAGTTTTCTTATTCCCTTGTTCCTTGTGGCATGTCCTAACCAAGCATGGTAAAGTCACAAGTGATCAAATCTGTCTTCCATGTTTCTTGTCACTGGAAACTTTGTCACCTAGTTAGGACACGGTATAAGTCTGCACTTCTGAATATAATTAATATAATATAATATAATATAATATAAAAGCAATAAGCCCCAAGAAGCCATGATTTACAGTGAATTTAGAACAGCTAAGCGGCGTTGTTAGGCATGATGCAG
This sequence comes from Hypophthalmichthys nobilis, assembly GCA_037950665.1. Taxonomy (NCBI): domain Eukaryota; kingdom Metazoa; phylum Chordata; class Actinopteri; order Cypriniformes; family Xenocyprididae; genus Hypophthalmichthys; species Hypophthalmichthys nobilis. The sequence goes on from CM075472.1 coordinate 7,808,718, forward strand.
AGCGGAGCTTATTGCTTCACAGGGCTTATTGCTTGCCTTTATAAAACTGTTATTCCACATACCTGGCAAGGTTTCATAAAATAAACACACAGACACAAAAATGTAATGCTGTTTATGAAGATTATTATTCTTCTGCCAAGCAACGCACAGACACAGTGGCGCAGTAATACTGATGTAATGCGGTCACAGGTGTAAAGTAATATACAACAGCTTTGAACGCGGCTCAACCAATCATAATCAAGGACCAGAACTATCCATATTATATTATATTACATTATATATTATACTGTATTATATTATATATCACACAGTGTGGTGATTAATTGGCTGAGAAATTACCCACAAAAGATCATTTATGGTCATTATTGTGTTAAATGAGAAAAGTATCAAATAGACAAAAGGTAGCTTTAGAAAGAAATATTTTATTTGATTCAACATAAAATTTATTACACAATCTTTTAGGCAACAGCAGCCATGAGGCCATGAGGGTGAGTAAATGATGACAGAATTTTCATCTTTGGGTGAACAATACCTTTAATGTTTTTTTTATTTATTAATATGGAATATTTAAATAATTTCTTTAATGAAATAATACTCTAAATAAGAAACGAAAACTGTCATTCATTCATTTGATTCGTTCTAACGGCTGATTCATTCAGAAATTAAGTAACTGGTTCTCTTTGTGAATGGGCCATTGAATCATTGGTTTACCTGATTCGTTCAAAATGCCAGTTCATTCAGAAACACCGCTGCCCCTATATCTTGAATTTTATGGGCATATAACTGCATTCTATAGATTATATCACATAGTGATATATGCCGTGCATCATGTTCGTATGAAGTGACCCCAGACCTATGTAGGTGTGGGGCAGGGTGGGTGCGTTAATAATTCCATAACTAATTAATTATATTAACGTGTTAAATTGACAGCCCTAATTTTATTATATTATATTATACTATTAAGCTCTCCATCTGTTTTGCTAAAGCCTACAAGTTACCTATGAAGAGAAGTCTATTGTACACTGTCATGACCTTACCATCATCTATGCTATTTCCTCTGAACAAATTCAATAAGGATCTAAAGAAAGTCATGCATAATTTCACATTAATACTAAGTATTTATAGCAGCATGACACCAAAGCAACACACACACACACACACACACACATGCGCGCTCATTCTGGTTCATCTGTCCTGGTTAGGCCTCTATAACATTGTTATAGGATTACAGCTTTAAGAGGGATGAGATAATACGTGTACGTGTGTGTACCTGTCTGGGAGTGAGGTGCTTTTCCAAGAGTAACGCCCACCACAGCTATCCCACAATCCCCTGCTCATCTTATGTGCCTCAGTCACATTACAGTTGACCCATGACTTGGCTCATTCTGCTAAAGTAGCAGTAGTACGTGCATATGTAACATCAATCATCCAGTCATGGTGTTTAATTTAAATGCTTAATTGAATTGTCCAGCAGAGGCTGTTTATTAACTTTACTGTAATCAATTTCAAAGGTTTATTTTAATTAAGAGATTACAATTACGGACTTTAATTAATTCATTACAAAATGTAAAATATAAGATGATCCGAAGCAACAGACTTTCTGTAGTATGTTTTTTTTTTTTTTTTTATGGTTTCTTTTTAAGGAAACCAACATTTCTCATTTGGCAGTTTTATGAATGACAATTTTGATATCACATTATCATATCTGGTTTTATTGGCAGAATACTCTACAAAGGTAATGATTATACAAAAGTGAAAATGTTTTTGTTCCCAGCTCATAAGACTTTCTTTTCAATTTGGCACAAAAAATTAGACATTTTGAACGTTATTCAAGCTTTTTCTTACAATGAAAGGTTCATTGACCAGGGGCTGTCAAGTTCTTAAAAGGACAAAAAAAACCTTGAAAATTATACCTATTAGAGAGAACAAAATGAAGGGAAAAGACGGTGTGTATATATACTGACTTTTGTAATACAGTAAAAAAAAAAAAAAAAGGTTAAAATCGATATTTAGCCTTATCTCACCCCCTCGCTTATCCTTATGATCTTTCTCTGCCACTGATTGATTTATTATTCTGTTTTTCAGCCAGTGCATCAATCAGATCCTGGAGAGTGTCAATCATATTCACCAGCATGACATCGTTCACAGAGACCTTAAGGTGAGTGAGAGCCAGTCGCCACGACAACCTCACACACAGCAACCGGTCTGTCTCTTAGGGTTTCCATGTCGATGCCCTGCCCAACACAAACACACAGATATACACACACAACAGTATCCCTGCTCTCGTTTATTATTCCCCTCATTTTCAGTGAAATACTTATCTGTAGTTCAGGTGATTTCTCCCTACTGTTCAAATGCTCAAATATGTACTACTAAGACTTTTTGTACAGAGGATTATATTTGTTTAAAGTAATACTCTCTTTTTTAGGAGCGCTAGATAAACAATTCATTATATTACCATTTGAATCAAGTGCACTCATAAACATCACGCTTTGTGTCTCCACTGCAGTGCGTGCGAATGTAGGAAATGAGTGCGTGTATATGTTGTCTTGACAGTGCCAGTGTCTTTGATAATGGAAACAGACACACACAGTTTTATCATGTCTTCCTATTGTGCATTAGTCACATACACTGCCCTCCCCCATGTGTATGTGAGCCCAATGATGAGCAGCAGAGATGTGCCCAGGCTGGTTGCCATAGTGAAGAACGTGATACGACAACTGTTGCTGGTATTGCCTGAGAGACGGAGAGATGTGGGAGGGGTCACCGCAAGTCTCACCATCCCTCATTTGTAGTCTGCTCGTTTAATGAGGGAGAGCGAGAGATTCACACCTATGGGCATAAATTTCCCTGCATCCTCATAACAGATGCATTTAAATTCTGTGCTTGAATGTAGAACTAGAGGGTGAACTCTGCGCATTGAGAAGATATATGTGCGGCAGCTAATGAATCAAGCCTATTGAGTTGTGTATTCGAGAACCTGGAGAGGAAATCAACTTTTCCAGCCTATATTTTAGTGTGAAAGTCTTCCATTCTGCCAAATATATCTTTCTGGGCCTTTTCACTAAGTTGTGTACTTGAAGCTCCTGGATATTAATGCATGTTTGTGTTTGATATCAAATGGGAGCACTGACAAAACCGCAGGAAATCCACCCTAATATTTGTTAAGCGTAAATGTGGAAGTAAAGCAAACTCTATTCAGATGTGCCATGTATAAACTCAGCTACCTGTATGGACAGATCTTTGACCCCCAAAATCTGTCTTGTCCTGCTGAGCTGGTTTGGTTGGTATAGTGAAACCACCTGTTCTTCTGCACATCTGCTGGTGATGTGCTTCACTTTAGTGGCTGTTCACACTGACAGTAAGTGGCTGTATTGATGGTCTTGTAGGTTTTCCTACTGCTGGATGCCGTAATGTCACTGGTAAATTTAATAATGAAAATTGACCTTATTTTTAATATCATATTTTTTATATATATCATTTTATTACAATAAAATTATTCTTTCTAATTTTAAATATCATAACATCATTTTTTTTTTAATTCTAATTACTGTAATGTTAAAAAATATACACTACCAATCTAACGTTTGGGGTCAGGATATTTTTAAAAAAATAAATACTTTGTGTATTCAGCAAGGATGTATTAAATTGATCAACAGTGACAGTAAAGACATTTATAATTATATTTCAGATACATTTAGCAATTTCCATTCATCAACAAATCCTGAAAAAGATGTATCATGGTTTCCCCAAAATAACTCTTCGACATTGATAATAATAAGAAATGTTTCTTGAGCACCAAATCAGCATATCAGAATAATTTCTGAAGGAACATGTGACACTGAAGACTGGAGTGATAGAAAATAGTGATTTTAAGTAATAATTTCAATAAGGTACGAGAGGCTGTGCTATATCGTGAATAAGTCACGGCTGAAGGGCGTTGTTAGGCACGACGCAAAGCCGTGACTTATTCACGATACAGCGCTAGCGTCGAGTACTTTATTGCTTTTATAAAACGGTTACCACACAATACAAATATTAAAGCCAAAAATATGTATTAATGCAACTTTCATGAAGTAAACTTTCACTAAAGCCTTCCTTCCACCGGAAAAAATAGTCCCTGACCGTGAACAGCAACAGAAGTTACATTATTACACCATTAGATGGCGGCAAAGACTGTCTTTATGAGTGTGTCAGTCAGTAGCGAAGACTTTTACATTGAAAAGACTGAATTGTTGTGAAAATGGAACAAGACGCAACTGACAAATGCTTTGAGCGCTTTGAGCGCTGTCAGTCATGGCAAAACCGCTTAACTGTTAAAAGGACAAGATGATACATTGGACATTTAAACGGATTTTTTGTTATGAACTGAAGGAAAATGCTAGATCTGAATGCAGGTAATAAACTCGCTCACTCGATCTCTTTCTCACAATACTCTTCTACATAATACAATACGTTTCAATGAACAATATCAATTGAGAACATACAGTTTATTACGTTGCTAAGTGGTTGCTAAGGGTGTTGTGTAGTGATACACAAAAGGGTTGGGTGAAGCGGACATAGCTGTGTTTTATCGTGAATAAAACAGCTATTGACCAATCAGAATCAAGGACAGGAACTAACCGTTATATAAATTATAATAAAATTTCACAATATTACTGTTTTTACTGTATCTTTATCAAATAAATGCAGCCTTGGTGAGCACGAGACTTCTTTCAAAAACCTAAAAAAAAAAACCTTTCTGACTTTCAACTTTCAATGATAGTGTATGTTATTTAAATTAAAATGTCTGCATTATTGATTGTCTTTCATTTTAATGAATACAAATCATTGTGACTCTTTTTTTTACAGTAATACAGTAAAAATGACTTGAAGTTATGAGAATCATTATTGAGAATATTAAGAATTAAAAAAGTAAATTGGTATTTGCCACAACACATAGCTGCTCATTTACATATATTTAATTATTTAATATATTTAATATATCTTATTTCTCAGCTTTATAGTTTGTCTGGATACACCTAGATTGTATGGAAAATGCCCAAATTCTGATTGTAAATAAGTGACGTCTGGTTGCTTTGATGCTGTAAATTGCTGTCAGTGTGAACGTTTCATTAGATTCAACATTCAACACCAGCAAACTGTCCCAGCTTTAGGCCACACGCTGGGTACTGTCAATCCCAAACAATCTTTTTAACCTCCCTTTGGAGTTGATTTGAAATGTTTGTGAGTGATTAGTATGTTAAAAGCTTCATCTGCTTTCCTCCTCAGCCCGAGAACTTGCTGTTGGCCAGTAAGATGAAAGGAGCGGCAGTGAAACTGGCTGATTTTGGGCTGGCCATCGAGGTGCAGGGAGATCAGCAGGCCTGGTTTGGTAAATAACTCTATGATTTCAGCTCCAATTCTGCTTCTCACACAAACTTTTACTTGTGAGGATCTCAAGAGTTGTTGCTAATTTTAATTACTACACCTATCCAGATTATTTCCTTAGATTTGGTATAGTAATAGTAAAGTTTGCCATTCACCTAATTAAGATTGAGATTGTTGCATTCACTAAGGCTTCTTGTTTTGCTCATTTATGAATACTTTTTATACCTTCTACAGTATACATGTATACTTCTTGTTTACTACTAGTGTGTTAAATTTGACAGGATTTACTATATTTGTGAGGACTTTTCAGACATTTTACCCACGCAACTGTGCTGATTCCCTCGTAAACTTCTTTCAGATTATCTAAAAAGGATGTTCCGACATTTCCCGCTCCATTACCTCTAGTCTGAATTGGATTGGAATGGTCGCAAAGGCTTATTTTCTGGCCGTACTAAATGCCAATCTTTGCCCATTTCATGTTTCCCTTTCACACATCATTTCTGTTGGTGTGTGAAATATCCTTTAGCTCTGAAAATGTCCCTCAACAGCTGCCTTTCCTGGATAAAATCATTCAGGCTTCTCTCAGGCCTTGTGGCCCCCTACTGGCAGCTGGTTAATTCTGCTGCCATTCTGCTTTATGCCAATCAAGTATCAGTACAGCTTTCTTTAGTTTTAAATAGGTAATCATCTTGTTTTGACTGAAGTATACCTAGCTTTATGACGAGCAAAGCTCTGTGGGTGGAATAATTGTTATATACAAGCTGTATGATTGGACAGCGCAGAATTATTTGACCACAGTGGGCAGCTGTTTAAATCCCACCTATTTCCAGCCCTCTTCAGCCTTTCCATTGCTGGAGGGAGGTAGCAATCTCAGCACAACATCATTTTGGCTCTGAATGGTTCTGGCGATTGTAAAAACTATTCACACACATACAAATGCTTGGAATTATTAGTATTTCAGTCAATATTAATTGGCTGAGCTACATTGCCTACAGGAGTCTGCCGTTTGCATCCACTTTATCTTATACTCAGAGTGAAGAATGGTCACTTTCCAACTTCTTTGCTGTTTTGTCTTAGGTTTTGCTGGCACACCTGGCTACCTGTCTCCAGAGGTGTTGAGGAAGGATCCCTACGGCAAACCTGTGGACATCTGGGCCTGTGGTGAGTCTTCAACAGGGTCTTTAATCATTAGACTTCTTGCATATTCAGTTTGCTTGTACTGCTTCCCATATTAACAGGTTGCAGTATTCACACTGCATGAGTGCTGCAGAGCACTGCAAGTAGATTTTCAGTGCTGAGCCTATTATTGATGTGTGTCGAATGCTGAACTCAGCAGAAAATATAGTGCAGATGCACCGTAGACCTGTCTGTCAACACAATCTTTTGCAATACATGATTTGCTAACACTTTATTTTAGTGTCATTGTTACATATGTTACACTGGTTACTATAGTATAAATTATGCATAATTACATGCATCCAAACCTAACCCTATAGTAAGTAAATGTAGTTACTTAATATTACTCAGTACTTAAATGTATAATTACAGTGTAACAAAGAAACCTGAAAATAAAGTGTAACCCATGATTTAATGAAACAAAGTGAACTCGGGGACGTCCGTCGGGTTCATGTTGCAGGTTACACATGCAGTAACAAGGCACACTTTCTTTTTACGTAAATTATTAGGTACTAGTCAACAGTGTTGAGTTCCATGTAAAACAATTACTATTTGGATGTAAATATGGTATTCCTTTGTCTAATAAATTGTATTCCATTTACAATCCAGTTGTTATAGTTAACTTGTAGTGTATTAAAATTGTGTAATGCACAACTAGCCATGGATTATCCCGCTTATACCATGGTTACTTGCAGACACTGACTAGTTAAATGTTTGAACCACAAAATTTGACTGGAAGGGTTCAAATGGAAGTTAATTTATATCTACGACTCATTTGATATAGCATTCTGCAGTAAGATTATATTTATTTAATTGAATTATTGAGAGAGAGAGAGAGAGAGAGAGAGAGAGATATGAATGACCTGCATGACCTGTACAGTGTCTCTACTAACAATGAAGTTGTGAGTTTAATTACTTTAAAATCAGCAACATTACCACTTCTTTGCTGAGTAATATAATGTAGCAATTCAGTAGCGAAGTTAATTTATTAATAAAAGTCCTGGGGCAATGTTGACGACAAGTTTCTGTGCTCCTGAATGTATCTGTGTGTGTGCACAGCACAATCTCTGATCTCTGTGTGTGTGTGTGTGTGTGTGTGTGTGTGTGTGTGTGTGTGTGTGCGCGCAGACCATGGTATAAACGTACTGTATTTGCAATGAGTGGAACAACTTCATAACCATGCAGAAAATACCTCAGAATGTCTGTCAGCCAATCAGAATCAAATATTTAACAGTATGAGGTAATTGTTTCTTTCTCTCTTGTTTTCCCTTTCTTTCACAGGTGTAATCTTGTACATTCTACTAGTGGGCTACCCTCCATTTTGGGATGAAGATCAACACAAGTTATACCAGCAGATCAAGGCTGGAGCTTATGATGTAAGTACATTTGTCCACTAATGCAGCCGCACTCTCTCACTGTCCCTGTCTGTAGCAGTTCACTCCAGCCACTCGAAAACCCCCTTCATCTGATTGGTCTTTGAATGCACCATCAAGTCTTTAAACGGGGGGATTCACTAGGAGTGAATGTGGAGGTTTTTGCCTTCCATATTTCCTTTGGCCATATTTCTGTCAAATTTGCATCAATTTTTGAAGCCATGTTTTACTTTTAAATCATATTTTGGGATGTTTCTAATTAGTCCAGTCTATGTGAATTTATTAAGTCATAAATCAGTCTAGTGAGGCTTGTTTAATTTTAGACCGCACATCACAAGGCCTCTACATCCTTTCAGAAAATCCCTGGAATTTCCCAGCAGGATACCGTTAACATTTCCTGTGAACATTTGTGAAATCTCTTGGAATAAAATTCAAGAGGCAGAGCTGTGCAAGAAATGTTTAAACCTATGGCAATAACAGGCCAAGAGGTGGAAATAAGATCATTTATTAAAGATTAGAGACACAAATAAAATAAAATGTAATCAACAAAGGATCAAACAACTAATCAATGAGCTTGAATTTTATTTTATGTAAAAAACAACAAAAAAAAAATTATAAAATAACCTTTTATTTTATAAAATTCAGCCTTTAATGAATTATACAATTTTCCTATTTATCCTATAAAAAATAAAAGAAATTTAAAATAATAAAATAAAATTACAGCTCATTGCTTAATTGTTCCAGCATTATTTGATTACAACAGATGTCGCAAGGTCTCTGCGACACTTACTGTGGTCCAACTGCCTGTTTAATTTCTGATTGGGTGCGATTTAGAACTACTGGTGCTGTTATTGATTATGTCAGGCCCTCCCTGGCGCATTGCAGAGAGATGGGCTTTGCTTAGAAACAACTGCCTTGTCCCAGAGTGTATGTGCTTGTCTGTTTGCGTATGTGTGTGGTGCGTTTTTAAATTGTTCATCAATTGCATCACTGTCTCACACCTTCAGATGTATGTCGCAGGACATGGAGCGAGTGACTGCCCCAGAGAGATATTCATTCCGTTAAAATTTGTGTGTCAAATAAAAAGGGAGGAGATGATATAACTGTGGCCTTTTGTGAAAATGAGTGAATTTGTGCTATACCGTTGGTTGGTGGTCACAGTGCCAGGTCTGGTCAGGGGAGGAGATTTTTTTTATCACAAAATATATAAAACAATCCAACCACAAAATGGTTTATATCAGGAGTCCTAACCTGTTGTGAATCATGACAAATAAGTGGTGCAAAAACGCTATTCCGGTCAAAAGGTGGGGATTGGTACATTTTTTCTATGTTTTTGAAAGAAGTCTATTATCCTCACCACGGCTGCACTTATTTTATCAAAAATACATTAAAAACAGTAATATTATGAAATATTGTTACAATTTAAAATTACTGCTTTTCATTTAAATATTTTTTAAAATATAATTTATTCCTGTGATGGCAAAGCTGAATTTTCAGCATCATTACTCCAGTCTTCAGTGTCACATGATCCTTCAGAAATCATTTAAAATGCTGCTTTGGTGCTCAAAAGCATTATCAATATCAATAATAGTAATATTTTTATGGAAACTGTGATACATTGATTCTTTGATGAATAGAAAGTTCAAAAGAATAGCATTAATTTGAAATATAAATTTTTGTAACATTATAAATGTTTTACTGTCACTTTTGACCAATTTAATGCATCCTTGAGAAATAAAAGTATTAATTTCTTTCAAAAAAAATCTTACTGACTTTTGCGAACTTTTGCATGGTAGTGCATATGTAACAGAAGGCAATAAATATTATAAAGAGAGTTCTGGCTCTAAATTCTGATTGGATTATTCCTCCTGTTGACTTTTTATTTTTTGCATTTTTCTTTGTTGTTATCCCATGTAAAGTAAATAACGGTAACAATGTTAATATTTCTACCATGGCATGAATCTTATTCCAAATCTCTACAGGTTGGCACATTGCTATTGTCACACAGTACATGCCTTAAGAATTGAATTAGGAAACCTTACCATGAGCTTCTCTGTTTTGTACTTTTGTAGCCTTTGTCATGTGATCACAATCAATGAGGTGTAGTTGTGCCTCATCATCCATTACGAGCTTCTGTCACTGCGCCTTCCGGCCATGTGTTCACATTTGGATGCGCCGTCCGCAGTCCTGAGTGGCCGTCTTTGCTGAAGCAGCGCACAGCAGTGCAAAAACGCCCCACCCATGACATGTATTAACAGTGCCCTGAGCCAAAAGCGCAGCTGAATCACTCTGTGTAAGGGCTTATGAGCACCTGCAGTGTTTCTAAGTACAATCCACATGCTCGTTTTAGCTGATGCAACACAGCTTGATGCGCAAACAAATTATACTTCCTGGAACCTGCCCAGGGTTTTCTTGGAACAGACAAAGGATTTGTAACGGCCACATTAAGATCTCCTGGTACGAAAGAGGAGGTGTGACACACATTCAACACTGATACAGACACAGCTTTTTATTGGCTAATTACAACTGCAATTTTCTCTAGTTATGGGCTGCAATGAAGCCATGAGGTGTGAAATGCGCAAGCAACATGTTTCGAGCACCAGCCGTGCCGAATAGGCCGGCTGTAGGAGGCCTGACTGCCGTGACTCATTGAATCCTGTACGCTGCCTTGTGATAGGTTTAATTTCATTAGGCCTCGTTGCAGACTGCTCTGTATGTGTGTCAGTACGTCTTGTGGTGTGAAAAGCACTCTAGGCATTCTCCTGCATTTAGATTGCATATCTAACTCTCATTCGTGATTCTTTCCCCACAGTTTCCTTCTCCGGAGTGGGACACGGTCACCCCCGAGGCTAAGAACCTCATCAACCAAATGCTGACCATCAACCCAGCTAAGAGAATCACAGCAGAGCAGGCCCTCAAGCACCCATGGGTCTGCGTAAGTTGTCTTTGCCGAAGACTACATTTATCACAAGCCCCGAGCAAGAAAGATCCATTGGGAATGATCTGAGCTCTTTTAGAGTTTAATGTGAAATGCAGCCTTTCACGCGGTCACATTCCACATATTTGAGCTCTCCGAATAGGTCGATGTGTTTGTTTTGACATTTAAGGTGCTTAAAGGAATAGTTCACTCATATATGAAAATTGTCATTATTGACATTATCTGACTTTTGAGTATGTCATACATTTTGAAAGTAATGAATTTTTTTAGTAATGTGCCTGTCGCTCTTTTCTTTGCAACTACAATGAATTGGGACTGGAGACTTCAAATGTCAAAAATGGTGCAAAAGCATTAAGGCTGCATGATTAATCGTGATCACTATTTCTTTTCTCAATTAATTATATGGATACATTTTTCACCCACTGTTTTACTTAATTTTCCTAAACTGGCAGCAGTGTGCACATGCCCTCTTTGCACTGAAAAAAAAATGCTGATGATTTGTGACTGACCTTATTGCATATCCATTTGTAGGAGTTTCCCTTTCAGATGCAAAATTTATGAGGAGAGTAATTAAATGAATCATTCAAGGTGATTTACTAAGGTTTGCGCCAGTCAATTTACTGGTATTTGCGCCATTATTTAAGCAGTCAGTCTGAGTTCCTTCACAGTTTGATTGTTGACGTTCTATTGATTTGTGCTTAAGATAATTCTGATGAGAACAGTTGATTATCATGATTATTTTTTCTGAGCAAAATAATCATGATCATCAGTTTAATCTTTTTCATGCAGCCCTAAGAAGCATCATAAATGTGGTCCATACAACTCATGTTCTATTTTCTGAGTCTTCTGAAGCCATACAGTTGCATTGTAGAAATGGAACCCAAATTAAACTAAAAATATGCCCTATCTTTTCTTGTTGTGATAATGAGAGTTCATGAGAGAAGTAGCAATGTCTGATTTTTGAACGAATCATACTTTGATTTAAAACTGGAATGGATTGATTGAAAGATTTGTTCACAAATCTGACTTTGATCTGATTCTCAAGTGCAACTCAGTCGGTAGATTATGAGTAAACATCATATATTATGCTCCTCACGCAAAACTATCGAATGACTTCAGAAAACTTGGAATAATTTAAAGTGATGTGACATGTGGCCAAGTGTGGTGTCCCATTCTCGGAATTTGTGCTCATCCAAGTGCATTTCACCCATCCAAGTGCACACACACCCGGAGCAGTAGGCAGCCATTTTTGTATGAACTACTTTTATGGCGTTTTTGCATTCTTCTTTAAGCCTGAAAGTTCACTATTCATTGACTTGGAAAAGCAACAAGTATATTATTAAAATATCCTCTTGTGTTCCATGGAAGAACAAAAATCATACGGGACCACATGAGGATGGGTAAATAATGAAAGAATGTTCCTTTTTGGGTGAGCTATTCCTTTAATTGGTTCAAATACCTCAATAACGCTGATGTGCAATATTTTTCTTCTTCTTGCATTTGCTCGTTTCAGCAACGGTCCACAGTGGCTTCCATGATGCATCGCCAGGAGACTGTGGAGTGCTTGCGCAAGTTCAACGCCCGCAGAAAACTCAAGGTACGGCATGGGTCTGAAGGGCCCTTAGACTAACTCCAGTCTTCATCCCTCGGGTAATTAGTGTTGAAATTCCTGTTGCCATGGACTAAACACACTGTTTTTCTCTGTCTTTGTTCAGGGAGCCATTCTTACTACTATGCTGGTTTCTAGAAACTTCTCAGGTGAGTTTCCTCATTCTCCTGGGATCAGGTAGGAAAGTGCAAAGTCATGGATGAACTTGGCCCACCTCTTGAAGTCTTGCTCCAGTTTTCACTATTAAAAAGATCTCTAAAGGCTGGCTCAGTAATTTAATTCACTTAGGATCTAGAGCTTTGGATTACAGGAGTATAAAGTTTTAGATTTTTCTGCTCCAAGAGTTCTTTGAGCTGTTAAGGTTTTCTCTCTGAGGCTTGAGGATAACAGTAAAGGAATATCAATAAGTTTCTTCTTCATTTGTTTAATTATGTTAACATTTGCGCAATTTACTTCCTGAACAGACAATGTTTACGGTTTGTGCAGGTATATCTTTTTGTCTTTAATACTGCAGGTTTGAGAGCTTTAGCTTGTTTTAGAGACAGATATTCTAGACCTTAATTCCTTATAAAAAACAAAAAACAAAGGTAACTTGTTCAGTAGAGGGTTTGAAAAAATTCCATAGCTTCTCCCAACTCAACGCCTCTCTGTCCAATAGTGGGCCGGCAGCATACCAGCCCTGCTGCTCCCACCACAAGCACTGCCGCGCTTGCACAGGAAGGTATGTGAGAGTGCATCTCCTCACCTCGCCACCAGGGGGACCAGCGAGCCCCCTCCACAATTCCTTTAAACCCCCACCCTCCCTCTGCTCTATCCAACCAGCATGCATCCAATGAGAAGCCTGCCTCTCTTGTCATCACTTGCATAAATTATTTGGTTTACTTCAGTCTCCACTCTCATTAGCGGCGTCTGCTATATACTCTTAGAGAAGTTCTCACATTTTAAAGGATAGTGACCTGCTGAGTTATCATCTCTCACAGATACACGTCATGCATTTGAGCGATGTGTAAGAGTTTATGAAATAGCATGTCATTTTTTTCAGCCGTGTTTTTATTACTGCTTTGCTTTTACATGACCATGTAACTTTAACATTCATCTAGCTACTGTAGCTTTTAATCCTACAAGTTGTAAGACGTGTTAGAGCAGGTTCAGTTATCTTCCCTCCAGTAATCAATGAAATAAATAATTAAAATTAATTGCTCAATGTAGTGGAGAAATCACCATTTGCTGTAACTAGAGTTCATAGAATTGGAGTTCTAGGCATCTGGCAAATTCAACTTTAAAAAAAAAAAAAAATCTAAATTTAAAACCATTTCTAGTATTTAATAAAGTATTCAGTTATAGTTGATTTCATTTTGTATGGGATTTCTTAATTATTTTAAATCTTTTTCTTTATGATCAGTGTTTGTTACACTCTTAAAAAAAATGCTGGGTTAAAAACAACCCAAGTTGGGTTGAAAATGGACAAACTCAGTGATTGGGTTGTTTTAACCCAGTGGTTGGGTTAAATGTTGGCCCAACATGCTGGGCAGTTTTATTTAACCCTACTATTGTTTAAAAATTACTATATGGCTGGCTTAAAATTAACCCAAAATAGTTTGGAAATTAAAAATCAGACATATATAATTGCTAGAGGCAACAATAAAAAGGTGAACATTTATTAACAAGCAATTTAATAAATGTTTAATTATTATTCATTAAACATAATAATAAATGTTCATTTATTAAACGTATTACTAGGTGTTAATTTCCAACATACATTGGGTTCATTTTAAGCAAGCAATAAAGTAATTTTTAAAAAATAGTTGAGTTAAATAAAACTACCCAGCAGGTTGGGTAAACATTTAACCCAACCGCTCGGTTAAAATAACCCATTCACTGGGTTAAAACAACCCATTTGCTGGGTTTGCCCATTTTCAACCCAACTTGGGTTTTGTTTTTAACCTAGCATTTTTGTAGAGTGTACCAAATTTTGAGAATGACCCTTATACTGACATTTGAAGCACCTTAGCTTTTGTTCAGCTTTCAGAAAGTCTGTTTATTTATCTGTCGGCATAGATTGGCTCTTTTTATATGCGTGAACAAACAATGTCTCATTTCATCTCACAACTGTCCCCAGTTCAGTTTACACACAGCGGCTCTAGGCAAAACAATCCAATCAATACCACAGCTCTACATTCATGTTAACGATCGCCACCACGAGACCCATTATAGGCTTGCATGCATTATCCTCTGCATGGAGTAAAAAAAATGCGAATGCCGCTGCTTCTCCTTGGATTAGACTTTCTCTTTTTCTCTCTGTCTTTCTCGCTCTGCTCCTCTCTGTTAAATTGCTTCAGCCCTTTTTGGCTCCCTCCTTCCCTGCTGATCAGCTTTCTGGTGTTTTGTGCTATTGGGTTAAATAGCATTTAAGTGAAGTCTGCTTTAGCTGAAGATACAGGACCCTGGTCACGTGTCTGTCCTCCTCCACCTCATGGAGAATAATGAGGTTTGGGTGGGATGGAGCTTTGGAGGTTCTTAGATCCGTGTCCTGTGTTGTTAACTAAAGCAGACCTGTGCAGCCTAGCCAAGCCACCATTGCCCTACCACTCTTCCTCTCAACTCTTCCTGCTCCCCTCGCCAAGAGCGCAGGGGCTTAACTACATGGACGGGCAGGAGCGGGGTTGGCTTGCTGCCAGTCGTCAGACCCGATGTAGCTGGCGCACGTGTCCGGTGAGCGCCAGGTGGTCTGCGGGGAAGGAGGCCCCCTGGAGGGCAGATGGACGACACTGTTGACAGTGTCTCTGAGTCAGGAGAAAGTGGAGAAGAGGTCTCTGGTTCCAGTTGTGTTGTATGGTCAAATTAAATTGTTAAACTCTCTGGGACAGCTGTCTGTCAGATTCAGTAAATGTCAGCCAGCTGCCATCTTCAACAAGCTGTGTCTGAGCAGCTGTCAGCATGGTGAGAATACTTCATATGTATGAAATGGTCAAAGGAGAACAATTAAGAAAAGATCAGATCCTTGCGGATTCCTCAGGGTAATGGAAAACAAACAAGAGCTCTTTGCTGTCTTGTTGAACCTGTTAATATGTACTGTTTTGGTTGTTTCAGTAGTTATAGGATATGTTCGGAATAGCATTTCCGCAGGATTTTCTGTATCCATAAAATTCCCCAAGGAGCTCTAAAATGCCTATAGAAAGCTATCCATTAGCATTCCTATTAAAGTTGTATGCGATCTGGATGATGCCAGGAAAATGCACTCTTGGCTCACTGTTTAAAAAGTACAATTCATAAAATGTGTAAAAATACAAATAACTATTCTTAAAGGGATAGTTCACCCAAAAAATGAAATTAATTACTCACCCTCATGTCGTTCCAAACCCGTAAGACCTTCGTTCATCTTCAGAACACAAATTAAGATATTTTTGATGAAATCCGAGAGGTTTCTGAACCATACATTTTGCTGACGCAGGAGCTGGCCAATACTGAGTTGGCATTCTGACGTAAACACAGAAGCGCTGCACTGTGCTTACAACGTGAACAACATAAAAGACTGAACCACTGTAGTCACGTGGACTATTTTAACAATGTCTTTACTACCTTTCTGGGCCTTGAAAGGTACAATGACATTGCTGCCTATGTGTGGTTCAGAAACCTCTCAGATTTCATCAAAAATATCTTAATTTGTGTTCCGAAGATGAACGAAGGTCTTACGGGTGTGGAACGACATGAGGGTGAGTAATTAATAACAGAAATTTCATTTTTGGGTGAACTAACCCTTTAAATTATTTTACTATATGGACAGCATCTGTGGCCTCAATTACCACAAATCTCAGTTTATTTGTATGCATTTCCATTCTTTTTTTTTTACAAACTGAAGGACAAACCCAAGAGTTTAAAGTTGTATTTAACCTGGAATATTCCTTTAATGTTCTTTTGAGCCGTCCAATCAATGCTCTCCATCAGTTCTTGGCTTCAACTAGTACTGTAAGTGTTTATAACTCTTTATATTCTGTTATTGTTAAAGCCATTTCTCCAGTTGTACAATGTTAACCAATAACCAGTAATGACATTTCATCAATGTTTCTTCATTCTTTTTTAAGAGCTTTTCATTATATGACCAAGCTAAGACTTACTGACCAATAGATTATGAAGATAAGGCATGTTAGTGTGACTGCTGTCTCCTGTTAAATCTATAATATATAATTTGTTGCTTGCACAGGTCTGATTTAAAGGTGTATTGAATGTTTAGTGGCTGTTGTAATTGATTTTACTAGCTCAATCTGCTGCCTTAAAGACCTTTTTTCTCTTTTGAAGCCTGAAGCATTATATAATAGGGGTGTGAATATTTGATCTCACTTTGATTGTTATTTTCATTTGAAATTGAATCACAATTCAATTATTTTGTTATTATTATAAACAGATGCTTAAAACATGTAGGGACAATTAAATGTGCAAAAGATGTAGATTGCATATAACGGAAAATAGTTTGAAAAAATTGCAAAATAAGTTAACATTAAATGCATTATGCAATTATAAGTAGTTATTACATATTGTAATCAAGTGCATTGAAATGTATCTGTTCACCCCTGTTATTTAAACTGCATTAGGATGCCACATGATCCTTTTTAACCTTTTATAACCTGTTTTGCATAATATAATTATGTAATTTTTAAAATTAAGGAAGGTTACTGCACTTTGTTTTGCACTGTTTGAAAATGAGTTAATTTCTTCTTCCTTTATATAATTTATTTCTACTCAGCATTAATAGTGGTATGACTGCAGCGTGGCCATCCTGGGGTCCCAAATCCATCTGATTGTTCCGCAGTATAACGGAAGACTGCTGGCTCAGCTTTCCCAGTCACAGTCTGTGAATCCTATGAGACATAGTTAGATATATGAGAGACAGTGGAATGGTAATGAGTTGAGGTCTAGCTTTATGACTCCATCAATGCATTGCATTATGGGACTCGTGGTTTAATCCCGTTGACACTGCATGGCTGACCGTATGGTAAATTGCATCCACCACCAGCACCTCTCACCTCATGATTAGTGAAGCATGAAAGCAGGCCTGCAATGCAAACAATGCCTGCTATCTTCCAGCTTGTCCTCTGCTTCTAAATGGGTTTTTGTCTCCTTAACCTTGCCATCTTTTCTTCCCATTTGTTTATGGAAGGTAAGGTGCTTACCAGGAATACCGAATGTGAAACTTGAGTTTTTAGTTTTTTTTCCGTGATTGAGGTTTTATAGGCCTTACACAAGTAATTTGATTGTTCTCTGAGGGACTCTGAAGTATATCGGGGACCATTTCCCCTACACTGACTCAAGACCTCTCAAACATGCCCTCTGGGAAATAACAGTTGCAGTTAAAGGAAAAATCAATTGCATACATTAGCCATGATTTTCCCTCATTATGTGTGCGGCCGCAAATGGAGAAACAAATTCATTCTCTCCATCTGCTCTGAGATTGGTGAAAAATTGAATAAAATGGGTAATTTATTCCAAGTCTATGCAGTTAGTTAATTTTAAAGGGGTTATATCATGCATTTTTATTTATTTTTATTTTTCCCCCATTTTGGTGGCAAAAAAAACACTACTAATATTATAAGAGATCCCTACTCTTAAAATATTAGTAGTGTTTTTTTGTTTGTTTTTTTGCCACCAAAATGGGCATAATTTGCCCAGGTTTTTAAGGACCATTTTCCACCCTCGCTCTGACCATTAAAATTAATTCCTTTTTTCTTCTTCTTCCTTTTTTTTTTTTTTTTTGTTTGTTTGTTTGCAGCTATACCTTTAAGAAATACCCGCTCGAATGTGAAATGTGAAACAGCACTTCGCTGCACCTACTGAATGATTTTATATGTATTATGAATAAACTACCTTTCAAAAGTTTGAGGTCAGTAAAATGTTTTTGAAAGAAGGCTTTTATGCTAACTAAGGCTGTATTTATTTGATCAGAAATACAGTAAAAACAGTAATATTGTGAAATATTACAATTTAAAATAATTTTGTATTTTAATATATTATAACATTTTATTCTTATGGCAAAGCTGAATTTTCAGCAGCCATTACTTCAGTGTCACATGATCTTTTAGAAATCATTCTAATATGCCAGTTTGGTGTTCAAGAAATGTTTCTTACTATATTCAATGTTTCAATATTTTCAAAATTTTTGTGGAAACCATGACACATTTTTTAGGATTTTTTGATGAATTGAAAGTTCAAAAGAACAGGATTTATTTGAAATAGAATTATTTTGTAACAATGAAAAAAAAGTATTTACTGTCAAAAAAATCTTACTGACCCCAAACCTTTGAACTGTAGGGTATTTTTTTTATATGTATTTTTGCATATCTCTAATAAGTGTGCTGTACAAACTGTTGACTGAAATACTCAGAGAGATCTACAGCTAATCGTTTCTAAAATATTGAGTTTTAATGAACTTTTTCTAACTGGTGAAAAGTTTGAGTTTGAAGTTACAATATATTTTCAAACAGTACAGTAGTTCAGCAAACTCTCTTAAAGATCAAGGGAAAATTTGATCCCTCAAGATGTGACCCCTTTAAAGTTAATTTCACCAAAATGAATTTCTCATTTGCAGTAAGTTATTTATTTATAAGTTACTTTTTATCTTCATCTCCCAAAGCTTCATATATCTTTGGCTTAAACTGATATATAAAGATCTATGAGTAATTTCTCCTGTGGTGAAAAATGATTCTAGTCAGCATTACCTCCCAAACCCTGTATGCTAATGAATGATGAAATGCAAGCCAGCAGTTTGTTAAATGTTTTATATGGGATTTATTTGAAATATGTGCAGATGTGAGCATTCTGTTGGTTTTGTCACTCACGCTGTATGTTGTAATTTGGTTTTTCTCTGTTCCCAACAGCATGCAAAAGTTTACTCAACAAAAAGGCAGATGGAGTCAAGGTAAGTCCACAGATGTTTTAATTTAATCACCACAACTTAATAAAAGTATATTGGCAACTTAGGCAGTACGGCTTTGCTACAGAAGTCTTGCGCTTTGAGTTTATTTTTACAAATTAGTAGTAGTATAGCCCATGTGTTGCCTGAGCGGATCTAGTTATCAGACTGTATTATAATGATTTTGACAGCAACTATAAGGTACCATGAAATGTCCATTAGTAATCATCGCCCTCTGTCTGAATGATGGATAACTCTGTACAGTCATCTTCCTGGCATATGTTATTCATCTGTTGTGTGATTTTTAACTGCCGTGACAGGCATAAAACCGTTTACTCACAGGAGGATCGGCTCCAATCATTTCCCTAGTGATGTCATCCCTCTGAAAAGGAAGTTGAATCTGTCCCTCTCTATTTCAGCCCCAGACAAACAACACTAAAAACAGTGTAGTGAGTGCTGTAGTGAACGCCATGAAAGAAAGCAACACGGCCTCTTCTACACCGATGGTACCTCATCCACATTCAACACTCTTTGTAACCCATATACTCATCTGACCATATCCCATAATACATTTTTGCAGCAGTACTTGGTGCATGTCAGTTTTTGCATGTACTAAATACCTCAGACCTAGGGCTGTAAAATCGATTAATCGCGTCTAACATAAAAGTTTGTGCTTATATATGTGTGTGTACATGTATGTATGTGTATGTATATATATATATATATATATATATACACACACACACACACACGTTATAAAAGCACAAACTTGTGTTAGATGCAATTAGTCGCGATTAATCGATTTTACAGCCCTACTCAAACCTGTAGTTTGCTGTGCACTAGATGTCCTAGTCATTCCTTTTTTTTTTTTTTTTTTTTTTTGGAGCGGTCAAAGCACGTCTGGTACACATAATTGTGGTGTTTTATAAACATATCATTAGGAGTGATTTGTTCTTGTCCGTATGCTGCTGGTTTATGTCCTTCTGCACTCCTCTTGTCCTTAGTTTGCCTCTGAAGGCGTACACACCGCTATTACAAGTACAAACAAAATATAGTCATTGGACGAGATGTCTTTGACATAGCACTTATTGTATATACATTGTGCTTAAAAATAACCTATAAAGACAAGAATTTGAGCCAAGTCACCATACAGAGTAGCATAAATGTATGGATTTCAAGGTAATTTGAGTCAGAGTGCATAAACCAGTCACAGTAAAGATGCAGTGTCCCACACAGAAGGCTGTCAGCCGTTTGGCTGTGTTGGAAACTAGCAGTGTCCCCTGGAGATTTAAGAAAAGGAAAGCGGATTGACACTTCCGATGGGCCTTGTTTGCTCGACTGCCCAAATAGCTCAGCAAAGAGCATCCTGGGACCTCCAAAACAATCCATTAAGAGCACAAGTTAACCCCCGACCCCTCCTGAGGCCTCCAAATGCCTCCACAGTGCTGATGGACAGCTAGCAACCACTGGGCTATCTGAAACATACAAGACAACAGAAGCAGCAATTGGAATAATATGAACTATTTTGAGGATAAAGATGGGTCATAACATTTGGGAAAAATAACTGGAAGTTAATCTGTGAAAACATAGAAAGCATACAGTATAATCCAGAAATTGCTTGACTTCAAGGCGGATTTTTAACTCATTTATGATTCTCTATCCCTGTGGTTCTGGCAGAATATTTTAGTTGAACTTGAGAAACTGCATCTTTAGATGTTTGTGATGCATGCCATTTATAATTTTTATAAGTGTACATATGTGGTCGATTTTCTGTAGTGAGCTGTGATGTTCATCAAGCTCATCATGAACCTCAACCTTGTGTTCATTTCCACATAAAGTATTTGTCAGTTTACATCATTATTTCTTTATTCGATCTCAAAATCCTAATTTTTTGTCAGCTTTAAAAGTATGCGCGTGTATTCCTGGAGGATGTTGTGTTTAACCAGGTCGTTGTGGATGAGAGTCTTACCAACATTAATCATAATATGAAATCTTATTAAATTTTACAGGAGCCGCAAACTACAGTTGTGCACAACCCTGCTGATGGCCCCAAGGTACAATTTTCAGGAGCTTTTGGAATAGGGGTGGGGGAACAATTCACAAAGTGCACTATTGCAGTTGTTTCTAAATGAATCTAGGATGATCAAATCAAATTCTTAACTTGATTTTAAATTTTTTTTAAATATATTATTTTATTTATTTTTACTCTCAAAAGATATAATAATAATATTTAATTAATTAATATAATAAATTAACATAAATAACTTGCAAAAGATTTGTGAGTTTTTCTTGCAAAAAACTCACAACAAAAAAAATTACGTATCAATAATCAGTTGAATAATCAGTTGAATCGTGAGTTTTATTAATAATAATAATAATAATTGTTTAACTTGGAATAGACTGTGGGACTGTGCTGTTGCTAAAAAGCTAAATTATTTTATAATGGCTCTGTCTGAATCAAAAACAAGTTAAATCTTGGTTATTTTATTTTCTTTTAATTTATTTTGCACAAGATTAGTGGGCCTGCGCTGTTGCTAAAAAATTGAGATGTATCGAGAATCATTCTCTGATTCAACAACACTGAATTGAAGATTCCCACCCCTAATTCTGAAACTGATTTCAGAGACCATAATCTAATGCTATTCATTACTTTTCCTTCACGTCTCATGTTTTGTTTGTCTTGTATGTTCTTTGTCTGTTTCTGTCTCCAGGGCTCCACAGAGAGCTGTAATACCACTGAGGAAGAGGATATGAAAGGTAGGAAAGGTACACAGATCTTCTCTCCTGTTCTCTGCATGCCTTCAGCACTGTGGCGTTCCAGCTCCCGGTGCTCGTGTCAGAAGAGTAATCCCTCTCCTCTCCGAACACTTCCGGTACTGCAGTACCAAAAAAGCCTTTGATTTAACAATATACATCTCGCATCAGTCAACAGCCGTTTGAAATATGAAACATGAGGCTGCGGTGACAACTGAGGCTTTGTAATTTGAAGGCAGGGCCATGAATGCATGCTGCCGGACGGACAGGAGGGGAATTACGGTTAAAGGGCATTGAGACGGGGTTAGATGGATTGTGCTTTACACATAAACATGCATGATGGCACAAAACATCTAAAAAGTTTACAGCTAAGTTGCTAGTTTAGAGATACAACATAAGCAAAGGTCCAAAGTTAAGGTGCACCAGAGAGATTTAGCTATAATATTCAGCAAAGTAAATGAGGGCAAATTCATTGTGGAAAAAAACCCAACACATTCACAAATATTCCTATCCGGACGGGATTAGATTTCTCTAAGATAGTGATAGTTGTGTGAGGAAAAACACGTGTTCAATTCAAACTTAAATAAAATCGCAAAGTACATCTGCGAAACACAAATTTATCCTCAGGGAAAACTAGTCCCATTCGAATAGGGCTTTAATAAGCATTTCTATGTCAGATCATTCACACAATTTGTCATTGTCGCGCACATGAATTTCCAGCCGCATTCAAATGATTCAAACCAATTTAAATATATATACACATATACATCTGTTTTTAAGCTGTCGTTGTCTAAGTAGGTTTCCTTGTAGATTTTGTGTGTTTGTGTGTCCTGTGTTTTTCACCCCACTTATTTAGATGTTTGTTGATGTGCCGTGTCTTGTAAATTCATTAGCATGTTGTGAACCGGACTGTTTTTCCCGAGGGACTCTCGCCGATACAGTTTTCTGCCACAAAAAGGGCCAGGCTCGAATTCATTTCCTCTCCTTATTCACTCCGAGCCTGGACAGACAATAGCAGTTTAAAGAGCCTTATCATTAGCTCCGTCACGTCCGAGGTTAGGTGATGAGGACAGGAAATTGGCGCGGAGCCTGGAGAAACAATCTCTGAGCGCGCTGTTGTCCAAGCACAACAAACACTGCTTGGCCTCACCACACCCATAGATACAGACCTGCGTCACACCATCACTCATAACTCTGCTGGAAAATCCAGGATCATCACCTGTAGTCCTGTTCTCATAAACACAGTGCTTCTTTTATTGAGAACAGCTCATCTAAACACATCCCATTCAGCGTCTTCGTGATCGTTAAGCTATTTAGTCATGATTGCGTGTCAGCGTTGGTGTGGTGTCTATGTTAGTTTGTTTCGGCTGGTGAAGGACATGAGAGATGTGTGTGTTTTTCCTCCTGGTGTCGTGTGGTTTTGGGGCTGTGCCAGCCGAGAGTGCGCAGGGAGCGAGCAGTGACAGTGCCGTGATGAGTCAGTGCAGTGCCGGGGAAGAGCCGCCCGCTCTGGTGGCTTCACCACAGGGCTCTCCTGCCAGTAAGTCAAGATCCTCTCGTACCACCTGGGCACCTTCAATCCCCCCTTAAACCTTCAAGTCAAGACCTTTTTGTCCCCCCACAACTCCAGCCTTTCTGCCCTTAAGCATACTATCATATATGGGTCACTTGTTTTCCGTGTAGAACAGTATGTCACAGTTGTTGATCCCCTTTTCTGCTAACAAATGTATTCACCCCCTGATGCATGCTACTCAACTGTACTATATACAGATTTGTCTGTTGTAACGTGTACAGACCAGAAAATGCCCTTTAGTAGCTTTTAGATGTTCTACTCCTGATTTTTCCTACATTCTTCTCCCTGATTTGTGACTGAAGTCTCGAACATTCCCCTTTGAGGTTTCAGAAGTCGTAAACGTTAATATGCTTTTTTTGCACATACACACATTTCAATAGATTCCCAGATCTAAGCTACATATTTGTGATTTAATTTCTCACTGGTTGATGTAACAATACTCCATGTAGTCTCTGATGTGTTGCTGACCTTAAGAAAAAGCTGAAATTGTGCTTTTATTTTGTTCTATTATCATTTGTAGTCCTTGTTGAATTCTAATGCTTGTTTTCAATTTTAAATTATTATATTTCTTTAACTGGGTTTGGTAAATGACCAAATCCATTTACATAAACTATTTTTCAAATGTATGGGCTCAGTAAGATTTGTATTCAGCAAGGATCTCTTAATAAATTGTAAATCAGCATATTAGAATGATATCTGAAGGATCATGTGACTCTAAAAACTGGAGTAATGATGCTGAAAATTCAGTTTTGCCATCACAGGAAATTCTTTTAAAAATATATTAAAGTAGAAAACAGTTATTGTAATAATATTTCACAATATAGCTATTTTTACTGGATTTTTGATCAGATAAATGCAGCATTGATGAGTGTAAGAGACTTTAAAAAATGTAAAAATTGTGAATGGTACTATATATGACCAAAACCATTATATACAATAACATTTAAATCCAGTTGAAAGAAAAATAATACTAAAATCTAAAAGAGCAGACTGGTGGAGAGAACACGGAATACAGTACTGTATATGCATAATATAGTAAAATTGCTGAAATGAACACTTATTTTACTATTTTTAAATTAACAAAAAAATTGCAACTGACACAAATAAGTTAAAGGGGATAGTTCACCCAAAAATAAAAATTCTGTCATCATTTACTCACCCTCATGTTGTTCCAAACCCGCAAGACTTTTGTTCATCTTCGGAACACAAATGAAGATATTTTTAGCGAAATCTGAAAGACTGTCCCTCCATTGACAGCTATGCAACTACCACTTTGATGCTTCAAAAAGTTCAAGTTCATTCGTAAAACGAATCCATATGAATTGAGCGGTTTAGTCCAAGTTTTCTGAAGAGACACGATCGCTTTATATGCTAAACAGATTTAATTTAGGCTTTTATTCACATATTTACACATTCATCAACACACATCAGTTGTGGTAAACGGAAGCTCAAGCATGTTTGCTTGACGTGTGCAAGAACCAATGAGGTTCATTCTCGTGTAGTGCAGCACATTTGAGCTTCTGTAAGAGGTTTGTTACTGCGCGTCACACCGGTTCAGTTGAGCTTCTGTTTATGTTCACCGATCAATGTTTATACATGAATAAAAGCCTAAATTCAATCTGTTCATCATATAAAGCGATAAAGTCTCTTCAGAAAATTTGGACTAAACCACTCAATTCATATGAATTAGTTTTACAATCTCTTTATTAACTTTTTGAAGCGTCAAAGTGGTAGTTGCAGAGACTGTCAATGGAGGGACAGAAATGTTGTCGATTTTGTTAAAAATATCTTAATTTCTGTTCCAAAGATGAACAAATGTCTTACGGGTTTGGAACTGCATGAGAACGAGTAAATGATGACGGAATTTTCTTTTTTGGGTGAACTATCCCTTTAAGGCTTCTGTTAAGTGGCTGACCAGTGACCATGGATAAAATAACATAGGAGTTATGGTATAAGAAACAAAAATTGACTCGATTCTGTGTCCAAGCAACACTGCAGCTGCAACACATCATACAGGTCCTCATCCACACCTGTTCTCTCTTCTTTTAACATCTGTCAGTATCTGTCTTCAGCAATTTTCTCCATCCTCCCTCCTGTTACCTACTTCATAAGTGATAGATTCATTGTCTACATTTTGACTTGCTTCATATTTCCATTTTAAACTTTTCCAATCTTTTTTATTCATCCCTTTATGTACATTCTAACACTGTTTATGAAGTACAACAAAATGACTATATTGTATATATGTTGTAAGACTATATTGTATATATACTTTTATATAGGGCAATAAAGGAATTGTTTACCCAGAAATGTAAATTCTATCATCATTTACGCACTTTCATGTTGTTCCAAACCCATATGAATACATAAGGCGAAATTTAGCCAAATGTTCATGCTGATCTTTTCAGACAAATGTGACCAGGGATTGGGAGGCTTTAAAAAGAATAAAGCTGTTGAATATACTAACCACTTTTATGATACATATTCATAGCTCAACAACACCCATCCCCATGTGATGTTGTACTTCATACTCATGTGTTCATGCGTCCTCTCTCTTTCTGCATGCATCATCACCTCAATGTTGCGTGTGCTGCATTGTGTGTTGCAGCCGTCCCCGTGCATGACGTTAAACGCTTGGCATGGAACAGTTCAGAACATGCCTCATGTCCAGAGTTAGAACGCACTCATTCTGGCCCCTGCGCCCCAGTCCATGGGGTCGGCGGTATCACAGCGAGTGTGTCCGCAGCTCAGTGTAAGTGTGTGGGGTAGACCAGGACACACACACATACACACACAGAGCATGTCAACAGGAAGTCAAATTCTTCATACTAATAGAATTAGGTAGTGACATCATATCAGATGTCACAGTGGGCAGTTTGTATTGTGTGTCAAGGTTGTGACGGGTGTTTTAGAGGGTTGATTTTTAGTAGTTTAACGGAGAACATGTTAATCCAAATGCGTATTTACACACTATAAAAGCCTATTTACATTGAACTCAAGCATTTAAATTGAAAATATGCATTTCTACTGTCCCCATCACACAGTGTGAGGAAAATTTGCACATTTTTAGTCATTTTTTTTTATCTGTGGAAAAAAGGTGAGTTCACGGCCTGTCAGAATTACCGTAATTACAAGATTCTGACTTTGAAACTCTGAAACACTTCAATAATTCCAATCATTGCCTAAGATTAAATAATTGAAGATTTGAAAATAAACAAAAGACATACAATAATAGAGTTTACTGTAGCTAGAACAGAACTGGATAATAATGTCTAATGTCCTGCTGAATAACTTTAAAAGTTTATTAATAATGCATTTGCATAATGACTCATTTGTTTTATTACATTTATGTCTATTGATTACTCACATATTAAATGGATTCCTTTTGGCATTAATAGTGTTGCCATAGAAAGGTATAATTGCGGGGAGGTGAACACCTTTGAGTAGAACGTCCAGTTGGTCATCAAGTAATTACAGTAAATACGACATGGCGTTAATGCACCAAAACTCACCACCCAATAAGGTACAAGCTTTTGGGTCATGTGACCAGTACTGACATTCCAGATAAACGTGAAGCTGGTTTCTGAGTATTTTCAGCACATTTTATTTTTATTTTTATTTAGGCATATTTTTTCACAGAATAATAAATTTGAGTTATGAATTGTTTATTTGCTGTTTTATGTCACTCTTGGTGTCAGTAGGGCTTATTATGATATTTTTTGCAGGAATCTGCAGTGTAAGCAGAGCTGGTTGTGCTTATTAACTTTCCTTTGTTGCTTTTTTTTCTTTTTTTCATCATTTAATTTCCTCTCCCTCCATCATCCCTCATCTTTCACCCGTTCTGTTCGAGTAGCTCGTAAGCAGGAGATTATAAAGATCACGGAGCAGTTGATCGAAGCTGTCAACAATGGAGACTTTGAAGCATACACGTAAGTACAGCCCACCTGCACATGACTGCAGCGCTGGCATCTCTAAACTTTTGGAGCAAAGATACTGTGAAAATTGTAGGTCATCGTATGAATTTTTATACAAAGCTTTAAGTGGCATTTTATATTAAAAATGAACAAACAGGCCTATAAAATATTGGTCTGAACGAACTGAAGTCCCAGGCTGATCCGTAGTCTGTGAACAGATGCATCTGTTATTTTGAGAGAATAATGTATCTAGCCATGAAATGCTGGTAATATCCAGTTGTATCCAGACTTCAAAATTAAATTGCTTCACTGTAAACATTCTTATGTACCACAGAAGAATCTGTGATCCTGGTCTGACCTCTTTTGAGCCTGAAGCTCTGGGGAACCTGGTTGAGGGGATGGACTTCCACAAGTTTTACTTTGAGCACCGTGAGTCATGTCTAACTATGAGTGTAGTTGTTTTACCCTAAATAATCATTCATGTAAGTCATAACTATTAACCATATTTGATATACGATCAATGTGTTTGACCTTTACAGTGTTGAGTAAGAACAACAAGCCCGTGCACACCACTATCCTCAATCCTCACGTTCATCTCATCGGGGAGGACGCTGCCTGCATTGCTTATATCCGGCTGACGCAGTACATCGACAGCCAGGGCCGCCCACGTAGCTGCCAATCGGAGGAGACGCGTGTGTGGCACCGCCGTGATAGCAAGTGGCTTAATGTCCACTTCCACTGCTCAGGGGCACCAGCCGCCCCCTTACAGTGAACTGCACAGGACAGGTAAAAACACCCCATTCGCTCTCCTATTCGCTTTTTTTCCCCCTGACATTTAAAGGGTTAGTTCACCCAAAAATTTAAATTATGTCATTAATTACTCGCCCTCATGTCATTCCAAACCCGTAAGACCTTCGTTCAGCTTCAGAACACAAATTAAGATATTTTTGATGAAATCCAAGAGCTCTTTGACTCCTCCATAGACAGCAATTTAATTACGACTTTCAAAGCCCAAAACGGTAGTAAAGACATCATTAAAATAGTCCATGTGACTACAGTGGTTCTTCCTTAATTTTATGAAGTGACGAGAATATTTTGTGCAGAAAAACAAAACAGAAATAACTTTATTCAACAATTTCTTCTCTTTCCTGTGATTCTCTTACACTGTTTACGTTGTAGACAGTGCAGCGCTTCCAGGTTCTACGTCAGAACGCTGACTCATTATTGTAGACAAGAGTTTCCTAGTTAAAAATTACACATGAACGCCCTTTCTGACATTTTTGGTGCGTGAGATTGTACTGTTCTGTTGTTGCCGGTATGGGGGCCGGAGCAACAGCTTATTTACATTTAAAGGGACACACTCAAAAACGCAGCATTTTTGCCCACACTCAAAAAGTGGCAATTTTAACATGCTATAATTAAATTATCTGTGGGGTATTTTGAGCTAAAACTTCACAGACACACTCTGGGGACACCAGAGACTTATTTTACATCTTGTATATAGGAGCATAATAGGTCTCCTTTAAAAGTAATGCGTTAAATATTGTATTACTTCCTAATAAGTAACTTATTATGTTACTTTTAATGGAAAGTAATGCGTTATATTACTTTTGCATTACTTTTTACATTTTCTTTACTCTAAAGGTGCAGTCACATTTATCATTATGCAAATTTTTGTAGGAAAAATACAGTCATTTCAATAGAAATTCACATGATTGGGAATTTCACACGAGGGTGAATGATTTCCCCTTGCAGATTTTGCAACAGGTTCAAGTTGGCCACGTGGAATTGCCGCAGAAAGCTGCTTGGTTTGAAAGTGCTTCGTGTATCGCTACACTATTGACAGTAGACATTAGACGAATTTTGCCCCCCTAAATTTTGCTAATGTGAGAAACGTGCCTGATTAAGGAAGTAAAATTTGCTGCAGACACAGATTTGTGTTGACCGTATGCATTAAGACTGATGATGCACTTTTTCATTCACAGAAACCCGTTTGCTTTATTTCTTCTAGTTTACCTGGATTCTCGAGATAATGGGAATGTTTCTTCTTTGTGGCTGGACGGGCACGTGAAGGCCAGCTGGATGACAGCTCTTAAAGTTACAGACACACCAGTGAGGAACTCTGACAACATCCAGTTCAACTGTCAACACCACCTATCCTGTCCAATCTTTGACCAACGGGAGCTGGCCGCGGCTGTGGCCCCGCCCAAGGGACGGTGCATGTATCTGACACCCACATGGGGGTGCTGTTTTGTCCTTTTCCCACGGAACCATCTTTTTTTTGCCCGTTAAAGATGTTCAGAAGGTGTTGTAAGTACTGATCTATGAATTCATAAATATACTGTTTATTGTAAAAATCACTAGCTGAACCAGAAGCTACAATCAAGTTTGAAAAAGCATTTATGTAAGTAAACCAGGACGGGAGTTGGGAGGGTGGGGGGCTTAAAAAAAAAAAAATGTAAAAAAAAAAATCACAAAATGGACTAGCGCCCAAAAGCTTCTAAAGTTTACAGGTTTGTCATCACAATCATTCTTGTATACTTTGCAGATTTTTGGACACAAAATTATACGAAAATTAAGGGAAGGTGTTGTCTAATCCGAGAGCGAGGCATTGAAAATGTTCAGAAGTTCTTCATATCAAAAAAGAACCAAAGTGTAGTTTTTAGTCTTTTTAAGGAGTGTTTCTGTTCGGTGTTGGCTTTTTATGTAACCCGGGTCTGAGAGAAGGATTGTGCAGCCCAGGTTTTAGTAATCTCTTGTGTTAATGTGGAACTCTTGATTTTCTTCTTCTATTTTTTTTTTTTTCTTTTTTTTCTTGGACTGACATAACACAAGTATTTTGTGTTCAGTTTGAATTTTTAAGACTGTTTTATTTTTTAAGTTAATCTAAATAAACATGTAAAGATATACAGAGATATTTAAAGGAGATATAAACTCTCGCCATCCAGGTTTAGGGAAAGATGTCGTTCCTGACCGCGCTCGGTATGTTTGTGTGGGTGTGTGTGCGATCGGAACTTGTACAAATTGAACCCCCCATGTAGATTTAATATGACGAAAGCCCAAATGAACAGCACAGAGTACACAATTAAATGCTGACCAGTAGATTTGTCCTTACTGTTTTGTTAGGTCACATTAGCGCCATAGACAAACCACTGCCTTTATACACACAGGCAGAATGTACTGTGATAGTCAGACACGAACTTCATTCCCATTTTCCAAGCTTAATGACTAAATCTTCAGGTCTGAGCTCAAAGAGAACTAGTCATTTTTACAAACTACATCATGATGAAAATAGCTTTAGTATTCAAGTATGTTGTGATTAAGACTCACCGTTCCTTCTTAACACCCACACAGCTGCATTGTAAAAGTACTGTTGTTTTAGTAATGTTGGACGTGTCTAACTCACCCTGTTCTCAGTGTTGTCGTAGTCGTGGTTCATGTCGGTGACGGGGCTGTACGTGCTCTGTAAATACATGCCATTCAGTTCATCCCATCACAAGGAGCGGGTGTGGAAATCGAAACACTTACAATGCGTCCAGTTGCCACAGTTACGTTGTTTAAAATCGCAGTTTTGATGTTTGTACGATTAAAATTCACAGCGGTTTGTTAGATTTCACCACAAAACTATATTACGCAGGTTTTATGGCACTGACTATTTAAACTCAATTTTAATATTACTGTTACTTAACTTAGAAGTGAGGGTTTGATTTTCACAAGTGATTAATACGTTGAGTTCGTCTGTAGTTGCACGGATGCTTTTCATCACTGCTACGGTTTTGTCTTTAGATAGATTTTAGTATAGTTTCGTTTGACGCAATATATTACGTGTGGAAAAAAATTCACCTCACCCCGTCTCCTTGAAACACATCAGTCTTTTGTATCGGTCTGTAAATACATGTGTGCTGGGCATCGTGACATATCAGGACTATACCTCCGCGCGTGTGTGTGTGTGTGTGTGTGCGTTTATCACCTTAACGACAATGTCTTTTAAGTAAGTAGTGATGCCGTCAGATTATATGTGATGATGATGCTGTTTTCACGTCCGTTTTGTGTCTAGCGCTTATTTCCTGCATTTTTTTTTTTTTTTTTAATTATTATTATTATTGTTTTTTTTTTCTTTTTCCTTTTGTCTGTGCTATGGGGAACTGCTGCCTTGCCTGGCCAAACTAGATCTACACTTTTTATTCTTTTAATTTTTATTTAAACCCATCCAAGAGTTCCTTTTACTGTACATGGTCGACATCTTCAGCTCCATGAAAACGAAAGGGATTGAGATGAGGAGTCACTTGCTGGTAGATTTAGCGAAATAAATATCCAACCCCTGAAAGCTGGGCCAGACGGCGGACGTATGAGTCTTCTGGCCCACCCGTCCAATGACAGGAGAAATCAAACGCAGTTTAAATAAACCGGCAAATATGCATGTCTACTTTTCTTGATGAATCTTTTTTTTTTTTCCACTGTCTGTGTTTACTTAATAAAAAAGGGAAAAAAATCTCATAGTATTTGCATCTCGACATGAAAATCACTCCATTGGGAATTATAAGTGATGTACCATATTAAAAATGAAAAAAAAAAAATGTAGAAAATAGTGAAAAAATATATAAAACAAAAGCCTCTGCTTGGTATGCTCCCCTCATTCTAAGTAAATCTATTGCATTGTAATGGTATACTATTGGGCTTCGTATATACTCGGAGTTTAAACATGGATGCTGGATTTTTGCATGATCATACATTTAATAAAACCATGAAATGACAACTATCAAGTGTTTGTCTGAATGTTAGTAGGTCTTCATCATAGCTTTGTTATTATTGAAACTTGATCTGGAAAGTATTTAATAAAAAGAGCATTTCTGCAGCTGATTCTGTGTTTTCTTTGTGCAATCAACATTACTGCTTTGATTTGTGTCCCTGGTCTTATTGTGAAAGATTAATCCATGCACATTATTACACCTCAATATAGTTTCCTTCTTGGTTGCAGGCCTCATGGAACATAAAGGTGCATTTAGTAATTTGATGCTAATTTAAAGTTTTACAGATAAAGAAATAAATTGTTTTTTGTGAACTGAAAGGTTTATCCTCTGATGAGATGAAGACTACTCATAATGGTTTTCTATAAAAAGTGTTTTAATTATGTAGCCTATGTTGCAGGTTGCCCCCCTAAATGTACGGTAGTGGCCAAAAGTGATATCTGACCTAGGAAAATTGATCCTTTATTCAAATATTATTAAAAAATTGTTTTTGTAAACATATTGCTTAGTTGTGCTTGGAGTCAATTGTTTTATTTGTGATAACCCAATGAAACGTGCCAAATTGTGTGGACATAATTTTGGCCACGGTGTCATACAAAGTAATTCTGAACACCTGCAAAACATCTGGGACAAGGCTTAAAGGGTTAGTTCTCCCAAAAATGAAAATGATCCCATAATTTGCCCACCCTCAAGACATCCTAGGTGTATTTGACTTTCTTCTTTCAGCCGAACACAATCAGAGTTATATTAAAGAATATCATGGCTCTTCCAAGCTTTATAATGGGAGTGAATGCTACCCTAGATTTTGAAGCCCAAAAAAGTGCATCCATCCATCATAAAAGCAATCCATATGGCTCCAGGGGGTTGATAATTGCCAATAATTTAAATTATAATCACTGGCTTACGGTAATGGCCGTACACAAGTCAAGTACAGTGGAAGAGTGACCTCTGACCCTATGTAGGAGTATTGTAAGATTAGATGCCTCTCGCGGTAGGGCTGTGCAACAAACTCAAGCTCCTCTTATATCCAAATCCTCTGACATTTCTCTTTAAAAATTTTCATTTTAGACTTCTAATTGGTGACCGATGTTTTATTTTGCTCTATCCTATGCGCTTCCGCATTCGTCAATACTTCGTGCGTCGGGTCAAAGTTCACTCTTCCGCCAGGAATTAGACTCACGTATGGTAGTTACCAGAAGCCAGTGATCATAGTTTATAAAGTTATAAATATGGATATTTTTCTTACAAAAACATCTCTTCCCTTTCAGATGGCCCCCTGGAGCCGAATGGATTACTTTTATGATGGATGGATGTGCTTTTTTGGGCTTTAAAATCTGGGGTACTATTCACTCCCATTATAAAGCTTGGATAGTTTTTAAAATAACTCAGATTTGGGTTTGGCTGAAAGAAGAAAGTCATATACACCTAGGATGGCTTGAGGGTGAGCGAACTATGGGATAATTTTCATTTTTGGGTGAACTAACCCGAAGTTTAGTGTTTTGTTCTTCCCTCATATTTAAAATATTTTCCTCATATTTTGATGGTTTAATCAAACTTGTAAGGGTCATTAAAAACAAATATCCCATCCGAACATCACTTTTGGCCACTACTGTAGACCTTTTTGTCCATGTTGATATTTTTTTAATTCATGTGCCCTCTTAATCTTTAAAAATAACTTCCCCTCCCTCAGCGACTTCTCTGACGTGACAACTGGCACAGGGCGGGACAACCTGTCACTCACATGACATCACAGCAATAGCAAACCACAACGATCCAATCAATTCCCAATGAACAAGCACCCACTGAATACACCTTTAATCCAGTAATGGAATGCTGGTTAATGTAAGAAAAGCTACAGCAATAATATAGTTTTGAAAGAAGCATTCGCATCTCAAGGGGCCCATTCCTAGTTAAATGTTCTGGTTGTTGCCTTTATGAGGCCACAGTGCTTTATGAACCAACAACCATAAACTGTACCATACATGTCCATGTTTAATGTACTGCGAATTAGACTGCAATTTTTTTGTAAGTGTCCAGCTATAAAGATGTGCTGTAAACGTCCCCAAAGTAATACTTCAATACAAGTAGCATTTGCTGCATCAATAGCATGGGTCTGCAATCAGATGCATAGGCACTTTAGAGTTCACATCATTTATTTTCCTTCCTCTACCCTCCAGCACGCAGTGTACCGTCTGTGGCGGCTCCCAGCGGACCTGAGCAAGTTTTATTTAAGGGCTTTGTTTCCTGCAGTCGAGCAGCTGGGCCCCAAAGCTCTCAAATGGAGGGCGAGTCTCTTGTTTCTGGGTGGTGATTAATCAAACTCTCTCTACTCTTCCTCTCATCTGATAAAGCAGACTCCAGGAACAGAGATAAGATACTCACCCGTCTAGTTCACCCTACTTTACTTTTTAAAGAAGAGGAAACCGAGATGATCGTCTCCATTCTGTGCCTTTATTTCCCAATATGTGTATACTTAAACACCAGACATGACTTGGGATCACATTTCTGTGAATTAAATTATGTACCCAACTGTTGCTACACATACACAAAATTCACATTCACTCATTGGCAAAAGTCTGCAGCATACTGTAAAAAAAAAAAGAAAAAGTATTTCCTCGGTTACTTTGGCACAGATAAAGATGTTTCGCTTTGGGTCTGCACTGATCGCCTACACTACTGTTCAAACGTTTGGGTCAGTAAGATTTTTTTATTTTTTATTAATACTTTTATTCAGCAAGGATGCATTAAATTGATCAAAAGTGACACTAAATACATTTGTGGTATTACAAAAGAACCCAGAAGTTCATTTCCACAACTGTTTTCAATATTGATAAGAATAAGATTTTTTTTTTGAGCTCCAAATCAGCATATTAGAATGATTTCTGAGGGATCATGTGACTCTGAAGACTGGAGTAATGGCTGCTTGCTATTACAAGAATAAATTACATTTTAAAATATATTAAAATAGAAAACACTTATTTTTAATTGTAATATTATTTCACAAAATTTTACTGTATTTCTTGATCAAATCAATGCAGCCTTGATAAGCATGGTAGAAACATTTAAAAATCTTACCGACCTCAAACTTTTGAAAGGTAGTAAAGATAGTCAAAAATGTTTCTTTTAATAATGAAAAGGAAAATCTGCTAAAAGGTGCCACATGTTTGATCCTGGAATCTTCTTTTTATCTCCTTGGTTTGCACAATGTTTCTTGACCTAAAACAGAAATCACTTAACAGTAACTGTTTTTTGGAAGGCAGCAAGATGGCTGAAATTTATGATACACATATTTAAATACTTCTCTGCTTGGCAGAGTTAAAGACTTTTCAGAATAAAATTTAAATAATCCTCTCATAGTCCCTCCCTTTCATGGGTATTTCCACAAAATGTTCCCAATCTCCTAGAGGTTCTATGCAATGCCCTCTCTTCCTAGAAGACTATATTTGCATTTCAAAACAGCAAATTCACAATGGATTTTAAACCACTCTAGAAGTCTTTTTAAAGATGGTCACTCCCATTTCCATATCTGTGAATCCATAAACGTCCACTACAAGGTCCCATAACGTGGTTGAGGGCTACTCCTCTGACTCTGAGGGCTTCATTCAGACTGACAGAGTGATCCGCCCGTCTCCTCTGTCAGAGCCTGTGCGGAGTAAGGAGGGCGAGAGGGGTCAGTCCTCTTTTGGCTCCTGCCGCACACGGGCCCTGAGTTCTCCTATGTGGAGCTGGGTTCTGCCGTGGTTCTCGTGATGTAGGTTCTTATCAGCTCCAGCTGGCGTTGTGCAGTTCGTCTCTGAGCCAAATGGGCAGAGGCTGACCCAGACGTTTCAACAACCTGAGTAACTCCACGTTCTGCTCGCGGTAATACTCCGACAGAAACGCCCTTGACTGGAGAGATGGGAAGACAGCAAAATGTGAGTTCCACACATATATATGGAAGAAAGAAAAACCATGCTTTGGTAATCAAAATTATGACACGTCATTTATGACATGTCAAAAGTATAAGAAACTAAAGGCCTCCTCACACCAAGAATGATAACTATAACGATAACTATATTAGCATTTGCACCAGTGGACGATGTTCTGTTTATTCTAAGCATGTGTTGAAGTTTTGTCATCTGCTGCTTTAAATGCTCAAGCTCTATAAAGCAGGATGGATTCTGATTGGCTGTCAATGTTTTTATTGTTCATCAGCTGGAAAAAAAAAAAATCATTCTAAAAGCGATTCCAACAATATCATTTCTCTGTTGTGATGTGGACTCTGCTATTCTTTTATATTTAGAATGATTTTTAGAACCATATCTTTACTGTTATCGTTATAGTCATTGTCCTTGGTGTGAACAGGCCTTAAGTTATAACTATGAGATAAAAAGTCAAAATTATGAGATAAAGTCAAATTATTATTAGATACTAAATCAATTATGAGATAAAAAAATTCAGAAATATGAGATACTAAGTCATAATTATGAGATAAATAAAAATTTTGAAAATTCAATTAAAGCAGAAATTATGACAATCAAAATTGACAATGTCATAATTGACTTTAGTGAAATTATGACAGAAATGATGACAGTCAAAATTATGACAGGTCAAAATCATGATGACAAAAAGTCAAAATTATGACATTTCATAATTATGAGATAAAAGTTTGAAATTGACTTAATTTTAATATATATAATTTCAAAATAAAAAATTTCAATATGCTGCAACAACAAAAACGTAAATCTTTGGTAAATCTTTATGAGATAAAAAGTCAAAACTGAAAAAAATTCAACTTTTTAATTCATTACTTTTACCTCATATTTTCCATTTTTTTCTTAAGTGACGGAAATGGGCTTCCATACATGCACAATGTACAAACACGTTCAAATAACAAATACACTGATTGAATTTAACTGATCACCCAGGAGAAACTTTGAGCATTTTCTAACTGACTCTTTCTACACCCTCAAAATAGATCTTATACATTCTGATCCTTCAGCTTTCTCAACTGTGCAGCCGAATTATAGAGAGGAAAACAGGACTAAATAAACTTCACTGGCAATAATTGAAATTCTATGTCTATATTTGTTCAGTTAGAGAATATAAATCTTATCTCCATATCTGGAGCTCTAACATTGAGAAGTGAGTTGTACCTCCAGGCTCATGTCTGGATATTTCCTTCCTTTGCTCTTTCCCAGACAGCGAGTGCGTCCTGCCTCCAGTTTCTGACACCAGAAACCTTTACTCTCATCAAACCTTCAAACAGAGCAGAGAGCTGTTTACTTTTTCTATAATAAAACTTTTAAAACTAATCATTAATGTACATACATTCTGAGACTTAAGCAATAAATAAAAATGTATTAATGTTATAAATGTATAATGTTTTTTAAAACACATAACAAAAGGTTAAAATAATTGAAAAAGGGCTCTGGGAAAATGATGTTAGTTCTGAGAAAAGCTCTAGCATAATTTGTTAGCAGATGCCGCTTGGTTTGATATTTTGTATTTAATGCAATGAAACTCAAACATTTTTAAGTTTGACTTTTTTACATAATAAAATATTAAGGACATAAATTTGAAAGGTACACTGCGTAGCTTTTTTTGTTTAAAATTAACATTTAAATATGAGTCAACACATCATGAATCACGAAAAAACGTGTTTTTGTCTTACCCTGATTCACTATGGTAAGCCTATTATAAGTGCTTTAGACCTGTCGGAATGATTTTTGAGGAAAATCGCGTACATATATCACTCGTGCATGCATGTCTCATGATATCCGTAAACAGAGAAAAGTTGCTACAGCTACTTTGACGCGTGTATGGAGTGGGAATGGAATAGGTTAGTTGTCACAACGAACGAGAAAGGTTGACATGGAGCAGCTGAATCTCCAACTTCTGTGGAGCTCATGAGAGTCTGCTGGCAAAAAGACAATGTGACAGAGCTCGTAATAAAACAAGAATCAACATTGGCTTGGCTTTTCGAAGATGGCGAGAACTGAGGGATTTCAAATGTTGTAAAGCAATGCGGAGATGGTGTTTTTATTACTCAGCAGGTGAGAAAGTGATGTTATTGAACAGATAAATTGTTCATTGAAAAGCATTATCTATTGTGAAGGGTCATTTCATTATAGGTTGTTGTAGCGCTGTGCTGGAATTCATTTTCAAGGAAGTACCGTGTCTATTAATGGGTAAAGCTATAGTAACTTCTTCAGCTAGTCAGCTTACCATCCTTTCCATCTAAACTGGTTATATCTCTTAAACCTTGTAGTGAATGTTTTATGAGCAGCAGGATAACCGAAGAACAACCAAAACAATGTTCATTTGCAAAAAAGCATGCAGCTTTGTTTTTTAACCACTAGAAAGCCAAAAGTTACATAGTGTACCTTTAATTAAAATGTGATAAATTAGAATCCAGGACTGGAACTACTGTATCAGTTTTGTAATAAATATAGTTCTATTAAATGCTCTTGGACTCCAGTGAGAGGGTGTGCAATAATGAGAGCTCGTACATCAAAGCCTGTGTGTAGTTGTAGTACGGTGTGACTCCAAGGAACTTCTGAATCCCATCCATCACCTGAGCAGGACTGGAACGCAGCTGCACACCATCCACGATCAACAGCTGTTCACAGGATAAAACACAACATCACACACACTGATGCAGCTCAACACACCTGTTCAGGAACGCTATAAGATTTTTGAACGAGTGTGGGTTCACTGAAGACTCAAACATACTTGTTTGTCTGAATATTCCAGGTTATTTCTCATCATAATGTAAAGCTGTTGGCACCAGTGACAACTTCAATTTTCAGTTTTTATGTTTAAAATTTAACAGTGTTATCTAGCTGAACCAATGTTGTGTGTTTTAGCCGCGATGACATTGTCTATTAGACATGTTTGGACATCCAGAACTGAAAAGAAGGATAGTTACATCATAGTATGACATAGCTGCTGACTAAGATGAAAAGAATTCTTTTAAGAGGAAAATCTTTTGTGTTCACACCTGGCTAGGTTAATAGTGGTTTAACTAGTTCCAGAAGTCAGCTGTCAGCTTTTGTGTACACACACCTGACTGGGTTGGTAGTGATGTAACCAGCGCTCCAGATGGCTGCTGTAGGCTCCAGGCTGCAGGCAGCGGCGGTGCAGAGACAGCAGAGCTGCGGGGGAGGACGGCCCAGCAGAGATCACCTCATGAAATGTGTAGTTTAACGCCACAGGATCCTGATGAGCCCTTTGATGCTAGAGAGAGAGTGACAGCAGAGAAATTAAACAGATGTAGTTTTCTTCTGATCTGCCACTACCGAGGAGGTAACGCTATCCATTAAGGCCCTGATATACTCACGGTGATGTTCTTTTTCGTTCTTTGCTTAGAGGTAAAAAAAAAGTTCAAAATACGTGACCAGCGGTATACTGTTAGCGAACATCCCAACGCATGATCATATCAACGTGGATACTGTGTATTTGCACAAGCCCTGAAATTCTGCACAGTAGTCGAGTCACTTCACGTTTATTTATATAGCACTTTATACAATATATTGCTTTAAAGCAAGCAGCTTTACAGTATTAAACGTTAAAAAACAGTGTCAGTGTTGCTTTCGATTTGAATTACAATTTAATTTTCTACTATAAGGCAGCTCTCCAATGTGTGCATGTTTTTACTCGCAGACGTCTGACCTTGACGGACCGAACAGAAGAAATGAACTAGAGAAGATTTTCATGCCAAAGGCGGTGGAGCCTCAGAGCACACCTACTTGTTATGTATCGCCACGGACAAATAGTCGTACAAAGGTATTTGCCAGCCATTGCAAATTTTTCTGGAAAGTTTGCTTTGCAAGCGGTTTCAAATTCCTGAAACGAATTCGAGCAAACTTTGTTTTGGCCTGATTTTGTTCGAAATTACATCGCACCAGTTTGTTCTTCGATTTCGCCTTAAAGGGATAGTTCATCCAAAAATGAAAATTATCCCATAATTTACTCACCCTCAGGCCATACTATATGTATAAGACTTTCGTAAGACTTACGAACACAATCTGAGTTATATAAAATATATAGAGAGTCGAGTTCCAGTGGAAGGGTGACCTCTGACCCAATGAATGACGTAGTTCCTCTTCTATTATATCGAAATCCTCAAATATTTTCTTCAAAACTTCTCATTTTAGACTTCTAATTCATGACCAGTGTTTTGTTTTGCTCTATCCTCTGTGCTTCCGCATTTGTCAATTGTCACCTTAGTGTATGCTACGCCTAGGTCATACGTCGGGTCAGAGGTCACCCTTCCTCTGGAACTCGACTCTCTCGTGATCGCACGTATGGCCGATGCCTGAAGCCAAACATTATAGTTTTAAATTTGCATTTTTTTTTTTACAAAAACCCATCGCTTTGCTTCAGAAGGCATTTATTAGCCCACTGGAGTCATATGGATTACTTTTATGATAAATGGATGAGCTTTTTGGAGCTTCAAAAACTCGGGCACTAATCAATGCCATTACAAAGCAGGGAAGAGCCAGGATATTATTTAATATACACCTAGGATGGCTTGAGGGTGAGTAAATTATGGAATAATTTTCATTTTTGGGTATACTGGGGTCTTTAGCATTCCTATCTCTTTCACTGGCAGTTGCATGTGATTTGGAATCCGCCATCATTTCTTATGGGCATTATGTTCTGTTGCAAGGTGTTTTTTTGAACTAATCAGCCTTAAATGTCATGTAACTAATGACTCTAGAGAAAAGATTCCCATCAAAGACAGCAGATGGAAACATTTCCACTCCAATGGAAATAAAAGTCGATTTTACATCAGACATCTACCAGCAGGGGCTAACCGAGTTATGCTAACTAACCACTTAAACATTGATCCTTCCGTTTCTTGTGTATACAAACGCACCTGGTACCAGGAATATGCCCGGTCAGTGGGGTTGATCAGTATTGAGATGATTTTGGCTCTTGGTAACAGGGCGGCTGCTCTCTTAGGGGCAGTTTCAGTGTCAAAGTAGTTTGCGCTCTTCTCAAACAGGAAGTCTGTGCTCACATTCGAGGGTACGG
Source organism: Hypophthalmichthys nobilis (assembly GCA_037950665.1). Lineage (NCBI taxonomy): Eukaryota > Metazoa > Chordata > Actinopteri > Cypriniformes > Xenocyprididae > Hypophthalmichthys > Hypophthalmichthys nobilis. The sequence continues at coordinate 7,850,098 of CM075472.1, forward strand.
GGAAAAAATCCATATACCTGAGACAAGACAGAGGGACAGAATTAGCCTGCAGAATGAAGCAAATGGCAGATCCTATACCAATAAAATATTAAATATTAAGATGGGAATTCACTAAGAACGATTATGTTGTTTATTTTGACGGCATTCCTAGGTGGTCCAAATTGAAAAAGATGGGTCTTTCCTTCAATAAAAGTTTGGTTTCGCAAGTTTCGCAAAAAATTGTTTGGTCTACCATGGAAAAGCACATGTCTGATTACTAACTGAAAGTAATAGCATACCTCTTCTGAGCCAATGACAAATTTAATACTTTACCAAAAATATGAGCATTAATAACAATAGTCTTGCTTTCTAAGGCACAATGTACTCACAAAAATATAAAATGTATGACACATGTAATCCAAAAATGAGCTCTGTCAGTGTGATGTGAGTGAGGCTTTGCAAATGAAACAAAGAACATGAGGCATGGATGGAGTTTCCATGGTTACCAGTCAATGCCACGCTGGTAGTTTGGTCCGCTGAAGAACTGCACCTCCTCAAAGGTGACGGTGCTGGGGAAGCTGCTGGTAATGGCAGGATGAAGGGCAAGAAACGAGTGCAGTGCAGTAGTTCCTACGGAAAGGTCATTACACCAGAATACATTGCCGCATCAAGCTGTTTTAATCAAATATTAATCACATTTCTTGGAAACATTCTGTGTTCCGTGACTTGTATGCTAAATGTGTTCTACATCATAAAGCCTGGCTAATTGTTAAATTGTATTTTAGTTTAGTTTTAGGTTTAAATTACCGACAAACAACATGGGTTCATGCTTCTGTTACTGCAAATGACCTCACATTTATGTTCAAAATGGAATGCATATCTAACCAAAAAAAAAAAAAAAGATTTAGATGTTTTGTGTTACCGGTCTTCTGAGGGCCAATCACTAGAAACTTCGGCAATCTGTCACAGGTCTTCTCTTTGGACCAGATGTCTTTGTGTCTTTTGTCATGACATGGGTTCTGTTTATCAGGGGGGAGTATTTGTAAGTATAATGTGAGCATAAATTAATATGAGACTAATACAAATTTCAAATCACTTGTAACAAGTAGGTTTTCCTGTTCATTATGTTAACAACATTTTAATTCAAGGGTCTTTAACAGAGGATCCACAGATACTGCAGGAGTATGTCAATTAATGTTTGATATTGAGAAAAAGAAAATATGCAATTTCAAACAAAACAAAGAAACTTCATATATATATATATATATATATATATATATGAAACCTATTTTAGAACCATATTGGTTGCAATGAAACTAAATTAACTGAGAATTACATATTATAATTTATAAAATAATGCTGTATATATTTTTTTATATTGTTCACGTTATTATTGATTTTGGGGTGAAATATGATGTCCTTGGCACACAGCCTTCATAACATTCATCCAGTAATAAGAGACTCAGTAATAACCATGAAAATGTAAGTGCACAAACCTGCCACAAGGGGTCTCTCTCATCCGGGAAAATCTGGAAGTATTTGTGAGCGAGTCTGACGGGAGGCAGCGTCTGCAGGCGCAGGTGAGTCCAGCACTGCACAAACCTCACCAATGACTCAAAGGTGTACAGGCCCAGCCGGTCATTGCCGTAGTTTGACAGGTGAGTCATGAATATACTAACCTACCCATGGGAGAGGAAACATTTGTCATATTACATAATTATTTGGGTTAGAGTGTCTTTGTGGGTGTGACACTAACTGGATTGAGCAGCACTGTAAGAAACAGCTCTCCGCCACGGATGCTTTTGTCCAGCTCCTGAGGGCCTCCTGGATAATCTTTATAGAAGATGGTGTGTGTGAAAAGTCCACATGTCTGACGGGGGAGAACCTGATACACAAAACCACACACAACTTATTAGTCAAATCACACTAATAGAAATGAAAGCAATCTTGGGAAATATTTTCTTATATTAAATTTATTTTGTAACATTACAATAAAGCTTGATTTGTTAATATTAGTTAATGCAGTAGGTATCAGGTACTAAAAATGAACCATTTTTACAGCATTATTAATATCTAAGTTAATGTTAATTTAAAAATAGAATATTGTTCATTATTACTTCATGTTTGTTCATTATAATTAACTTAAAGGTACAATATGTAATAATTTTGTCCGCTAGAGGTCGATAGAAGCCTATTCAAAACAAAGGCGTAGCTTGATGACGCCACGTTTTGAGAGCGGAATCTTGGGACACCTCAACGGATGGTGCAAAAGAATAGGGATTAGACTCAGGAAGCAATCATGTTCATGGGTGCGATTATTAACGTTACTGTAGTATGAAGCAGAGCAGGACCGAGTGTTGTGGGAGCTGAACGAGCTGAACGGCGGCTGCTGTGAGACACTTGTTTGAGACACACTGCAGTAAGATAGATCGATTTTAGAATATAATATTAAATGTTGGATGGCTTGTGTTGATAAATGGCATGGAATTAATTTTAAAACATATTGTATGATGGAGAAAATGCTGTATTACTGTTACTGAAAATAAAGCTGCATCTGATTATGCTATGTTAGCTACTTCACAGAATAGTGTTTTTCTCTGAGGCATTGTAAAGCATGGTACTCGCAAAAAATCAAGAAGGTGTTGAGCTATATAACAACAATTAGTTTTCTGTCTATCAATATATCAAAACAGTTGTTCCCTTGTCTATTAAAACGTGTATTATATTAAAGCATCTTTGGTGTTTCCATGGTTTCTACAAAATAAAACCGGAAACCGAGGCAGACCGAGGGTAACGCGGGTATGACGCAATTGACAGGCGACTCCTCACACGTCCCGGAGCCTTGGTTAAAATTGCAATTTTCTCACGATTTACAAATAGTTGGAAACATTTGGGATATTGTAAGTACTCAAGTGAACAAAATATATAACAATGGCCTAGTGTTTTTTGGATATTTTACTGCAAAAATATTACATATTGTACCTTTAACTTTTTTTTGTTGCTTAATATTTTTGTGGAAATCATGATACCCTACCATTCAAAAGTTTGGGGTAATTAAGATTAAAGAGAGAGAGAGAGAATAATTGATAATAATAAGAACCATTAGAACCATTATTAATAACTGAGCAGCAAATCAGTGATGTGATGCATCAGACTAAGTAATAATGCTGAAAATTCAGCTTTGCCATCACAGGAACAAATTATATTTTAAAATATATTAAAATAAAAAACAGTTAATTTAAATTGAAATAACTTTTCACAATATTACTGTTTTTACTGTATTTATGATCAAATAAATGTAACCCTGGTCAGCATAAGAGACTTCTTACAAAAACATTAAAAAACCTTAATTATTCCAAACTTAGTGTATAGAAATTAGCATTAATCTTGATTAATATATGCTGTAAAAGTATTATTAGTTTATGACACCTACTGCATTAACTCATTTTGATAAGCTGAACCTTAATGTGTTATCGCTATTTTAAAAAAGATATTCCACTGCAGGGAAAGATACCAAGCCCATTTTCTCCGAGTTAAGGTGTGCCACCATACCCAAAAGGCAAAACTCTGTCATAGTTTATGATTGACACATTAACACCTGCCATTGTTGACAGCGTTAGCTGTTAGACAGCTATCATGAGCCACATTTTTAAATTAATCCCCTTTAAAGCACTACTGTTGAAGTCACAAACATTCAGAGGGATGTCTTTGGCATCAAGTTAAAAAAAATGTATCCCTGCATTCTTTTGAATTCAGTCTGGCAGTTTTATAGATGCAACCAAGCATCTTATGTAAACGCCCCTGAGAAACATGTTTGAGGTTGGGTTTCTACCTGTATACCATTGTGTATGAATCCCCTGCGGTAGCGGGCAGGCCTGAGATGAGGATACTCCTCTGTGCTGGTCACCTTGATGCCCCATATGCTCTTCCAGGCCTCATAAAGCTGACTGTGCACGGGGTACACACCTGAGTGATGGGGGGCTACAGCATAACCCATGTCTGTGGGGATCCCATGCTCCTAAAAGAGACAACCTGGAATTACTTTGTGGCCATGCAAAATCAAACAAGTTCTTGTGCAATATGTATACACCCAGGGCTTGACATTAACGTTTTTGCTCACTAGCCACTGTGGCTAGTGGTTTTCTAAAGTTACTAGCCACTCAGCATTTTCACTGGCCACAATTTTAACATTGATACCATGGGGAAAAACTGCCATATAGATATTTTTAATGTTATCTCATAATTTGGCAGCAGGTATATTAGGCTGCTGTCACTTTAAGACCTGATGCATGGATCCATTATAATGTTACACATAAGTTTTATTTCTCAACTGTTTACGTTCACTTAAAACATAACTGACTGTGTTTATGTGAATACTCGCCATTTTGACATTATTTTGTGTGTATTTGACTGTTTTATCGCAATAAGCAGCGAAAAGAACTCAATTTAGTACTGAGAGGCGGCTTTATGTGCACGCACTTTAGATGTGCACACAAAATCTGCGGGAATGAGTAAAATTATGCGCAACACGTGCAATCCCACGCCGAAATTCAAGCCCTGTAACACCAACAATATTCATCTGAAGCAAATGAAACAAGTGAGTGAGGGGAGGCGGGTTTGTGTGTCAACTCACTGTCACGCACCTGGTATCGTGTATCTATTCTGCGGAAAATGAGTATTGGAAGCATTTCAGATGTTTCAGTATGGATATGTATTGAAAAATCTATTTTTGACCACTACATTGCACTTAATTTATTATTTCAGATGCATTTTAAAAGACTACAATTAAAAAAATGATATATTTTATATATAAAATTCAACCCAGCAAGATTGACTGCATTACACACTGCTGAAATTCACCCACATTTGGCGGGTTGGCAGGTGTTAATGTCAAGTCCTGTATACACCAATCAGAATCAAGAATTCAGCAACATTTTATTTGGCATGTATCAGGGCAGATTCGGACCTGTGCAAACTGTCTATTAAGTCTCATCTGTTCTGCGAGCACGCTGACGTTGTGGAAGAGATGAGGCTGCATGTGACTCCACATGTGCGGGAACCACCAGAACTCCTGCCGGTGTCGGAGCAGTGTGTCATCACCCTCATCTTCCTCATCTGTACCTGAAGAGCGAGACCAGAAAGAGACAATGAATACATGTGTAGAGGTGGAGAAAGATTTTATCTGTTTAACTTATGCAACAACAACTTTATCATACCTGTATGAAAAAACTTGCCAGAGAATCCCAGATTGAAGGTGAAATTAGGTACAAGAGAACGAAGTTTATTTTGTGTGTGAAGCAGCGCCTAGAGAGAAGATGAAGAAAAAAAAAATTCAACAGGTTCAGTATATAAAATTTTATAGTGTGTATATGACACACGATGAGTAGCTATTGTGGGTTAAGATTTTTATTTTGGGGTATATGAAGCTATTGTAGGTTACAATTAATGGTGGGCGGTATGAATGTATCACAACATGAGTCACAGTGATCATAACTTGCAAAACAGTTATTTTTGCTGGAATTCAACAACAACAAAAAAGTTGAAAGTAAGATTCAATATTAATTTTGAAAAAAAAAAAGTTATGTATTCAGTTCTGACTGGATAAGTCACATTTAAAACTGTGACCGCACATCAGTTCAATTCTACTTTATATTACTGTGGCAAACAACCATAAACAGCTAAACTTTAAATTCAGGATTTTCCTCACCCTGACTCCTTGGAACACATTTTATCCTTATTTTTGTTGTTTTCAAGTGTAAATAACATGAAGCAGCATTAATAGCCACACAAATATAGCTAGCATAGTATAAAAGTCTCAGGCTAACACATTTCTACCATTACATAGTCTATACTGGCAGTCCTAGTTATATCAAGTATATTATTTTGTTATTATACAGATGCATGTTGAAGAAGAAGTGGATAAAAGAGGACAGATCTTGGAGGAACAAGAAAGGCAATGAAGATAAAGGGTGAGAAGAAATAATAAGGATAGAACAAAAGATGAAAAAATGTACTTTTACTAGGGGGAAAAGCAAGGGAAAGAGAAAACTGAGAGAGGAATGTGAAACTGAAAACCTCAGGCATGACATTGCTTTTGGTGTGGTGGGCCACACAGAACCCCTATGAGAACTTATCTGCTCAAATTAAAAAGTGAGCCAGTCTAATTAGCCCCATGCTAGCCTTCAGCAAGAGCCTTCTTTCACTCTGAGGAGATGAGAGAGAGAGAGAGAGAAAGAAAAAGAATCCCATGCTCCACTGCATTACAAACAACCTCTCCCTCTCGCACAATAATCACAGCTCTCTACAAACAACGGCAGAGAGAATACATCTCCCTGATCCGTATTAAGCGTGCTAATTCATTAGCTTCAATTCAGTCATGGAGGAGCTCTGGGAGTGTGACGGCAGTCAGAGAGAAGCTCAGAGAGTAAAGAGCTTAGATTATTCAAACAAAAGATACCTTTGATGGAAGACAAATTGGGTCAGGTCTGATTGATGTCTGATTTCCTATCAACCCTATCACAAACAGACAATTTTGTATCAACAAACTAGATTTTCTTTTTTCATTTTCTCACAACAATAAGACTGGTGGTTGCAAGTCCTATATGGTTGCTTAGATGTCTAAGTGCTTTTGCTAGGGTGATCTGGGTGGTTTCTAGGGTGTTGCATACTGACTCAAGACAAAACTGCCCACCCCCAAGTCTCTATGATATTCTGGTCACTAGATATAGCTGAACTTTATGGCTCAATGCAAGTCTATGGGATTGTTTTTGCCTGTTTTCGCTCACCATGAAAAAAAAAAATCATAATTTTAAGTCCTGCCGGATCCAAAAGCAAGCTAAGAAGATGATCTGCGCAAATCAGAAGGAGCGGACAGAAATTGCTAATGCACAAGCAAGCTAATGTGATCATTGCACATTCAACAGCATATAAATCGAAACTACCTAAAGTTACCGAGAAAAAAGACAATACCGGAAAATACACGGCTGTGCAAGCTTTGGGGGTATTGATGATCTACTCAAGTCAAATCTATATTTTTATCATTGTTCTGAATCCGATCCGGATGAAGTCTTGACAAAAACGTTATTTTCTCAGCTTTTTGTTTGAAATGTTATTTTTTTATGAAACTTTCGCACATTCAAGTGTTGATAAAAAAGGAACAAATGAAGCTAGAGTAAAAGGTTTCTTGTATAAAAGCAGAGGCATCTTTTGATATATTGGCTTTTTACATATTCATACAACAACATTCTGGGAGCCATGAACTTTTTGTGAATATCATCAAAAAAGCTGGCGCTGACTGGCAACATTTTTAGTAAAAGCTGGCGGGAAAACAGTTTAAAGCAATAGCACACCTCAACAAGCCGTTGAATTCACAACTCAATGGTTGAACGTTTGAAAATTAAAAAATTAAGACTGTCATAAATATTAGTATTGTAATTTTACAGTCATACCGATGTGAAATCAGAAAATTATTGACCAATTTGTGCATCACAGCAAACCTGGAGCATTTTGCAAATGCACTTTACATCTTAATGACTGTACATTTAAATTGCAAATCGATTTTTCCCCCAAATCATGCAGCCCTACCACTAAAGCCTGATTTATACTCGACGCTTCCGCAAGTTCATGGCTTTTTGCACGCGAACCGATTTTGCATGGCAGTGCGCACAGCGTTTTTTTGTAACTTTGTGCGCAGCTCTGCTGCCGAAGATGCACGACTTCGAGGCGAATCTGGCGAGTGTGCATGTCATCTGTACCGGCACCCAGTTTGCGCGTCTAAATTAATTCTTCACCATTTACAAAATGAGTCTACAATAGAAGAAAATAAAGGTACATGTTTAATAAAAATGTTCACAAAATTAAATGTTTAGTGAAATTACAAAATATTTGAGATCATTGTTTAATTTAGTTGTATACATGTTCTTATATCCATTTATTTTGTTCTAATGTCACAAGTAATAATCTCAAGGTTTACTGGGTTTTACACAAATCTTTTGTAGTGTGGTTTTGTTGAAGTGTACTAAAACAAACATCATTACGTGTGTACCTTACTACTTCTCACCGCTGATTCCTGAAGGTTTAGAGGACAATTACTCCGAGTCGCCCCCTGTCATTTCAAAGAAATGGCGAGTGCGTCAAGTATAAACGAATTGTCCATATGGGGAGGTGCACGCACAGTCAGCGGAGACTCGCGCTGCGGAGCCAGGCGAAAATATAAATCAGGCTTAAGTATGAGCAATAGTAACAGTGATGCTAGTTTTAGAAAGCACATTATGTCTTACACCTGGAAAAGTCAGTATAAATTGAATAACACTTGGCAAGTATATCCAATACCTTTTTAAAGCTCTTACCTCAACATCCGCCACTTTCATGCGTGTCCCCTCCTTCCCAACAAAGATGTCATCCACGTCCACCAGCAAAAATCTGTCCAATGAGAGGCTGAGCCTCCTGCCAGTTAAATAACCCACAGCATCCACAAACAGCAGCTTGTGCAGCCAAAAAGACAAGCTTCCACCAAAAAACACCCGCTGGATCCCATCATGAAGACCTAGGTCCTGCACAACAGTAGCTAGCAGCGCTCTCTGTTGGTGTGAGTGTGTTGGGAGCTGATTAGGTTCTGCTGGTCTGGGGCTAGCTAACAGCACTGGCTCATAGGTGCTGTGGTTGGACAGGAAGGTGGTCCAGTTGTCTGCAGGTAGAGGGCCAGGTTCCAGCTCATTAGGTTTGGTGATGTAGAGTAGGGGTGCAGCAGGGTTGACTCTGTAATCCCAAAGTGGCAGGTTTGAACGCAAGAACAGAGGGAAGCCTCTGAGCTGAGCGCTGGATGGTGAGTTTTCATTCGCCCGGTAGAAGCCAATGATTCCCACTCCATAGTCTTGGCAGTATTTATCCAGTAACTGGCGGTTCCATGAGTCTAAGTTGACGTACTTGAGCAGATTCTCATAGACGATGAGTGTGTATCGGCCACGACCTCGCCAAGCCAGAGAAGGCATGTCGCCCTTCCCCGGTGCAATTTCAGTGCGGTAATGAAAGCGACTTGACTCTAAAATGGCAACAATCTCTTGTCCGAGTTGGGAATAGATGCTTTCCACAAAGAGTAACACCACAGGCTCCGTCCGAGAGGTGTCTGCTGTCCTCGGCGAGTGTCGCCGCTGGCTGATCTGTGATGGCAGGAACAGTGGAGCCCTTTGTCCGCCACCAACTACCGATGTAGCTACACAGTCCCCCAGTGGTAGCGGCAGAGGGGCCTCCTTGATCTTGGGTCCAGCACTGACGTGATAAGCCAGGTAGGCCATGGAGAGTAGACAGAAAAGAATGAGTGCAAGGATCAGGCGGTGGAGACCTTGATGCCTGAATACTCGTGCCAACTTCCTCACTCCAGCCATAGCTGTCTTGGCCAAGTGGGTGGCAGAGACAGAGAGAGGGTGGCGCCTCACTCTGGTAAGGAGGTAGAATAAAAAGAGGGCAGGGATTAGACGGCAATGAATTTTCCCTGCCAGGAAACAACCATTGAATCTAGGTCACCATGGCCCCCATAGCCTGCGACGGAGTCGCCGCTCCGGTGTCTCTCTTTTTGTATCGTATTCCTCCCGTCCATATAATGACCCTACTCGTAAGCAGCTGGAGGCATCATGTGAAAACACAGCTCATCTGTTTGTTCTTTAGAGTAATGTTGCTTTGGCTTAAAGCCTTCTGCCACTTCATGCATCTGCTTGAACAAACAAGGCGTGAGAGAAACGTCATCTAGCAGAACCACCTGTTCATCCTAAAAGAAAAATGAGAATGGGGGAAAAACAAAAAAATGAAAAGGTTAGAAGAATTAGAACTAAGTCTGTTTACTTTAAGGCCGGAATACACTACACAACTTTTTCTCAGATTTTTGCCATTATTTTCAGTCTGGAGAGGTTGAAGCTACTTGCCGAAAGTCAGAGCCATTCTGCAGATTTTGGGCAGTCGGAGTTGACAGATTTGCTGAAAACCGTGTAGTGTATGATGTTTAGACTTGTAAAAGTCATGTAGTGCATCACAGCATTTAAAGATAAATTTATCCAAAAATGAAAATTCTGTCACCCTGATATCATTCTGAAAGCACCTGTATGACTTTTTTCCATTTTGGGAGGGAGGGAAACAAAGGGAGAAATATACTGTTTGCTCTTTTCAATGCAATTACAATGAATGATGACTGAAGTTTTACAGCTTCAAAAAGGAAACAAAAGTACTGTGATGCTCCAGTCCCCATTCATTGCAAGAGTGATCAATACATTATTCATGCAACTTTAGAATGGCATTTAGAATGAAAAAGTAAAAAAGCACATGCACAACAATATGCTCATAACCATAAAAAAATCTATTTATTATTTAAACTAGACAATGCAAGAAACCGAAACACATCAGATCATTGGTAAAAGTATATATGCAGAGCAAAATCAGTGTAAAAATCTGTTTTCTTAAATTGTTTAATGCATTTAAACCATGAGTAACTTTACACGCTGTCAGATTATTAGCCGGTGTTCAGATGTGTATGTAAACACACTCATTAATGACAATATTCCTTTTTGGGTGAACTAATCCTTTAATGATATTACGAGGAGACTTTTTATGATGTCTAGACTCTGGATAAGCTCTAGGTATATATTCATGGTCATAGCATATACAGGAAATCCACCCTGTACTTAAACACTCACATAAAGAGTCACAAAATAAACGTGGGAATTTCAGAATGGAGTCGTGCTGCTATCTGAACTGTACCATGCACTTTCTTAACCTTTAAAACTTCAGGTCGAAACGCTTTTCCCCATCCGAGGGGCCAACACAGTATCTCCACAGAGAGAGTAATGTAGACAAACCATCTGCTGATTTTTCCATTAGATGACACACATAAACACATACTCACAAAAACACACCCCTGCCCCATTAACACTCAATGTACCCATCATCAAATCTCCCTTACCGTCTACATGAGACCTTTTCCCAGGGATCCCAAAATAACTCCACCCCATACCATCCCCCGATATAGGCTTTCAGGTGTGACTGGAAATGTGTGAGAGTGCTAGTGCGTGTGCTACGTGTATACAAAAGAACAGGGCGTCAAATATGAAATGTCAGTACAGTGCATAGTCTGTTTATCACAAGCTGCTTTCAGTTCTGTGGCGATATCAAATGTGATTAAGTTTGGTAGATCCAACACATACCTGTAGATACTGCAGAGAAACCTGATGCCATGAGAAATAGAGTTCTAGTTAAGTAGGCCAAGCGACGACCAAAACAAGTCGCCCTGCCACTGGCATTATCGCCTTTAACGCTGCAATATTACCCTTTGCTAGCATTGCCTTTATTAGAATACATTAAGAACACATGAAATGTAATTTAAGGGCAGGTGTATTCAAAGGGCACAGGGAAAAATCATTATGTTTGACACACTGCATTAAGCTTCCATTAAGTAATGGCTTAAAAATTTCTCAATGCCTTTATTAGTTAAAAAGTGCAGAACAAGCTTTGGACGTGAAGTAGTTTCTGCACCAGAGATCCAGTTCCATTAATGTGGCACATTTCAATGATTAATCTCCGAAAAAAAAAGCAGAATGGCTGAGCATGAAGAATTTCAGAGATAAAACATAAGCTGACTTAGCAGTTTAATATTATATTATACTGTACCATGTAAATGGATCTTTCCAGTTGCCAAGAATAACTATGATACAGAACAAACTCAATGACAGGAACAAAATGCACCACAATGCCTTATCATCTGAGGATATTTCTTTACTTCATGTGTAAGCTTTTTTGCAATGGTCTAGTCAAACAGGCTTTTGGAGATGCAAAAGCAGTGCAGCCTGTGACCACAGCGTGGAGCGAGAGCTTTGTAGAGTCTAACTCAGAAGGGCAGAATCAGTTCAGCCAGAGGGGTGCCTGAGGGCCGCCAGCGTCACGACACGCATAAGCAGATGACATTCTTCAAGAGTCCTTAGCGCGCTCTCTTCCCACGGCACTCAGAAACACTTTGAGTGATTCAGCACACATATTCCGTTTGACTTCACTGTTGACTTATGGCTCCTTTCCTTTCACTAGGAAATCATTATCCCGGCCGGTATAGGGTTTCTGCTTTGCCAGTGTGTCTGGCCAACAGGAGAACAGCTCTATGGGACACTGTTCCTTATGACTGCTGGAAGCCAACAGCTCTGTAGAATGTCTTACTGGTTTTATATAAAGACAAAGTGTCACATGCCCTCTGGCTGGTATTTGATCCACATGTAATATAAGGATAATGAATTCAGCAGGAGCAGTGAGACCTGTGATTCACACAATTATGCCTATCATTTAACTGATGAAGAAAAGCCATTCATAAAAGCTTGAGGCATTCTAGAAATAAAATTACACACACACACACACACACACACACATATATATATAATTTTTATTAAAAAGTATTGTTATATTGTGTGTTAAAATATTAATATACACTATTACATCTATATGCAGGATTTTTTTATTCACAAGAGTGAAAGGACAAAAAATAAAAAGGAAAATGGCAAAAAAAAAAAAAGCAAAATGTTGCAAGCCAGATTCAAACTCATGTTGTACATGTGAGCAACATAGCTCAATGTACTGTTTAATGTGCTAACCACTAAATCACTACATGATTCGGAGGCACACAATCAACACATTCACCAAAAGAAATAAAAAGCCATTTTTATGTTGGTTCTGCTGGTTCTAGACTTCAGAGACCCTAAATAAAAATATGGCTGTTGAATCAAGTGGGATACATGGTCGTACATTTCATTTGAAAAAAAAAACGAAGAAAAAAAAAACACTGTTTATGTCGAGCATGTATGATGGACAGAATGTAAAAAAGAGCAGATGGCAAATGTTACAGAATAAGGAGTTTAATCTTTTATCTCTCTATCTTCTAAAAAGCCAAGATAACCGCTCTCATTAACCATTAATAAAGAGATTAGAGTTAAATAGGTCTCCATTAGTCAGGTTATTCATCACAATACTTCCAAAAGTGTGAGAAAGGAAAAGATTCAGTGAGAGATAAGGTGCTAATATGAAAGTGAGGAAGTATAATTAGGTAATCTAAGTAAGACACTCCTGTTGGACAACTATGAAGAGTTTATGTGAAAGAGCAGCACGGTACAGATAAGATAAATATGCCCAACAGAAAGAATGAGAGTGTAACAGTGCATGAAAGAGAGTGACGTGGGTAAATAAAGAGTCAAATGTAATAGAAGTCAACATGAAATCAACTCTACATTTTTTCTTGCTGAATATCCTGTTTCAATTTCACCCTGAAATATGTTATATTTCTGTAGTAAAATGGGGTGCTGTTTGATGTTGACATTAACCTGGCTTTTGCAGGAGTCATCCTGGCTCAGTCAGATTTTCTTCACACACACAGTAATCTGACTGCCACATAAAAAAAATAAACATCTGCTGGCACCTCAAGAACTGATATTCACCAATCCCCTGTCAAGAGTGTGTTTTCATCCGGGCCCAAGTTAATGCTGCCTTATACTGCCAATACACACACAGACACTCACACACACTCTTAACATTATGACATAACATTCTTATGACATAACATTCTTATACATCATAACATTCTTTTTGAAATGATGAGCTGCAGAGAGCTGAGAGAAGGTAAAAATAAATGATGGTGAAAGAGTAGAAGTAGAAGGAGGGCTGTAGAGGAGACAGTGTGCATGTTTGGGTTTTTTTAGGAAAGAACATGTGTCAGCATGTCTGTACAAGAAAATAGCTTGTAATAACTCAAAGCTGGTTTGTACATGATGTATTCGTAATTGTAGTACTTTTAACATAACACTGGAATGTGCTTTGCTTGCCCTGAGGTCATTTGCCAGGCTCTTGAGGACACTGTGAAGTAAAACCAAACTCAGACAAAAAACACAAGCATAACAACTTCACTTACATAACAAAACAATGGCAATATATTATTCTGACTGAAATGGGCATTTTTGGTCTATTGCAAGGAAAATAGTGATGTCACAATGGCATGAGCAATGATTCACAATACCAATTTCAATACCACAGCAAAAACGAATATGCTATTGAAAACCGTAAATTAAAGCTGATGAAATTATGGTATTAGTTTATGGGTTATAAACTGGGAGCCCAGTCCTGGTCTGTGAACTAACATATAGTGAACTCACTAGAAATCTCTTGAATTATAAAAAATTAGGGATGCACCGATATGAAAATTTTGGCCGATACGAAAACGATAATTCTTTATATTTAAAAAGCCGATAACCGATATATTGACCAATAAATCTAAATCCAAATTGTATGTAATTTTTGAGAGCCTGATTACAAAGACAAAAGTTTCACCATTAAAAGCCATGTCCCAAGCACACAATTATAATGTTCTTATAATTTTATGTTGCCTATATGACAGACTTGCGCTGCACATGTTGCACTTAACTGTATTTTCCTTTTTGAAGTGACTCCAATCATATTTTAAGCAATTTAAAACCATCATGATGAACATGGCACATCTGAATTGTCTCAGCTGAAGGAAATAATCCATTATTTATCGGCGTTAATATATCGGCCAAATTTTCTTATTAGGCCGATAACGATAACATTAAAAATGAACATATACTGGCCGATACCGATATGATAACTGATATATTGTGCATCCCAACAAAAAATATTAGATATACATACAATATAAAATACAAAACATTATATATACTACCATTCAAAAGTTTGGGTTCAGTAATGAATCAAAAGTGACAGTAAAGACATTTATAATGTTTATTATGAATCTATTTCAAATAAATGCTGTTATTTTGAACTTTCTATTCATTAAAGAATTCTGAAGAATAAAAAAAATCACTCTTTCCACAAAAAAACATTGAGCACAACTTTTATCAATGTTGATGATTAATAAGAAACATTTCTTGAGCAGCAAATCAGTATATTAGAATGATTTCTGAAGGATCATGTGACCATGTGAAAACTGGAGTAATGATGCTGAAAATTCAGCTTTGCCATCACAGGAATAAATTGATTTTTAAAATATATTAAAGTTATTTTAAATTGTAGCAATATTTCACAATTTTTCTGTATTTTCGAGCAAATCATTTTACTATAAATGTTGAGCCTTGGTGACCAAGACTTGTGTGAGAAAATCTTACAGACTCCAAAGTCTTGAGTGGTATAGTGTGTATATATATATATATATTTACTATACACACCGATATTTTTGTCACAGCTGGTTTGACAGCACATATTCAAAACCAGACTGACTGCTGTGACTGTCCTTGAGTGCCAAAATGAGTCTCTTTTCTGTAGAAATCCTTACATTTTTTATTTTAGTATTGACCAAAATAAGTGTATTTTGACATCCCTAATGGATGCAATCACATGGCACATCATGCTCAGAAAGACCTGTCTAACTGTGCAGAGAATGAAACACTGTTTCATATTTTGTTTCGAGACATTGCATTCAAATCAATACTAGCTCAGTCATGATGGTGGACATCTTCCCCGGGTCTACGTTAGAAGAAGCCTGCGGTGGATCCGTAGCCACAAGGTCATGGATATTTCTGTGGAACCTACACAGGAGTCAAAACCTACAATGATTCACCTGCCCATCTCTACCTCCCCACCCTCATACAGCTGTCAGTCAAATAAAAGATGACCACAGTGGCGTACACACCCGTAACGGCTGTCAAATCCATTTTAGAGAACACTCCCTCAGACAGACACAAAAACACAAACAGCTATTAGAGCTGTCAGCCCCCATTCACAGACAGAGCAACTGACAGTATCTCTCCCTCCTCTCAACAGTCCCTCATAAACACATTAATGCAGACAAACAAA
Organism: Hypophthalmichthys nobilis; assembly: GCA_037950665.1. Lineage (NCBI taxonomy): Eukaryota > Metazoa > Chordata > Actinopteri > Cypriniformes > Xenocyprididae > Hypophthalmichthys > Hypophthalmichthys nobilis. Next base: position 7,865,917 of record CM075472.1, read on the forward strand.
AGACAAGTGAAGCAGGTAATCATTCCATCAGAGGAATATAAATCAAGCCCAGCGCAGCATTAAGAACTAAAATCAATTCCAATCTTCTTGCTTTTAGCTTCCCTTCCTCCTTTACAAAATCTCCATGGTGAAGGATCAATCACTCCACCCCTCCTCTACGCCCTCCAACTCTGGGATATTGTATTAAGAGCTGGATTTCTCCAAGGTTGGATGCTATCGGCCTCTCGGCGGTTCGGATCGAGCTCTCAGGAGCGGACAGATGAAGAACAGTAATCCTTTTATTGCCAAGCCCGAGTTGGGATATTCTATTAGCTAGAATGGCTTGAGTTTTCTGATTTATAGCACAACGTGTCCACCTCACAGCCAGGGGGAGCTGTTAGAAATCAGCAGTTAATCAATTCAAGTCATCGACCCATTATAATCAGGCTTAATGATTTAGGGAAAGTGAGAGAGAAGAAAGACACAGAAGAAGAATGAAAGAGAGTGTGAAAGAGAGACAAGCTAACTTAGTGAGCTGCCTGACTAGACATTTTAAAGTTTTTATTTTTATTTTACTATTATAGTTTTTATTAATATTTTGAATTAGCATTTATTTTTAACTTTTTATTTTAATTTTAGTAATTTTGTTATTCATTATTTATTTATTTTATTTATAAATTTATTAATTTTATATTATTTATATTTTATTTTAGCTTTATTTAAATTAACAAAAATAACAAAAATGTTATAGGTAGCATTATTATGATACTTTCCAAGAAACATTCTTCTGGCAAAAATGCCATATTGTATGAATCCTTCACAAATAAGGCAATCCCAGAATGCATTGCACTTGTAAAACATACTTTATTCATTCAATACTGCAAAGCATTGCTAACAATAGTTTAAAGGGGTCATGAATTGAGAAATCAAATTTTCCTTGATCGTTTGACATGTAACAGGTCATTGTACTAATAAAACATCCTGTAGTTTTTAGTTTTTATTGAAACCAATCTTCGAAAAACGACTCGTTTTGGATTTTGTCAAATTATGACGTAATAGTGTGACGAAAGACCTCCTCTACAGAATTAGATCAATGCGTCTTTGGCCCCGCCCACTGCTACATTAGTGAGAAATAACATTAACTAGAAATAACATTACCTTCCAAAGGATCTTAATGCTAGGAAAGTGCTTATTTATTTTCAAAATGTCTCAGTAGAGCATTATTTGTTTGTTCAGTACATTTCACTGTGTATTTTTTTGTAAATTAGTCACAATTTTGACGCAGTAATGCCACAACATGTAACCGTGTTAATTCTAATGGCTAATCTGTGATCAGTGATATCTGATATGTAATGATTCATGTACAGACAGACATTCTTTGTCTCAAAATCATTTATTGCTGTTTATGCATCAGTAAATCAAGTCAGTGACTAAATGATCAACTTCATATTGTTTCTCTTAGTAGCATGAAAATAATCTGTTATTTAAATTGTGATTAAATTATATACAGAAAGCGATCAAAGAACCCTTCTTTTATAATCGCTGAAGCTGTCAATCACACAGAGCGAGTTTATTAGTGACTGAGCTCTGGACTATTTCCAAAACTCCCATTATAATCAATGACGCTCTCTAAACTGCACAATGAATCTCTTGTTTACATCGTCTTTGTACTGTTAGTTATGATGAAATCATTCGTGAGAGTGCAGAAATCAAGTTGCAATGACAAGATCACTGCATTCATGTGCTCAACAGACACGTCTGTCATCGGCTACAATACTCATTGCTGCAACCTTTCATGCCACGGGAGTAGATCTAAATATATTGCTATAATCAACACTTTTCACGATTAGTTAATCTCAACAGCTGTAATAGTAAAAATGTAGTAAAAGATTTCGAGAGAGTTCCACGCGTAATACTTATTTCTTATGCAAAGATGTTAGCCAATCACAGCAGTGGGCGTTTACACTGAAGTCTCACAGCAGACACGCCCCTTCCAACAGAGTGTTCAAATCAGAGGGCTAAAATCAGGTTAAAAAAATGGCCTTTAATTTCTAAATCATGACCATTTTTGATCATACTAACTAATACTACTAAAATCATACTAACATTATAAGTGCACCCCAGGAAACAATATAAAATAAAAAAAATGCAGTTCATGACCCCTTTAATACTATCAAACTGGACTATTTCACCCAGTACTGTATGTGTGTATTATGTATTTGTCTGCTTATAGAATCACTAGAGACAGCATAAGCAGAATTTGCCTGTTACCTACATGGAAAATAGCTGCCTGACTGTGTGTCCTGCCAGATGTGCAATAAAATGTTAACGTCAAACTCTGGGAATCAACAGTAAGGTTTAGATGAATCTTTTATGCTCTTTACTAGAGTAGCGTTATTTGAGCTTTGAGTGACTTAAGAGAGTTGCTGCCTATGCAGGGTTTTTTTAATCAGCCAATTATATCAGGTTCCATCATAGTTAAGATTCTGCCTATGTACAGTAGGCGCTAGACATCGAGACAGCTCAAGGTTCTCAAACAGAGCTAGAGTGAAGACAGATAACCAGGGGAAAATATGAAATCATGCTTCTAAGAAGAACAAGATTAGCAGCTCTGTATGTACGCCTGAGATTATATAACATCTCATGGCTAACTGCTTGAAAAAGTCCCATGCTGATTACCAGTATGTGTTAATCAAACATTAAATACTGAACTCAGTCATGCAATGCATGGAATTTTTCATAAAAGACATCATCCAAAATGAAGGTTTTAAATAGAATTTTAGAGTTCAACAAAGAAAATTAATTGATTAAAGAACTGAAAAAAACAGAGTGACTTTTTTTTTTTTTTTTTGTCTTGAATGATGTCAGAGCAAGAGCCTTTCCATTTATGAATGTCTCATAACAAGAGCAAATAATAATACAAAAGTAATTTTCTGTGGTCAAACGCCATGAATCCTGTGCCGAAGGAAAAAAGAAGCTGGACAAACTTGATGAAAGGGAAAAAAAGGAAATTAAAGTACACAGTTCATAAATCCTCTATGGCAACAGACATATTAGAAAAGATAAAGCACAGATGGGCCGCTAGTAAATTTGCATTGTAAATCAAAGATTTACAGCCACTTGTAAATCTCTTCTGAGAAGGGTACAAATTATGAGAAGGATTAATGTTTGATCCCCTTAATTAAGGCTTCAACCCAATTCCCCCAAAAAGAAAGTCAAAACAGACTTCATATTCTTTTAAAATATAAGACTGCTATACTTGTCAACATGGTTTTCAAACATTTCAGTAGCCACAAGTTAGTCAAGTTAGTTTTACAAGATTAGTCATTTTCACTTGGCATTAAATAGATGCCCATGGACAGACATTGTGTTTAATTGAGGTGGTAACCAAAGAAACAGTTTTAGTACATATATATATATATATATATATATACATACATATATATATATATATATATATATATATATATACACACACACAGATGACTCATCCTGCAGATTTTTGTCCAATTAGTTGCTCTCTTGATGAGAATGCCACCCCTAGTATTACTTAACGTTCCTGACATAGCTGAAACCTATTGGCTAAAATAACATTTAAAAATAATATTTTTTTCCTGATATGCACCACCCAGATTAGAAAGTTAAAAGACAGCTTGGGTGGGCTTGGGTGAGTCAACGTCCCTAAAAGTCTATCTAATTTACAGATTACTTCAGCTGTAATCGTCACAACAATGGAAACATCTTTAGGAGACAACTGTTCAACAAGTCTCAAAATAATTTGCTGCCACAAATAACAAATACATCAACACTAACATGAGGGTCTATGCCAACATTTGCGTACTGTAAGTGACACTGTGTAAATCACTGCACACACGCTTGGAGAAGCTGATAATAGTTTTGTCAGATCTGAAGTGTTTTCACTGGAACTGGTTAACATTCAAAATGTCAAGTGTTAGTGGCAATGTGAGCAGCCTTGAGAACAAAGGCATCAAATGCGCTCAAAGAGCCTCTCTTTCGACAAAATCCATGAACCACCTCTAAGAGCCCAAAGCTAAGAGCTGAACCTCTGAGAAGAGAAAATGATATCCTCTCACCAGCCATTCAAATTCAAATGTTATCTGTGATTAAACCTTTAGGGGCAGCAAGCACCATCTCCTCGTTCCTTTGAATGCACTAAAAATAAAAGTGCAAAAGACAGCAAAAAGCACACCAACAACAGCAAGACATCAATCTCCTACAAAGGCTTTTAATGGCATCCATTTTAAACCCCGTTCTGAGAATTTCAATCAACCGCCATGGGCATATGAAAACATCCCGACACTGAGTTTCAGAAAGTTCACTTTTTTTACCAAAAAGGCTGGATTATATAGGAAGATCATGCAGTCATGGGGTGATTTTCTCTGTATTTCCAGATATCAAGGCTTCTGTTGAGGGAAATTGATTTCCTTTTAAAGACAAAGCGACAGAGGAAAGGCCAACTCACTGCTTTTCTAGCATGCTATGAGTGAATTGCTCAAGCCAGACAGGTACTGGAGCTTATCTAAGGGTCAGACAGCCTATCATGGGTTACGCAGCTGGGAAATACAGATCATTCAAGACAGTAATTGACTAAAATGGGCTTTTCACACATGAAACCATTTACCCTGTCGTAGCTGGGGTGTGGAAAGTAATGCAAAAGGATATATACTACATTTTAAATGTTTTGAGTCAGTTGGATTTATAACTTAATACTTGCATTAAATTGTTTAAAAGTGAAATGTACAAAACCAAAAACAAATTCCAGTTAGAGCTTTTGTCACCACCAAGTGGCCTTTGCTCAGGGTTTAGAAAGATGGTATCCCAGGGTTAAGTTCAGAAAACGTCTTCTTACAAAATATCAGCATTGTTACATTGTTAAAATGCAGCTCCACTACATGGTTTTGGTTAGATTTCTATTTCAAATAAATGCTGCACTTTTGAAATTTCTATTCACTAAAGACTCTTGAAAAAAAAATATGTCAGGGTTTCCATAAAAATATTAAGCAGCACAACTGCCTTGGTGAGCATAGAAGACTTTAAAACTCATTAAAAAAAAAAAAAAAATCGGTACCACTTTATTTCAATAGTCCACTTTAGACATTCTTTTGATGGTCCCTCAATAGACATTGTACTGACTATAAGTAACTTTGCAAGTATGTGTCAACTTATTCTACTAATCCGAACCCTAAACAAAACAGTCTACTAATACTCTAATGAGAGTTAGTTGACATGTACTTACAAAATGACTTATAGTTAGTAGAATGTCTAAAGTGGACAATCGAAATAAAGTGCAATCAAAAATCACGTCATTTTCCTACCCCACTTTCCTGTCTGCCTGTAAATAAAATGCTAAAAATGTAATGCATACATAATCATGTGTTGTCTTGTTTCACACTGTTATATTCTCCCCTGGGTTAGTAATTAATCCTGAATATTCAGGTTTCATGATTTCACACTGTGCATTTGTAAACCCCAGTTTAACATTCTTATTTGCATATTTATGAGGTCAGTTACACTGATGTTGAATTTACACAGGATCCTTTTAATAACTGCTTGTGGCTGTTTTTAAGTCACTGGAAAAACAAAAACAAATTCCAGTTACAGCATTTGCCACCACAAGTGGCCTTTGCTCAGGGTTTAGAAAGATGGTAACCCAGAGTTAAGTTCAGTGTGAAAAGCCCCAAAATCTTATTATTCATGATAAACTGCAACAATATTCCAAGGAAAATCTCTTCATACAAAATATAAGCATTGTTACCAAAAGAAAGCCGCTCTATTATACAGTGTTGTTTACCCAACGGTGAAACTCATTTGAAATTTAAAAAGCTAGTATATACACAATTGACAAACTCACAAAACAATATATCAGACTTATGGGTATTTTCAACAACCTTACAGGGGAATCTAGCATCTGCCTGCAAAGTCTGGCCATTTTGAACACATTTATGACAACTTGACGTCCACTGGAAGTTGCAGGAATTTCACATCCTGCATTTTAAAAACACCTAAAAACCCCTCTTTGTGGTATAAGAGACCGATGAGAAGGAGTAAAAGGTTCTCTGCCGTCATTGCAAAGGATAAGCCTTAATTACGTCCCTGTGAAACAATGTGACAGTGTGAGGTTGGGTTGAAGACTCCTGCAGTGGTGGACTGGGACTACAGCCAGGCGCTGTCAATTAAAATGCCTGGACAAAGGAAAAGCCAGGCTCCTGGACAGGGTCGGAGAAGGATATGATATTTATCTACCAAAAGTGTTTTTCCACTCACAGAAAACCACTCGTCCCATGTCGGAGGCAATGATCAGACCCAAGATCTGCTCTAATGAACTTGAGCTACCATTTAATTCCATCTCTTCAGATACAGAGGAAAAAATCTCTGACCACAGGGTACAGAGGAGTCATAACTGTGATTGATGGAACCAAAGAGCAAATCGTGCTGTTCATAATGCAAATTATAAAACAGTTCTGTCTCTAGAATCTCATTGAGTTCAGTTCAAACTGACTGCGCATCAGCTGAATTTATATTAATGCAGTCTACAGTACATATCTTATTAATTATTAAACTCTGGCGTCTTAGTCATATTGCTTTTTCAGTCATTTTATGAAAGAGAAAAAATGTAAAATAAGTTTAAACAGTGCTTTTACCACATTTAAGATGGGGTTTTAAGGGGGGTAACATCCCCTTGCCTTGGTAAAATCACTGTAATAAACTGCCTCAAGTGGCTTACTGCTGTAATATGTATGTGCTTGTAGATGTATGCATGCAAGCTCTGGGAACAAACTGTTATTATACTGCTCATGCTCAGTGCCACTTGAGTAGAAGTAACTAGGTTTGCATTTCCTGAAATAACGCAAAAGGCAGCAAAAATATGTAAAATTTTTAGGTAAGCTTATGTTTTAAGAGAATAAATGAAAACGCTGCTTTGAATTTTGCAATTGTTAAGGCTCTCTGCATCTGTCTTGTTTTCCTTATGAATGTGCATGAGAATCAATGTGGCTTTTATGATTTCTATACAGTATGCACGTCACAACGACAATCGCTGTCAGTTACTTTTGAATGGTGAATATATCAATATAAGTCAATGGAATAATTAAAAAATAAAGATAAAGGCACAATATGTACATTTTCGCCGCTAGAGGTCGCTTATTCAAAACAAAGGCGTAGCTTGATGATGCCTTGATTTCGCGGAATCATGGGAGGTGTTGTCTTCACGTCTACAGCCGGTGGAAAAGAATCAGGATTCGGCAGAAATCATGTTCATGGATGAGATTATTAACATTACTGTAGTATGAAGCAGAGAAGGGCTGCTTCAAAACATGGTACTAGCTGTAAATCAAGAAAACAAGATTTAAACAATAAGACTTAGGGACTGTTCACATATCGCGTTTTTTTTTTTTTTTGTGCTCGCAAATTTGTTATTTCAAATGTAGGCACGCGGCAAGCGCGCACATAATAAAAGCGACACCACATGCGCGTCGTGCTAATTTTTTCCAGGCGCGCCTATGCCGCGGCGAGATGAAAACATCTCAACTTTTCAGAATGCCACAAGCACACCGCAGGTCATGTGACAAGAACCAACCGATCAGCTTCGGCCTTTCCATGACACCATGGAAAGCTCAGCCGAACAGCTGATCATAGCTGTACAGGGCCGGTTTTTTTTCTTCTCATCTCCATAAATTTATCTAGTAGTAAAGCTAATGCAAGGGCTAGAAATCAATTAATTCTTTGCTGACACTTCCTCGTCATCGTGGAGAGCGCAGTTCATGGTTGCATATCAACGACAGACGCCACAGGAGCGCAAGTGCTTTGGAAAGGAGGAGAAAGCGGCGCGGCCGCACTTTCCACGAGTTTTTAGATGCGATGTGAACGGCCCCTTACTGTGTTGAGCTATATAACATGATTAGTTTTCAGTCGATGAATGTATCTAAACAGTTGCTCACCTGTCTAATAAAACACATAATATATTAAAGCGTCTTTTGTGTTTCCCTGGTTTCTACAAAATAAAACCGAAAACTGTGGGTATTCCGGGTATGATGTTATTGATGGGCGACGCACGGACACAGTGCTGGTTAAAATTGCTTATTTCTCTGTATTTAAATATTCTTGAAAACATTTGGGATAATGTAAGTACACAAGTCAACAAAATATAACATTGTTCTAGTGGTTTTTGGATATTTTAATCTAAAAAATCTTACATATTGTGCCATTAAAGAAAAAAAAATCATTGGACAAAAAAAATGAAATTATAAAAAAATATGTAAACTGCAAAAAGAAAAGTACAAGGATTATCCTTTGTAAGTACAGTAATAGTCTGATTCCAGACCTGTTTGCCCTGACACATGCACCTTGTGTGACCGCTTTCATTTTCACATAACTCCTCACACAAATGTCATCCTCAACACCTCTGTATACCCACATCAGAGTGCGGATGACAAAAAGACACAGGCAGCTTCCTGAAGCTGAGGTGACAGAACAAAGAGCAGACGCATCCCACTGCTGTCATCTTCAATCTGCAAGCAGACGGCACCGAGGTTAGGACAATCTCAACAGCTTCCTGTAAAGAAGGTGGACAAGGGACGCATTTTATCGGTAAAAACTAGAAAAATAAAGACCATTTCTCTCTCAGAGTTTGCCTAAATTAAGTATAACTCTGTTAGCAACACAATGTAAACACATATTTATATATACAACCGTTGGGGTCAGAAAGTTTTTTTTTTTTTTTAAATTATACTTTTATTTAGCAAAGATGCATTAAATTGATCAAATGTGACAGTAAAGACTTTTACATTGTTACAAAAAATCTATTTCAAATAAATGCTGTTCTTGAACTTTTAATTCATCAAAAAAAAATCAAAACTGTTTTCAACATAAGAAATAACATATGATAAGAAATATTTATTTTTTTCTTCAAATCAGCATATTAGAATTATTTCTGAAGAATAAAGTGACACTGAAGACTGGAGTAATGATGCTGAAAATGTAGCTTAACATTAAAATAAAAATCAACTATTTTAAGCTGTAATAATATTTCACAATATTCCTGTTTTTACTGTGTTTTTGATCAAATAAATGCAGTGAGCATATGAGATTTTTAATAAATGTACAAAACTATATATATGCTACAATTATATATAAATATATGTATTTACAACCAAACCTTGACCCCTCGAGTCAAACAAATTCGTGTCAGTCCAGGAATAGCCATTCTAATTCTGTTTCTCAGCTACAGCAGTAATGAACGTTGTTGGTCTTGTTTTGTAACTAAATTTGCATGTACCATCCACCCACAAAATGAACATATTAGTAATACTCTGCCTTTCTAAATGAAAACTAGTGAAGACTGTTGACAAACTGGAACAAAACAACAAAATACACCCCACCTCTGTCCTCCTTTCTGACAATCACCAGTGTTCTAGGGTGTTTATTAACACAAGCACACAGAGTACTGTGTAAAAGGCCACATAAATCTGTCCTCCCACTCCTGTCCAGTTCCTATCCAAACACAGCATGAATGTATGGTAGATCTCTCGCTCTGCCTTTAGCCCACTTCTACAGGAGAGGCTTTCCAAGAGAGGATGTTTTACCATTATGGTTAATAGATTATTAGATTCTGCTAACACTATTTCGATGGTCCACTTTAGACATTCTACTAACTATAAGTAACTTTGTAGCTACATGTCAACTAAGTCTCATTAGAGTATTAGTAGACTGTCTGCCTAATATCTGCTAACACTTTATTTTGACAGTCCCCCAACTGACTATAAGCAACTTTGCAAGTCAACTTATTCTACTAACCTGAACCCTAATCTAACAGTCAGTCTATTAATACTCAAATGAGAGTTAGTTGACATGTTCTTAAAAAGTTACTTATAGTTAGTAAATGAAAGTGGACCATCGAAATAAAGTGTAACCAAGAATCTTATATTATTATTATAACTTAAACTTCAGCTCAGTCATTTGTACAATTATTTTTATTTATTTACTGAAATAAAGTGAAGACTTCAGTTTTTCCTGGCAGATGATAAAACTGGTGAAAACAATCCCACTGACCCGACCCAAGCCACATATATGGGACCAGAGCATCACAAAGAACTGAGAGTGGTCTATTTTAGGCCGGTATGAAACTACCTATCAATATCCTAGCAACAGCATAGAAATAGGCTAAAAACACAAAGAACACCATAACAAATGCATAGAATTCCTTTCCACTTATAAATATCTAGTGACTCATCCATTATTGTCTAGGTTGGTGCATCAGATTTCACATATTCATTTAGAAATAGACTTTCACAATTGATTCTACTGCATGAGATCAATAAATTAACACTGGATTGGTACAACATTTACATTTACATTCATGGATTTGGCACTGGCAGGCGCTTTTATTCAAAGCGACTTACAGTGTATTCAAAGTGTATTAGAATTAGAATTAGGGATGTGCCTGAAGCCTAAATCCAACTGTGGAAAGGCACAGAAAATGACTAATGCATTCTACAGAGCCCCTTAACAGACATGGTTAAACTTGTTGCGGTAGTCGGTTACATTACAGTACATCAGATTTCACTCATCTTATACGTGAAGATAGTAAGGAAAGATGACTGACAGGACGATGTTGGAGGATTTGGTGCGCAACAGATCCTCAGCGTTATTGACAAATATCTTATCTTTAAGTGAAAGTAAGGCCCTGTTTACACTAATGTGTTTTTGTTTTAAAACACATAACTTTAGCTATGGTTACACCTGTCATTTACAATACTCCGGCGTTTTCGACCATCGAAAACTGAGACTTTCAAAAACGCTGCAGACCACATTTTAGTTTAAAAACTCCGGGGTTGTGTTTCAGTGTAAATGGACCAAAACGGAGGCGTGGCACCAGGGTTGCCAGGTTTTCACAACAAAACACACCCAATTGTTACTTAAACAAGCCCAATCACGTTTCAAAGCGGGTCCCACGGTAAAAATCGCATTCTGGGGGGGTAAAATCTGCGTTTTTGGTGGGGTTCACCATGTAAAATTCGCATTCCGGGGCTAAATATCATGCTTAAAAAAAATGACATGAAAAAAATACGCAGCAACAGTGTAAAAGTAGCCCACTTCCGCGGGAAAACCGCAAAACTGGTGGCTGCCCACATTACGCTACTGGAACACAACAATAACAGACCAGGGCTGCATTTCCCAAAAGCATCGTAAGTTTGAGTTGATCGTAAAGCTGGTGGCTATACGATCAACTTAGGCTTACAATGCTTTGGGAAACTCAGCCCAGAGCCGTCTCTCTCAATGGCTCTTTAATATATCAGCCTCGATGACCATGTAAACAATAACATGGAGACGGAACTGCATGCTTTGCTGACTTTGTGGTCCTTTTTAGCAGCCTTTGTGCAGTTAAACTCTGCATTTTATAATACTGCAGCTGCCTACATGTACAAGAGGCAACTGTTTACAAGTGTACGCACATGCCCAGTGTGCATGAACGGTCATGTGACATGCGTTTTTGGTCATGTAGTGTGGATGGAGATCGTTTCTGAAACGCAGTGGAAACGCCATTTTAAAATAAAAACGCACTAGTGAAAACAGTCTAAATCGCGAGCACACATTCAAAAGCGATTTCAATACCCTGCATACTGATAGCAGCTCCCTGATGCCAGCAAATTATATATAATGTAATTACCCAACAATATAATTGTGAGAGAATACAAAAGCATTGAAATATATATTTCCCCCCCCATCTCATATTTTTTTTTTCCCATCACCACGTCCCTTTAGAGGCTCCTTAGAATGCATCGTATTCGGCTTCAGTCACATCCCTAGCTAGCATCATACTCTGCTTGAGCTTCAGGAAGGCTTTATATAATTTGACCGGATCCAATAGTGAGCTTTAAAAATAAATGTTACACATGACATCAGATACATTCAAATGCTTGAATACTTATAGAAAATAAAAATGATTGATTTCTTAAATTCTAACCAATTGGAGTCAATCTATATTTTACAGTCATGGGGGATGAGTGCTAGGTTACTAACACATTATTGGAGTCATGGGAACAAGTGTTAAGTCTGTCGCCATGACAACACAGAACAGCACTTCAGCATCATGGTTGAATGAATTCAATGTCTTTAAGGCAAAATCTGACATTTTGCTTCATGGAAAGTGTATCAGTGTCGTTCTCTTCATTAAGGTTCAGTAATTTGTGAGCTAAAGGCACATACTGTGTGCAAGATCACACCTGACAAAACAAATTACCTGCTAACCTGGAACAAATATCCAAAAGCATTATTCAAAGATCACAAAAGATAAGTCAACTTAAAGATCTGAATAAGAGGGTGACACTCATAATATTTTCACAATAACACTGTTTGAGAGAAATTTTAACTGAGAACCTTCATAGAAACTGTAAATGAATATATGCCAAAGTGTTAATGTCAGTTTTGAAGCGTCGCTACAGGAACAGCCTAGCTCAAAATGATTTCTATTTCTTGAAAAACTTACCCAACGACTTTGACTTCTACTGCTGACTTTCATTCAAAAACATCTACCGTAATCAGTGCTTCATAATTTGGATGGTGAGCAGCAGACAACGGCTCCCCTGAAAGGCTATCGGGCCATTCTAGAACTGGATGAAACGCTGAAATATTCATGACAGGCTGATAGACTCAAAGCATTCTGTCGGCTTTCTCCCACTGGCAGAACATTAGAGGCTGTTATAGAGAGGAAATGGACTTGAAAATAACCAGTTTCTTGTTTAAGAGGCATCAGTAAATATTTAAAAGGTGGCTGTAAATTTCACGTTTCAGAGAAAAGCCAAATGAAAGTCAAGAGACTGAAAGAAACTGAAAAACATAACCAGTAATGGTAGAGAGTGGCCAGTATATATATATATATTTATACAATTGACCCCAATATCATTTAATTTTATCTTTAAGTGTCCAATAACCATTTACAGAACCAATTTTTATTTAGATTATTTCTGCTTTTTGACACAATACAATATAAATAAAATATGCATCGTTTTAATAACAACAATTATAATAACAATGCTCTTAATTTCATAAATATTATTAATAACAATAAAATATTAGTAGTAGTATTAGTAATAATAATAATAATTTGTTGCAAACATAACTACTGTACATGGTTGCAAACATCTTTATCTTTTTTTTATGAATCTTTTATCTTTTTATTTTATTACAACAAAAATCCCTATCCATTTTGGGCTATCTAACGGTTTAAAATGCTACACATTTCTCACTTGAGAATAAATAGCTGTTATGTAAATAACAGTATATGCAAACATATGAGTATATTATTCAAACATTAAATAAGCTGTAAACACTGTTATACATTTTGTTATATCTGAATAAGCTCTTTAATGTATAAAACCTCACCCAACAGATACGACATTTAATTTACCTACAGCAGACATTTTTAGCTTCCTGAAATAACAAGACTATCAAGGCATCATTCCACATAAAATTACTCTGGTTTGTGATGCATCTCCAGCACCAAGTCTTGATAAAAAAACAGAAATCGCTAGAACTCTGCCACGAGCACCCTATCCATCACTATGCACTGACAAAAGAAGAGGGATGAAAGGAGGAAGAGACGGAGAGGTGGGGAATGGAGGGATAGCTGAGCTGGCTGATTATACCCCCTGCCTGCTGCGCCTTGTTGGATGGGATCAAACAGGCCCCGGCTCTCCCATGAGATTATCTAGCGGGGTGTGTGTGTGTAAATGAGGGGTGCCCAAGGCTGCCTGCCATCTCCATATTCACAGCAGGAGGACCTACAGCGAGGTGGTGCAACTGGCATTTCATTATCCTTTAGTCTAAGGTGCGAGTTTCCTTCTGCACAGAACATGCAAGAAAGCTGCAACCATCTGTTATGACACCTAGAGTATAATCCGTCATGTTTCAGTGCTGTTGCATTACACACTCAAAATGCAGTTTATTTTATAACCGCATTAACTAAATACAAACTAATTGTACATCTATAAAGGGGTCATGACATGGATTTTTTTTCTTCAATATTTTAATATGTTCATTTAATAAGTTAATTTAATATTTAGTATGCAGGGAAACTATTATTTTCCACCTTCATTCTGACCCTCTGAGTGAAATTAGCGGTTTTTAAGGGGCGGTCAGTAAACGGCCACCGTTATGATTGGCTAACATCAATGCGTAGGAAACAGTATCAACACCCATTCACTATTGCACGTGAGTGAGTGTTTTGAAAACATTATATAAAACCACAATTTACAGACAAAGCATTATGAAATAATTTACTTACTTCATTATACTGTGCCTTGTTTACAAAACAAATGCTCCGAACAAACATATAATCATCCGACAAGATCTAGGATGCCATTAAAATAACACATCCACTTATTTCTTTCTGGAATCTTTCTGAATTCTGTACAGAGACGCACAGGAGCTGTTTAAACTGGACGTGTCAAAGCGAATGATCTTGCACTCTTCAATTTGTCCTGCTGTTGACAGACTCAAGTGTCAGAAACTGAACACGCATCTGTATACTGTATCCAGTGTAGACAGTGTCAGAGATTAAAATGGTTTCTATTTGCTTTTTGAAGCGACAATGATAGCATCCAATGTAGGCAAATGCGTTAAGCAACTGAACGCCAGTGGGCGGGGCCTATGATGCAATGATGTACAACTATCCGTCGATGTCTTGCTCTAGAGGCAGTAATATGCAATTGTATTTGCCAGTGTGACATCACAGATCCTGTTTTTGGAGCTCGATTAAATAAATGCTTTATAATGAGGAGGATGTTTTAAGCTATGAACCTTGCAGGATGTTTTAATGGTTCAAAGACTTCTTATATGTCAAAATATAAAGGCAAATTTGATGTCATGACCCCTTTAAGGGTTTAAAGAAAATTACATCAGTTTTAAAATGATTCAATTACTAATTTATGACATTCTTCCATGGAACACAAAATGAAAAAAATCTTTTTGCTTCCTTCCACACAATTAAGTCATAATTTGTCCTGCAGGGCTTTTCAAGGACAAAAACTACCATAAAAGTAGTTACTAATGACTTGTGCGCTATATTCCAAGTCTTATGAAGATGAATATAGCAAAATATAAGTGTTGCCCTCTGCCACAGTGCTCAATTCTTATTTGGGTATGAATATTACTAATCTTTTTTTAGTGTATATCTTCAGAAGACGAGTAATATAGTGCACAAACCATATCGGGGTCTGATTTTTTCCATCTTTTTCAGAGCTTCACGTCACCACTACGCTTTCATGTGGGAAAAAAACTGTTTTCATGGGTCTACGTGGGTTTTAAGTAATATTAAGATGAGCAAACGATGACAGAATTTTCATTTTCTGGCTGAACTGCTCTTTAAGCATTTCAAGATCAAGTCTACTGGGGAATCCAGCTTGAAGGTAAACAGAAAAATCACTTCCAGTCTGTTGACGTCTCAGAGCCGATGCATGCACATTAGTCTTTAATAAAGTCTGCTGGTGTGTCTTTGAAGTGGATGCTCTCGAGACAGATCCACGTAATCTGGGGCTTTTGAAAATCAAGCTCACCTGTTGGGCTCTGCCCAAAATACGCTCTCACTTTTCTCCACTTCACTCAGCCCAGGAAACCGGATAATCATTAGAACCAGTAACTTCTTTACGCAGGGAGGTCATCTGGGAGAGACACTATAATTACTTTTATCTAGCCAGGTTTGTGTAATTTCCAACATTGTTGATTGGTTCTCTTGCAAGAGTCAAAATCAACAAATGCAGAAAATATTGCATAAAAATATTTAATTTACATAAATACATTAAAAATATATGCAATAATATACATATTAAAATAAATATGACCACAGGTCAACCCATTTGGATTTGAACACTAGGTCCGATCAGCAAATCGAACCAAGTAACGATGGCTGTGCATGTGTGGTCTTTTAAAGGAGATCAAGGTGCTTACTTCAAGAAGAAACACATGGAGCAACAAATGACCTTTTATGTCCTTCAAGCTCTTCAAATTTGGATATCTCAGTAATTATAACTCAAACAGATGTTTAGCACAGACCTGTCTGTGTGATGTGTAAATCAACCAACTACCGCAAAACACATCAGTACCACCAAAGGAACATACATGTGGCTAATAAAACCCACCAGAAGGAAACATGAAACAGGTCAAGGTTACCAAAGTGGCCAAACCTTTGCTACCAGGAGATATTGAAAAAAAAAAAAAGCCAGTCAGAGAGGTTTTATACATAGCTGTGTGCACATCTTGCTCTGCCTTCACTCTACTTAGCAACTATAAAACGGCGGTGATAGTTATACAAATATTTGGAAGGATTTTGGGGGTGAAATCAATGGATTGTGCAGGCTAAGTTTAGCTCACAGACCACAGAGTGATGTAAACAGTACTTGGGCTTTGGCCATAGGTTAACCTCAGGCTGTATGTAAGCAGGGCAGTGATGTTAGCTGAGGTAATGGTTTTACGTTAGACTAACAGCTCTGAACATCTAATAGCCCTCTGAAATCTGTAAACATGGAACAAAAAACAAACTGGCACAAGAGCCTTATATTCAGCTGAAAATGCGTGAAAAAGGCCAGTGAGGAGGACTAAAATTCTGGAGATGTAGCTAAATGCTACAAAAAAGTAAAAGAAAACAGTTCTAAAGTATACTTATGTCAGCATTTACACAAAAATATTTAAGCAGCACAACTGTTTTCAACATTGATAATAATATGAAATGTTTCTTCTTGCACCAAATAAGCTTATTAGAATGATTTCTGAAGGATCATGTGACACTGACGACTGGAGTAATGGCTGCTGAAAAGCCAGCTTTGCCATCACAGGAATATTTTAATTTAAAATATATTAAAATAGAAAACTTTTATATTGTCATAATATTTGAGAATATTAGTGTATTTTGAAAAAAAAAAATTGCAGCCTCTGTCAGAGTCTTCTTTCACAATGTTTATACTGACCCCAAACTGTTGAACGCTAGTGTAATGCTGCGTTCCATTTACTTCGGAAGATCAGATGTCGGATTTGGGAATGATGTCAGAGTAGAGTTGACTGTATTCCAGTACACAGGTCAGAAAACACGTTCAGGCAAACCTTTGTTGTTCTTGCTCGAAATACAAACAAAAAAAGCGGAATTTTGCAGAGATAATGCTGAAGTATCCATAAATAGAGGTTGGACAGTAGTGTGTGCGCTATTGAGATTGAGACACAGACAAACAGAAGTGATAATAAACAATATATTACTACTGTTTCAGTACGGTTGATGCACCGAGCAGCCATTTTGGATTCTGAAGTTGGATTTGTTTCCCAGTCGCAATTCTGACTTGAAGGGGCGTTCCAGTTAAAAGTTTCTACTGGGAAATAGGAATTTCCCACTTCCAAGGTCAAATGGAACACACCATAAATTGTTTCTGGTACTTATCAGTCTCTGTAAATTTTTTAACCTATTTTAAGATTTAGAGTACTTGTGTCACCATCTACAGCAGTATTAAATTAAAGAAATAGCAACATATTATGGTAACCCTTCCCCTTTTAAAACAAAAGATATTTTGAATAATTTTGAAAACTGTTTTTGTCCACACAATGAAGTCCTTGGGGTTCAAAACAACATTTAATCCCACTGACTTTCATATTACGGACAAGAAAACACTTTCAAAATATCTCACAGTAGAATGAATGTCTAACAGGGTTTGGAACAATACGAGGTTGAGCAAATGAAAGAATTTTCATTTTTGGGTGAGCTATCCCTTTAATTAGCAGGACGGCGGGGAGAGCCGCAAACTGTGGGGTTGTCTGTGTCAAATGAAGGAGAACATATGGCTTTCCAGAAGCCTCAGAGGAAGACGAACCTCAATCTTGACAGCCCCTTCATTTGCACCAATAGAACTTCTTATAAATAAGATTGAAATAAAGAGTGACAACTGATGTAAAACAGCTGCCTTTAAGCCAACAAGTATCACAAAACCTTATAGTCACTATCAGCTTGTCTTTTAAATGCAGAGTGAGTGTTTCTATTTTTGACTAAAGAGCTATTGAACAGAGTTCAGCTCAAGAAAAGAGAAAACCATCATTTCGTCTTAGCCAGCTTTAAGCCGATACGCAGCAGGAGAACACCAGGCATGTATAATTCATCCTGAATAAAATCACATACTCTGCATTTTAGGGAAAAGAATGAATTATAGAAACATTACAAATCACCACTAGCGCTCTAAGAGGAATAGGTTACATTTTCCCTGTGCCGCCACAGGAAATACTGTGAGAGCTGAAGACTGACAGATGTGACAGTCCTAATAGAAGCTTCCCAGGTGGCACTTTCACCTCTAGTCCAGTGTATATAAAGTTTTGAAACAGAGCACGCAACCTGAGGGACATCCAGTGCTGAGAAATGCTGAAAATGTAAGGAATTCAATTGGCCATTACTTCTTTACCCATAATCCCTCACGGCATACTTCAGCTAGGCTCATGGTAACAGAATCTGGGGAAATGTTTGGGCTGGATCTGATTATAAAGTCCATAACAGAACAGTGTAGTTGCGGAGGGATGCATTACTATAGGTCAGACCATAAACAGTTTATAGCAGTAGAAAAAGCAGCTCAGTGGAAGATGTATAATCCCTTTCACTCTTCATATATGTTCCTATTTTTTTCTCTGGTTTTCTCTTCCCTTCATTTTACAGACACAAACATTATTACACATTAGACCTCTGATATAAAGCAAAAGCAAAAGCAAATTAAACCCATAAAGAAGGGCACAGGCGGTTTGTATGCTGTGTGTGCACTGCAGAGAGCGTGTGTGTGAGCACATACACGACAGACACAGTGAAAGGAAAAGATTAGATAAAAATAACATGCACTGGCTTGTCAGTCTGAATGAGCCGTAACATGCAGTAAAACTACACTATGTCCTCTAAACTTTCTTTACCTCCCTCTCTCCTTATTCATCCCTCATTATCAGGCCAGACTAGAGCTTCAGACAGACTCATACACACAGTCTGATTGTTCCATAAAACCACTGCAATAGTTTTTACTCATCTTTATGTCATGATGACCCCCTTATGACCACTTTGTTTTAGTTCTCAAATTTCTGACACGATGTCAAACCTGGGACAACAAAAAGGCATTTTTTTGATTTAAAGATATTTGAGATTTTTTATTTTATTTTAGTCTGATCTTCTCAATAATTAATCATGGTGTCAAAAGCCTTGGAATATAATGCACAAGTCATATAGTACTTCTGTGGTGCTTTTGTCCACTTTGCAGACAGAAGTACAGACATTCTATGCTTCACTGAAGAAAGAAAATAATATGGAGGTTGAATGACATGAGGGTGAGTAAATGATGACAAAATGTTCATTTTCGGGTGAACTACTCCTTTAAAGAGCACTGAAAGTAAGTCTTCTGAAGCAATTATAAAAACAGCCAACAGCTTGACAAGCCGTCTCTCAGAAACCACTGAGCCATATCGCTTTCACTGTCAAAGCTGTCACTGTCAAAGCAAACTGCTACACTGTTGCACTTCTTTACATTTCAGATATGGTGTCCAATAACGATATATGAAATGATTATTTTATCAAGGAAGAAATGTTAAACCTCACTGAATTCTTCTGGTCCAGACAGGAAATGGAAAGTCAAATCAACCTCTGTGCTTATTGTGTTATTTGTGCTTATATGTGTCTTAATTTGCATTATCTTCCTAAAATAAACTACTCAAATGCATCTCTTCAACATCCAAGATACAGCAAATGAAAATCCACAGTGGTGTTTATCATAATGGGAGTTTTTTGTGTGCTTAGACAAACTGTTCTGTGCAACTTTGTACTGTCTGAATAATGTATAAATATCTAATGGCCACAAATCTGACTAACAAATATGCAGACAGCACTATTTTGCAGTGAACACTGTGTAATGAAGATAATGAGTCCATTCAGCAGCATGCAATCAGAGACAAAATACAGAGGAACAACCACACACACACACACAACCAGGCACACGCTTGGTATTTTAATATTTAAATCTGATTAAATATACTTCGAAAAGACAAAATACAAAGATAAAAGCAGAGTACATCATGTGCTGGTTTTGTTCTATTAAATATTAGTGAAAAATGTAGCTGGAGCAGGATGAAACTAGACCGACTGATGTGCACAGGTGGTGTGTAATGATTTGTTGAAGGCTAAATCTCTGAATGTCATGAGAGATTGCGGGACACTCAAACAAAGGAGACCGGAACACACAGAGAGTCCATTAGCGCCAATATGCCAACATGACGGCTTTAGCATGTGTTCCATTAGCCGCATCTCCCGGTGGTGGAGGATATGTTCTTACAGCAAACCACTTTTACACCGAGCTATTTTTAACCTGCTGACGTTCAAATCGCTACCATTGTTTCTGCAGGGTGGGGAAAAAACGAGCCACTGATGTTAGAAATGATTGTATCATTGTATCAATGAAGTATCCGCAGGTACAATATAGTCGTTCTGCTTGTGTTTCATGAACAATGCAAGAAATTTCCTAATGATAATTAAGAAATTAAAAAATTTAAATAAAAAGATTGATGATTTCAAATAAACTCAACCACATCATGTAACGACATTATTGACTATACAGTCCTTATCCAAATCATCATGATGTACAACAAAAAAAGCTTTTAAAGGGGTCATGAAAAAAAAAATTATAAATTATATTTAATCAAGCTCCAAAAACACCGCATTCTGACATTGGGTGTCATGTAATGTCATTTGGGCAAATACATTTGCATATGACTGCCTCCAGAGCAAGACATCGACAAATAGTTATACACCATCTCACCATAGGCCCCGCCCACTTTCATTCAGACGCTTTAACAGTTGACGTTGCGTCAAAGTCAAAAGCAAACAGAACCCATTATAATCACTGATGCTGTCTACGCTGAATACAGAATGCAGATGGGCATTCAGTTTCTGACATACTCCACGCACTTGAGTAATGGAAGAGCGAAAGAATGTGACACGTGCAATAGCGAGTTGCCATTGATACTGTTTCCTATGTAATGACTTTAGCCAATCATAACAGTGGCCGTTTACTGACAAGCCTTGAAGGAGCCACCCCTTAAAAATGGATCATTTCAGAATGAAGGTCAGAATGAAGGCTGAAATAATCGTTTCTCTTCATATATGTTTTTGTTATGTTTTTCTGCGCAAAAAATATGAGAAAAAAGGGTGAGATAGTGATGAAGTTTCATTTTAACTGTCCATCTCTAGTATGTTTGTCATGTGAAAAAATAAAGTATATAAGGCATTTCAATTTGATCACTAACTGAATATGGTTGGTCTTTATCCAAGAGAAACATCAGCATTGTGGGCTTATAATATTCACTCTATAATATATCTGTACCCCGAGCATGAGCCTCCAGTTAGCAGAACTGTTTGCAGACACTCAAGCTAAGTAGCTCTTAATACTGAGCCTATTGATGTGAAAAAATCATGAGGGAATTAATTGCATTTCTATCAGATGATGACTCCATCTCTGCTAAGGACACATTAGAGGATGCCTCCATTATCAGCAAGGTATACAGTGTGTATATTAGTGCTTGTAACTGGAAGTGAACAAAAATATAAATGCTCAAAAGCCGTATCCGGATGGGAATATTTTTCTAAACAATGTTTGAGTTACAATTCTTATCACCCAACATCTGTGATTTCATTCGGATGGGACTAAACATCTCTGTGTTTATTATAGAGGTGGGAGTGTGTGTATTCTAGACATGGGCATTACAAAAGGTCATCTGCTGTGCTCGCGTGCATCATGTATGATGCATATATTTTATTGATATGACTTTAATTGATTATTAAAATCCTATTTAAATAAACTTTACATGAGTTTATAGAAGTGGATGTTTATAATAAACCCACATACTGTAAGTGAGCACAGACATCTAGACAAGTATCTTAGCTGACGCTAATATTAATTAATTAATTTTATAATTTTATTTTTTCATCGGATACCATATATCTTGAAATGCATGGGAAAGATTGGTAAACAGTAGCTCAGATAGGTCAAAAACAAGCGTTAGTATAGATATCGTCAATCACAGACATTCACATTTAGACTATATTTCTCAGAGGACCATTGAGTTTGCCAAAAAACAGTAGGTAACTTGCCCTGGCATTTTTACTGAGGTTGTGTGAGAAAAACAAAGACATGGAAGATTTGGAGAGGATTAAAATCACAAAGTACGCCGGTGGAACAGGAATTTCTCTAACGTACATGAAAACTAGTCCTGTCCGGATAGGACTTTAGTGTATACCATTATAAATCTATGTATCATTTATTATTTTGTGCAGATGATATCTTTTTAAACTACTAGGGTTTACACTGGCTTTATATTCTGTAGAAGTATTTGGCCTTATATTGTGCTTGATATTGTGTCATTACATCAAGTGCCTGCTATATGCACACATTATTAATCACTTGAGTTCGAGCACTCAGCCAATTCCAATTGAGTAGATGTGCCTCCAGCAGATAAACAGAAATTCACCTTGAGAATGACCTAGAGAATCTATTAGCTTCAGGAATGAGAAAAAAACATACTGATTCTTACAATGCAGCAGAGAAATTGAATTCAAAGACATTGAACAAGACATCTCATTGAAAAGTGAGAAATGACTTAAAAACTTTTTAAAAAAAAAGTCGATCTCAAGGTCATTCTGTGAGGTGTAAAATAAAAAAAGAAAAGTCAAGAAACCACTTAAGCTCAGAGTAAATGAGTATAAGTAAAGAAGACTGTCCTTTTCTGGCTTTATAATTAAAAGGAAAAAATTACGAACAGATCTCAACTACGTAGAAAATAAAACCAATTTTAGCTGTACTTCACTTTCTTTAAAGGGATAGTTCATCCAAAAATGAAAGTTTATCATTATTTACTCCACCCTCATGTGGTTTTAAACCTGTAAGACTTCATCTTCGGAACAAAAATGAAGATATTTTTAATAAAATTTGAGAGATTTCTGAGATTCAGATTGAATTTAGGCTTTTACTCACATATAAACATTGATCTGCGAACACAAACAGAAGCTCAACCGTACTTGCTTGATGCACGAGATCAAACCTCACTGGTTCTTGCGGAAGCTGAAACATGCTGCGTAACACGAGAATGAATCTCATTGGTTCTCGAACATCAAGCAAACATGCTTGAGCTTCCATTTACCACAACTGATGTTTGAGTTAATGAATGTTTATATGTGAATAAAAGCCTGAATTCATCATATAATTATAAATCTATTCATCATATAATGTGATTTTGTCTCATCAGAAAATTTGGACTAAACAGCTCGATTCATGTGGATTTGTTTTACAATCACTTTATGAACTTTCTGAAGCGTTAAAGTGGTAGTTGCGTGGCTGTCAATGGAGGGACAGAAATTGCTCAGATTTCATCAAAAAGATTTTCATTTGTGTTCCGAAGATGAACGAAAGTCTTACGGGTTTGGAACGACGAGGGTGAGTAAATTATGACAGAATTTCCATTTTTGAGTGAACTATCCCTTTAAAGGCTCGGTAAGAGGAAAATGATCAATCCGTCATAACGTCATTGTCCTCATAACTAACTGCCTCAAATCTGTTAATTTACTTATGTTTCTTCACCTATGGATATTTTTAGCCCTTGAACTTTTCGAACATAAACTTTTAACATAATTCGATAAAATTACAGTCATATTTACCTTTACTTACTTACATATGTCTCATAGTTCTTCAAACATGCTTTGTACACTAGCTTTTGATAAAATCTTAGCAGCAAAATTGTTGGTTATGGTGGAAAAGGCACCAGAATTGAAACTTTGGGGTTAGTAAGATTTCTGTTTTGAAAGAAATTAATAATTTAATTCAACAAATTGGTCAAAAGTACAGTATTATATATGGTTAAAAAAAAAAATCTAAACTCAGCAAAAAAGAAACGTCCCTTTTTTAGTATACTGTATTTTAATTTTTGCACATGCACCTGTGGAACAATCCTTAAGATGCTAACAGTTTACAGGCGGAAGAAAATTAATGTCACAGTTCCAATAACTTAGGACATTAAAGAGACCTTTCTACTGACTCTGAAAAACACCAGAAGAAAGATGCCCAGGGTTCCTGATCATCTGCGTTAACATGCCATAGTCCTTCTGCAAGGAGCCATGAGGACTACAGATGTGGACAGAGCAATAAACTGTAAGAATTATTTCTTGAGCGCAGGAATAAATTGCATATTAAAATACGGTAATACAGTTGTATTATGAACATATTTTAAAATATTACTGTTTTTACTGTATTTTTGATCAAATAAATGAAGCCAATACAAAAGTTTGAATGACAGTGTAATCATTTTCACACAATAAATATTGAAATGGTATTTTACTGTGTGTGAAATTTAATAGTTTAGATCTATAATAAGAGTAAATCACAATATTTATACATAAAAGGTATTTGAAAAGTAGCGAAAATAAAACTTTGCACGACAGTTTTAAAGTGACCTTCACTTTTAATAAAAATCAACTCCTGGGACAAAGAAAAGTGTCTGTACTTGAAGAAACACCCACACAAATCAGTCACTTCATTATGGATAGAAATCACGGCACTCAAAACACAAGCGTCCTTCATCGCCTGTCGCGCTCTGTCAAATGAGAATGCAAATGCAGGTCAAGGGCGGCATCTCAAGACACCATCCTCACCTGTCAGTCAGACGAGCACACGCTGCAACCATTTCTCCAATTTGATCCATATTCATGCCCTCATATTCATGCGACCTCAGGTAATGGGGCCAGGGGAGGTTCAATTACCTGCCGCCACAGTAGCATAAGATTTATTAGAGAGGGCCACCCCCTTTAAACATTATAATTCAAAGACGTTTGCGATTCATTAATTCTGCTTCCCACTTCATGATGCCGAGTGTCGTTCCGCCCAGCGATATGAGGGGCGAGCGAGGTATCCCATGCCGACGTGTGGAGTTCCAGCGGTGCCGTGACTGACAGGTCGCTTAATGAGAGCAGAGAGGCACAACGGCAAAGCTGGCGTCTGAATGGGCCCCTTATTGCAGAGCACTGGTCCAATCTGTGTGTAACGCACTTTCACCAAGCAGTGGGTACCATGAGAATGGACCAAGTCTTTTAAATGTTATCAAAGGCCTGTTGTAAGCGTGAGAAGTACAGAATGCCTGTGTTTGAGCTGGTTTAATGTATTTGTGTGGTTAATAGATCCTTCATTGTTTTCCATGCCATTATTATTTATTTACGCTACTTTTCAAATGCCACTTGTGTATTGATTTTGTTTTCCCATTATTCTAGACTCAGAATTTTTATATTTTAAAAATGCTATGAAATGAGTCAAATGTTGCAATTTTATTCCAAAAATGTTGATAATATAATTTCCACCACAGAACACACAATGCATAGATTAAAATGTGATGGAAATTTTGGAAATGTTCAGGACTTTCAGGAGGGTCACAACCCACCAGCTGGGGTATTTCTGTATTTTTGTCTGCTTAACTAAGTTAAGTTAGCGATATTTCGCAAAGAACATTAAACTAAAGCTCATTAAACTCAGACTGAAGCTGTGAGAGAATCTCTTCGACTGCTAAATTTGACGTGAACACAAGATGGCTTGATGGAGCTCAAGGCTAAAGTGACTTCAAAATGGTGCCTCCATATGGCAGCCGTTCAGTCAGTGGATCTCATCCTTGACATCAAACCTCTGATTCTTAATTGGTGGCTTCACCCAACTTGCTGTTTGCATTTCAGATCAGGTGTCAATTAAGTGGAAGACCACAACCTTAGGTAATAAATCAAACACACACACATAAAATCAATTTAATTACATTGACCTGCGGTAGACTTTGATGCTTAACTGATGAGACATATTCTTTCTATGAGTGGTTCTGTTTTCCCAGAGAAACAAATACATTTCCAAAGACCTTTAAATAATTGAATGTGCAATTCTTATCTCAGGTCTAAAGCTTAAGCATGCTTTTGAATTTTGCATGAATAGGTTTATATTCTCTTTGCATACAAGGTTTGTGAATGCAGTGAAAACAATGATCCCATCATTCCTAAAGCACTTTATATAGCAACATATATCAGCAACAGAATCTGTTCCTACACTGCAAAGTTAGAAATCCCAGAATCAAGCATCCCTCCAAGAGATAGGTTTACAAATATGTAACAATATTTAAATGCATCGCCTTTTGTATGCAACTAATCTTAAAATAATTTGAGCAAATTCGAAGACTAAAGGCCAGGATACACCAAGCTGACGGTCGACTGTCAGGCAGTGTCGGGCCATTTTTGAGCGTCGGTCAGCTTAGTTATTTCAGTGTGTTCCGCACCGTTGGCTCTGTTTTTTTGGGCCGATTCAGCATGTTGAATCGGCGTCCGGCCATCAGTGAGAGAGAGAACTCTGATCGGCTGTTTAGCTTAGCAAACGAGTCATTGCTAGAGAATAAGCGAAAGTGAGCAAAGAATTCAAGATGTTACAGACAGAAGGCTATTATAATTTTACATCATTTTACCTGAGCATTCGAATGCACAAATATTTTCATAATACCATGAGCTGACTGGAATGAAGAAAGTGATCGGCGTGATTGATATGGATTTCTGCAGTCCTGGTTTCGGTCTCCCTTTTTGAATGATGAAAATAGACTATTGATACCTACTGATATAGACAGATATTTACTTACACGCAGACACAGAACGCACATGCTAGTTGACAGTCGCCTTTTGTCTTTTTGGTGTGTTCAAGCGAAGCTTTTTGGCTGAGACGAAGCCAACGAGAGGCGACAACACAGTTGGCTTTCATCGCCGCTAGCTCTTTGACGTCATCTTGGTGTGTCCCAGGCTTTAGGTGCTTACCGGACATACGTTTTTAAAAGTTCACCCTTTTTTTTTAATCCTTAAAAGGCATCTTAAGATGCATTTTTTTTTTACCTTGACATGACATCTTAAAATGTGGTGCAATGGTCAAAGACATCCATTTACTTCATGTTTCTAGACCAACAACTTAAACAATACTACTAATAAAAAATTTAAAAATAGTGCATATTATGAACACATCTGAACCAAGTGTGCCACACAAGCCCTGAAAAGTGAAGCCAAAACGTTTCGATCACCCCCAGGTGGCTGGATGCAGTATAGGTCATAAACCCCGCTCTCCATGTAATCAAATGGGACGTGAGAAAAACTAAACAATCAAATTACACTTCAAATATATTTTTTTTCAAAGATGGTTTCTGTCATTTTAGGTAGTTTTTATCACGTTGATATAAGTTCAAGTGTTTTAAACAAGTTTAGTTTTAGTTATTTCAATTGATTGATTGACAGCTGAGATTTACTGCTTCTCTGAGCGAAGTAGTCACTGAGGCACCAACTGGCTTTTTTGGGGGATTTTCAGGAGGAGATTGGAACTGTAACTTTAATTTTTACACTTCCACAATTGTTTATTTCACACCGACATAATGAGTTGTTCTGCAGTAAACTTTACTAACAGATTCTGCAGGACTGTGGGCGGGGCCTTGATACCGCAGCTCCACTTCAATCTCACTACTGCGCAGATTTGGGCTCCAAGATGTCAGCACCATATTGGGACATTAGCAGCTTCACTTTTCCATAATGGAAGAGAGTAAAGGTGCATTGTTCATCTTTTTTTACAGTCTATGATCTGAACATACAAGTCAAGAACAACTTAAAATACCTAATTTTATGCATTGATAATTTAGAAAACACATCACAAAACATTTCATTAGATTACAAAGTGAAATCTGACATTCGATCAATATATTACTGAAGATGTTTCCTATTTCACAGACCCTACAACAGGCTGATCTTCTCTATCCATCTTTTCTAGACAGTTATGGCTGATGCTGTGATAGGCCTCAGGGAACAAGCGCTCTGCAGAGCACACTACGTTTAGATTCAAGGTTTAGGGCTTTTGATAAATGCGCTGTCCCACCAGGTTCACACTTTCTTCCCTCTCCATTTCAGACCACTGTCCTTCACAGGCCATTAGACTATTCACTTCACTGAAGGTCGTACTGTCAGATCCCAGTGAGATCCATAAAGCCCTACCTAAACAGAACAGGCTGCAATCAGCCCCTGAAACAGGTACGAGGAGTCATTCGGCTTCATTTTATCTCTATTCCTCTCCACGTCTGAGTAAACATTTCATCCTTGTGTAATTTTCTCACAACAGAAATTGCTTCAGTCATTTCCGTCTGGTTGGAGCGCTTTTGATGTGTGAGTCGAGACTGCTCTGCAGAGCGCTGTCAGGGCCCGGGAGGAAGACTAGAGAGGTCTGGATTCCCATTTGATTTTCACATTGGCACACACTCTCCCACAAACTCTCTCACGCACAACCTTGGATGCAATGGTGCGAAAATGAAGCGCTGCCAGAGACGGTACCCTCCCAGGCTTGGCCTGAAACTCAACACAAGAAGCTCAATGTGTCTCTTTTTTCTCCCACATCATGACTGTAAGCTGAAGTGCTCAGAAACAAGCTCATCTGCGCCTCCTCCATAAGCGCTGGACACCAGACTCCTTTTATCTCCTCCAATGAAGGTATTTCACTTGTCGGCCTGTCAAAGCGGTGCCAAAGACTCTCTCTTTTTAACGCATTAAGCCAAGGGGAAAAGAAAAGGAAGGAGGGATGGAAAGGAGGGAGGAGAAAAAAGGAAAAGATGCTCAGCACTGCTACAGTATGCAGGCCAAAGGAAATGAGATGTTTCCTTGTCTGGTGAAGTTTAGAAGATGGAATGTAATTTTGTATTCAGGAGCTGCATTGTGATCTAGTGAAATCTGCAAACCTTTCTCAGAACAAACCAAATCACGTGAAGGGCCTTTCACACTGAACGCAATAATTTGGCGCGAATGTTCGGCGCGATGGCGCTCTTGAATCAAAACAATAGATCTTTATGAGGCTATTCACACCGGGCGCGAACAATCACAGCATGAAAAAGTGCTCTTTTTCCCCCCAGATTTTTCCCTGTCGCCCGGCGCAAAACCAGGCCATCCAATTAGATTTGAGCTTAGATCATGCACCTGCTCAGCTGCTGTTGCACAAAAGGGCAAGATTGGTGGTGCAGTTTTGAAAACCGGTGAACACTGGTAAACACAGAAGAAAAGTATTCAAGAAGAGCGAAGAGAATGGATGTTGAGTTCTTGTTATCATTGGTGTCTGAGAAAAGATTTATTCTCACGTTTACTTGTATATTTTTGTATACAGAATATAATTTCTTCATTTTCCACTGAATTATGCGATCTGAAGAGCACTGTCTGTTTTTTTTCCACGTGCGCGAGTCAGGAAGCACATTCACTCTAACCTATGAGATACTTACATGAGGAAAAAAGCATTGCCAGTCAGCGCCACCTAGCGTTTGGTGTGAAAGCTCTGTTCGTCAGCGAAACGCCTCATGTTATTGTGTCGTGTTCAGTATGAAAGGGCCTTTACATCAAATGTCTACTTCTTGTGAGAAATATACGCCAAGTAAGTAAAATAAAAAGTAATTTACAAGAATTGTTTACTTAAAAATTAAAATTATGTCATCATTTAGGCCCTGTTTACACTAGTGTGTTTACGTTTTAAAACGCATAACTTTTGCTAGATACGCCTGTCATCTACACTACTCCGGCATTTTCGATTATCAAAAATGGAGACTTTCAAAAACGCTGCAGAACCCTTTTTAGTTTGAACATGCGTTTTCAGTTGTGTAGTGTGGACGGAGATCGTTTCTGAAACGCAGGTGAAACGCCAGTATAAACAAGGATTGTTTTCATTTTAAAACGGCATTTTAAAACGAAAACACACTAGTGTAAACAGGGGCTTACTTTCTTTCTCCTGCGAAACACAAAATCAGATATTTTAACTGCATACAAGACATTAGATATTTCAACTATTTTAACAGTTTTCGTCCATACAATGAAAATCAATGCAGTCCAAAACGTATGGTCAAAAATGTTTTTTCAAAATGTTGTACAGGTTTGTAATGACATCAGGGTAAATGATGACAAATTTTGAAAAAACAAACTGGGTAAACTATCCCTTAAATTCATAAATCTAAATGTCAAACTTTATTCCAAA
Source organism: Hypophthalmichthys nobilis (assembly GCA_037950665.1). Lineage (NCBI taxonomy): Eukaryota > Metazoa > Chordata > Actinopteri > Cypriniformes > Xenocyprididae > Hypophthalmichthys > Hypophthalmichthys nobilis. The sequence continues at coordinate 7,895,994 of CM075472.1, forward strand.
ACACACCTATTAATTTAAAAACGGCACCTAGACAAAGTTCGCTGGTCATCCTGGACACTTCAAATACACTCATCAAAATGAACAAAGCAGTTTACAGTGTCTTTCAGACACAATGTTAATTCAAGACAGACTGCTAAGTAGGTAAAACAATTGTGCAGGCATTACAATGATTTACGGCTCCAAAAAGTTGTTTATTCAAGAAAGGCCTACAATGTAAAGATCTAATTTGTCAGCTTGTCAACAGCTATTGTGTCGAGTGCAACCAGAGCATTTTTACGAGCACAATTTTGTATGCTGGTCCTGTCAAAGGCTGAGCTCACCTTGAGCAAATCATACCCTTCAATGCCCATATTAATATTCTCATTTATCTTCAACTACACTGAGAACTCAAATGCTGAATATTTTGCTAATTACGACGAGACCTTGCGGCTTTGACCTTATCAGGCTGTAATTAGCGTCTCATTAGGAAACAGTTTACCACTGATGTGAGACCTGTCGACACTTGCAGGCATGTAATCCCATTCAGTTCCTAAGGAAGGACGTTTCGCCGTCAACGCAGTCGGGCGAAGCAGAGGGCGGTGCAAGCCATGAATTGAGAAAGACCCTGAGGTCTTCTGCCGGGTTAAGAGGTGCTCATCTAATTTTTCTTCCTTTTAAGTTTGCACTTAGGAAAAAACAGCCTCCGGAACAGGGGGTGATAACATCTGTTGTAGGTGTTGGCAAGCAACGACAGAGCATCATTATTACAGCACTTCGAATGGCTCTGTGCATGTTCGAGCAATCAAACACTGTGTACTTCTAATTAAAGCCCAGCTCTGATTGCTAACGGAAGCGACAAAAGAAAAAAGTTGACGTGAAATGTGAAAATACACGTCAGGCGAAGAGGGGAGAGTAATGAGGTAGGGAGGGGACGGGAAACAGTGTGAATTGGTTTCGTGATGGAATCGGTGAGCTGAGGAATGAGATGGAACAGCACTGAAAAATTAAGTTTTTCCCCAGTAGATTGCTGCCGGAGGGTCCCGTCGCACCAACCGCAGTCTCATTACTTTCCTTCATAGGCTGGAGGGAAAACCAATTAACTCAACAGCTGGATGAAGAAGAGACACTAGAGGAAGATGGACAGAGAAAGACAGCCCAAGACTGAATTTCATATTAACATGACAGAGCCACTGTAGACTTGAAATATGGATAGCGGTGACAGTAATGGTTTTATGCGCTAAATCATGCTACATTGCATGAGCTTAAAGGGATAGTTCACCCAAAACTAAATATTATTTACTCACCTTCATGCGGTTACAAACCTGTTTGACTTCCTTTCTTCTGTGGAACACAAAAGATATTTTGAAATATGTCTTTCTCTGTTTTTTTTGTTGTTGTTGTTGTTATATATATATATATATTCTAATTTTCATTCAAGATCAATTTTTCTAATATTCTAAGCATGATTTTAGGAGAGACAAACCAAGAATTACAGAATGAACGGGAGCCATTTCATACAAATCAAAGTGTTTCACACACTGAATTGCAGGAAACCACTAACAAAATCCTAATGGTGGCAGGCTGACTCCCACATGCCATGTTCTTGCAAAATGCAGGCTTATCATTTTACCTCTTTCTGAGGTAAAAATTGCAACTATAGGAGTGGGACGCTTTGCAATAAAGCATTGTGCAATGATGCCATAACTTCTCCCTACACGACACACACGTACACAAGTCTAGACCAAGTGTACAACTAATATTCAAACATCCTTTGTGCGAATTAAAAAAAAAAAAAAATTAGAACTTTTTTGGGCAAATATTGTTTTATTTATGTGGGACAACTTGCAAAACAAATCTATGGTCGATGACAGAAGTGAGACTGTTGCAGTGCAAGAATCTGAATATTGCAACAGAGTGTCAAAACACTGACAGGGTTCACAGCAGGGAAGAGCTTTTATTGACAAGTTCCCTATCTCTCTGATGGCCTAAAGCCCAGTTTTCAGCATCTATCATGGCAAACTTTGACAAAACAACCCTGCAGCTATCTAGTCTGAGATCGTATTGCATGACACTGAAATATGGGGGTGACATTTCAGATTTCATTGTGAACTATGTAGGATGGAGGTAGAGAGATGGAATAATAGCCGCCCTGATATGCCATTTGACACACTGTTTCTCTGCATGGTGTCTAGAAAACATGTTTTTGATGTCTGGAATCGAGGACATGAGAGATTTTTATGGTATTTCTTAAAATGGTGCAGCTAAATGCTGAGGGCAAATTTAAAATTCAAGTTCTACTTATAATATTTTCCAGGAATAAGATTCTTCAATTCAAAAGGACTCAGACGAGAGTGGGTTGTCATCATATGCAGTCATCAAATTTAATAATACTCTCCTCTCCACTCTTTGATGTTCAGGTTGGTGGTTCTGTCAATCTGATGCGATATTATGGAGACAGATATGAACGCTGACGATTCTCTGAGTTTAAGAGGTGTTGAGGACATCAGTGTAGTCAGTGGGTTAGAGGCAGCTGTCTGGACCGGAGGGCATTTAAGAGTTTGGCAGCTGGCACCATTGAATTTCATCTCCATGTCAAGTTTCCAGCCATGCAGAAAGAAGTAGGAAACATGCAATGACAAAGAGAGATGCTAAGACTGATGTCAAAAGTGATAATAGTAACAACTATAAGACTAAGGTCAAAAGTGAGTTTAAAGTGACAGTGGAAGAAGACATGATGCTTGTGTTTTTCCTAACTTTTCCACTGCCACTTATATACGCAATACATATACATTACCATTCAAAAGTTTGGGGTCAGTACAATTTTTTTTTTTTTTTGAAAGATTTATACTTAATTCTGCAAGGATTTCGATCAAAAGTGGCAGTAAAATACATTTACTGTATAATGTTACAAAAGATATGCATTTCAAATAAATGCTATTCTTTTGAACTTTCTATTCATGCAATTCTGAAAAAAAAAAAATTTCCATTGACAAGTGACATGAATATAGTAGAATAAAAATGTTTTTTTTTTTGAGCACCAAATCAGCATATTACAATGATTTCTGAAGGATCATAAAACAGCTTTGCCACCACACAAATAAATTAAATTTTACAATATATTCATGAATATTATATATATATATATATATATATATATATATATACAGTGGGTACGGAAAGTATTCAGACCCCCTTAAATTTTTCACTCTTTGTTATATTGCAGCCATTTGCTAAAATCATTTATGTTCATCAGCACCCCATGTTGACAGAAAAACACAGAATTGTTGACATTTTTGCAGATTTATTAAAAAAGAAAAACTGAAATATCACATGGTCCTAAGTATTCAGACCCTGTGACACCCATATATTTAACTCAGGTGCTGTCCATTTCTTCTGATCATCCTTGAGATGGTTCTACACCTTCATTTGAGTCCAGCTGTGTTTGATTATACTGATTGGACTTGATTAGGAAAGCCACACACCTGTCTATATAAGACCTTACAGCTCACAGTGCATGTCAGAGCAAATGAGAATCATGAGGTCAAAGGAACTGCCTGAAGAGCTCAGAGACAGAACTGTGGCAAGGCTAAGATCTGGCCATGGTTACAAAAAAATTTCTGCTGCACTTAAGGTTCCTAAGAGCACAGTGGCCTCCATAATCCTTAAATGGAAGACGTTTGGGACGACCAGAACCCTTCCTAGAGCTGGCTGTCCGGCCAAACTAAGCTATCGGGGGAGAAGAGCCTTGGTGAGAGAGGTAAAGAAGAACCCAAAGATCTCTGTGGCTGAGCTCCAGAGATGCAGTCGGGAGATGGGAGAAAGTTGTAGAAAGTCAACCATCACTGCAGCCCTCCACTAGTCGGGGCTTTATGGCAGAGTGGCCCGACGGAAGCCTCTCCTCAGTGCAAGACACATGAAAAAACACCTGAAGGACTCCAAGATGGTGAGAAATAAGATTCTCTGGTCTGATGAGACCAAGATAGAACTTTTTGGCCTTAATTCTAAGCGGTATGTGTGGAGAAAACCAGGCACTGCTCATCACCTGTCCAATACAGTCCCAACAGTGAAGCATGGTGGTGGCAGCATCATGCTGTGGGGGTGTTTTTCAGCTGCAGGGACAGGACGACTGGTTGCAATCGAGGGAAAGATGAATGCGGCCAAGTACAGGGATATCCTGGACGAAAACCTTCTCCAGAGTGCTCAGGACCTCAGTAATATAACAAAGAGTGAAAAATTGAAGGGGGTCTGAATACTTTCCATACCCACTGTATATGAATATAGAAAACATTTTAAATTTTAATAATGTTTCACAATATTACTGTTCTTATGGCATTTTAAACTAATAAATGTAGCCTTAGTAAGTATGAGAGAAGTGGTTTTTTTTTTTTTTTTTTTTTAAATCTTATCGACTGCTAATATGTCTATAGAATTATATTAAAAATATATTTATATAAAATATAAAAAATATTATTATAAATAATTATCTTATTTATTCATATAATCTGAAAACAAAAACCTCTCAAATAGAAAAAACAACACAATGTCTTTTTTTTTTTTTTTTTTTAAATGGCCAAATATAACACTATTGGGTCTATGCCATGAAAAACTTTTATTATTAGGCATGTTTGTGTATTAAACAGGTGCCAAATAAAACAGGACACAAAAGAAACCCTTGAGATTAACACAAAAGGCACACACACACACACACACACAAAAAAACATGTTCCATTATAGCAAGGTACAATACATGATTTCTCATTAGTGGACACTGAATAGAGCAATCCGTCATTGACTGAACACGCAACTGTTCAGTGATCCACTTTCTGTATTTCAGTTCAAATTCAGGAAAGTGTTTTCTCAGATAGGATCCTCCAGCCATAAATGGCAGTAAAGAGCAAGAACACGCCTACTGCTCATCACTCACACGTTTTTCTAATAAAGTGCATAAACATCTCTCATCAATCCATAATTCAACCTCCTTTTTCTGTAGTGATATACTATAAAAAAAGAAAAGTACAGAACGAACTGGAAAGAATGGGGGGAGGGGGGATGGGGGGGGGGAGGGGATATGCAAAATATGCAAATCATTTGGTGTATTATTCACAAATTAGGAAATGATAACAGATAAAGTGAGGAGTTGGAAATTAAGTCATCTTCTGTCAAATGAATTTTAATTATAGTTTGACTTGTCAAATGAACAAAAAATAGGAATGGTGATGGGTAAAAAAATACCCTAATTAGTATGCTTAGAGCCTTGATTTCAGTTGAATAATGATTGGAAATGAGAATGCAACATTTCTTGTTTTTATATATTATCTATGATCTGATTCATGCGTAACTGTCAACCACCCATACAACAAAAATGAGCGGAATCGCTAAATACACAAAGTGACAGCAAGTTATATCTCACTGACAGGAATAAATAGACATTTCTTAGAATAGTAGCTAACTGTATTAGCATCGATTCAGCTCCTAAGCAACACGAGAAGTGCAAACCTGGAATTTACGGCAGGCCTGTCATTTGGAAACCACTTATATCCAAGGCCAATGCACTGAAGATCATTATCTTGTGTTAAGAACATAAAACCCAGACCTGTGAGCAACAGATGACAGTAATGTGGTCTAATAAGCCATTTTATGCCCTTTCCTACCCAGACAGGTTTACATTTGAAGAAAGCCAATGGATACATTAAGAGCATGAAGCAGATTTCCACCTCCTTCATCTTGCTAACAACTAGAATCATTTCATCTTGATAAATGGTGCAATATCCAGTAAAACACGATAGAGTTACCTACAACTTCTCAGATCTTTGAGATAAATTACACATAAGAAAGACGACAAGCTACACGTTAACAATATCATTTGATTTTGGGGAACAGCTATAGATAAGATAGCAAGCATTCAGGGATTTTTTAATTGGCTGAGCCATCAAAAATGGAACATCAAGTTCACTAAATATCCAGACATATAACCAACATAACATATCAGAAGATCTCCAGACAACAGACTGCTATAATTTAATAATTCACTGCAGGGTCTGGAGAAATTTCATATTCAATAAATTAAATACACACTGTGGTCTTGGCCACTGCATTTTTTAATAGTCCTACAGAAGAATTGCAGAGCCTTGTGCAGATAAATAAAAGGTAAAAGCTACAAAATAAAAAAAGGCATTTAACCACAGACATAGCTCCACTAAAGAGAAGCCAACAATGGCTTCCAGTTTTCTCACGGTTCAGATAAGACCCCCCTCCTCAGGCGTGTTGGACTGAGAGGTTAATCTCTGGAGTCTCTGTGAACAATAAGTCAATGCACGCTGTATGCATCAATGTGGCTAGTGTTCCCTTGTGAGCTTAGCCACCAGAAACGAAACCTAATGGGGTCAAGCATCCTGGCGGAAATCCTATACGAGGCACCTCTGCTGAACTCCGGGGTACAGCGTTTAGCATTCCGATTCATGAAGGGAAAAAGATCCACGCTCCAAGCAAGAGAGGGCTGAATAGATTAACCAGAGCTGGTGGCATGTGTTAAATTTGTTAGCATGTGAAAGGACACACAAGATTGGGGCACATGAAGGGCCAAGTTGATGGTTAACCATGGCTTTGCTGATTCAGTCTCCAAGTCTCAAACAATGGAATGAAGTTAATTAAGTCCTGGGAGGGTTCACTGAACAGCGTTTAATGAATTTCAAAACATCTCTATCTAAAAATAACATTGAGGAAATCAACTGTTTTTATTCAGGAACTGGGCAGTATCGGTTATGATAGAGCAACATTTTCAACTGCAGTCAACAGGAAACAGCATTTGCAACTTATTTTACTTCTGTAATGGAGAGGAAGAAGAATTCCTAGAAAAATATAATATATGGCGGGACTTGACTGAAGTCATCAGAAATTGACTGGATCATGAAAACTGGTCTCTATATGACAGATGATTGGAAGAGAGGGATTGAATTTTTAATATTATACACTGCTCAAAAAAATTAAAGGAACACTTTGAAAACACGTCAGATCTCAATGGGGAAAAATATCATGCTGGATATCTATACTGATATGTTAGGAACAAAAGGATGCCACATCGTTTGATGGAAATGAAAATTATCAACCTACAGAGGACTGAATTCAAAGACATCCTGAAAATCAAAGTGAAAAAATTATGCAGCAGGCTAGTCCATTTTGCTGAAATTTCATTGCAGCACCTCAAAATGGTACTCAGTAGTTTGTATGGGCCCCATGTGCTTGTATGCATGTCTGACAACGTCGGGGAATGCTCCTTATGAGACGATGGATGGTGTCCCGGGGTATTTCTTCCCAGATCTGGACCAGGGCATCACTGAGCTCCTGGACAGTCTGAGGTGCAACCCGGGGGCGTCGAATGGACCAAAACATAATGTCCCAGAGGTGTTCTATTGGATTTAGGTCAGGCGAGTGTGGGGGCTTCATCCTCCAGGAACTGCCTGCATACTCTCGCCACATGAGGCCGGGCATTGTCGTGCACCAGGAGGAACCCAGGACCCACTGCACCAGCGTAGGGTCTGACAATGGGTCCAAGGATTTCATCCCGATACATAATGGCAGTCAGGGTGCCATTGTCTAGCCTGTACAGGTCTGTGCGTCCCTCCATGGATATGCCTCCCCAGACCATCACTGACCCACCACCAAACCGGTCATGCTGAACGATGTTACAGGCAGCATAATGACCCTTACCTGCTCTCATCTGTGAAAAGCACAGGGTGCCAGTGGCGGACCTGCTAATTCTGGTGTTCAATGGCAAATGCCAACTGAGCTCCAAGGTGCCGGGCAGTGAGCACAGGGCCCACTAGAGGACGTTGGGCCCTCAGGCCACCCTCATGAAGTCTGTTTCTGATTTTTTGGTCAGAGACATTCACACCAGTGGCCTGCTGGAGGTCATTTTGTAGGGCTCTGGCAGTGCTCACCCTGTTCCTCCTTGCACAAAGGAGCAGATACCGGTTCTGCTGATGGGTTAAGGACCTTCTACGGCCCTGTCCAGCTCTCCTAAAGTAACTACCTGTCTCCTGGAATCTCCTCCATGCTCTTGAGACTGTGCTGGGAGACACAGCAAACCATCTGGCAATGGCACGTATTGATGTGCCATCCTGGAGGAGTTGGACTGCCTGTGCAACCTCTGTAGGGTCCAGGTATCACCTCATGCTACCAGTAGTGACATTGACCCTAGCCAAATGCAAAACTAGTGAAAAACAGCCAGAAAAGATGAGTAGGGAAAAAAATGTCAGTGGCCTCCACCTGTAAAACCATTCCTGTTTTGGGGGTCGTCTCATTGTTGCCCATCTATTGCACCTGTTGGTAATTTCATTAACACTAAAGCAGCTGAAACTGATTAACAACCCCCTCTGCTACTTAACTGACCAGATCAATATCCCAGGAGTTTAACTGACTTGATGCTATTCTCTGATTAAAAAGTGTTCCTTTAATTTTTTTGAGCAGTGTATAAATATATATATATATATATATATATATATTTGAGATTCTTGAAATTTTAAATATTTTAGACATGACATTATCCATATACACTACAGTTCACTCTCTGTCTATTCATCAAAGAAACCAGCACAACTGTTTTAAACATTGATAATAATAAAAGATTTTATTAAGCGCCAAATCAGCATATTAAAATGATTTTTATCCTGTATCACTGCATGAATCAGGTAACACTGAAGACTGGAGTAATGATGCTGAAAATTCAGCTTTGCATCAAAGGAATGAATTACATTTAAAAAAATATATTCAAATAGAAAACCATTATTTTAAATTGTAAAAAATATTTCACAATATTACTGTTTTTATTGTATTTTTGATCACTTAAATGCAGCCATAGTGAGCATAAGATACTTTCAAAAAATGTTTTTAAAAATCTTACAGACCTCAAAGTTTTGAACAGTAGTGTATATGTATAGGTATATGTATATAATACAATGTTAAATTAACTTTAAAAAGCTAAAGTTCAGATAAATATTTCATTGGCCCACCCAAATTAAAATGTATTAGGCAAAATTAAAATATAGTGTGCAAGTGAATGACTCTGCAAGCCATTAAAATGATCATTAATGATGTACAATGACAAAATCATAAAGTATGATATAATACATTAATATGGTAACATGCATGCAATTTTATGCATTACAGTAACAAATGTATATAACAGGGGTCCCTGCTCCATCTCTATGGGGTCCTTAGCTTAAAGAAGACCACTTCTTTTTTTTACAAGGACAACAGATGCTTTCTTATTATCGACTTCAAATACGCACGAAAAAGCTGAAAGTAAAGAGAACATAGAAAGTTATCCCCTGTGCCTTGAAGAAATTCATTAAAGCAGCTGACAACAGCTGTCGGGCCTGAGCTCAAGTCCTGTTGACTGTTTCTCAAAGCGCAGCAGAACACCTTTAATCAGTTTCTTTGTGGAGGCCCTATGGAAATATGCCATAGAAAACCGGTTGTTGGACGACCTCCCATAACCCAGGCCTGAGGTTGAATCTGGCAAGCTTTCCATCCTGTCAATGACAGCAACTACAGCTCGCCGAAGAGTTATTACTACTGTGGGGCACAGGAGGACACAGCTAAAGACAGCAAACCGGAGCAGATGCGGCAAAGTCAGAGTAGAGCTCCGCAAGACCTAGACAACATCTTTAATGTTTAGAAGTACACGATCAAGACATCTCCTTAGAAAGTACAACTTCTCTCTCAGAGGATGTTCATAACTCATACATAATTTATCTAGTGAACTCTATGTTCTCACAGTGCTGAAAGCTCTGAATGACAAGGTGTATCCGCTGTTATGACACGTGCACAGCGTGGCTGTGAGACTCCATGCCAAAAACCACAGGTGAAGATTTTCATAATATGACGCTGGGTTTGAAGCACTCCCTCTCTCACTCTCTTTATGAGATTATGGGCCAGTTGCAGTTGATTGCGCCCCAGGAGACAGGCAGAGCATTACGGGTATTCGGAGAGATGCTCGGCTCAGTCTAAGCACAGGCAGGGGGATTTAGAGGCCCTGTGGGACGCCCCGCAGCTGCAAACCTCCACATTTAACCATTATGATAGGGGCACCATTGTGACCGGAGAATTTAAAACAAGCTATCATTCCAACTGTTACTCAACAGTCACAACCTTTAACCTAACTGTTGACCACAATGCATTTATCCTCCTCCGACCTTTTATTAAAATCTAAAGCACCTGCTTCAAATTCAAAGCATATCATTTCACACAATCCTGCAGTGACAGAGGCCTCGGCTAATGCCGCTACTCAAAAGGCAGCATGAGAGAGGGAATCTCATTGTGGATGCAGAAAGACTAAAGAAAAGTGGAGTATCCTATTACACAGCCAAACGCTGCTGAATGAGAAAATGGAGGGAGTCTTTTTTGTGTTTGTTTCTTTCTATTTTTTCACCAGATAAATGGCACAGAGGACAATTTTTCCAGTTCAAATGTTGTGCCAGATGATTAAAAAAAACATGATGTGTTAAAAAAAACATAATGGGTGCCTGTGAGCCGCCGAATGTTGTTCCTTGCTAAGAATATAAATCTTTTGTGCCATGTTAGAGTGAACTTCACTGTAACCAAGGTCTGTGTGCACACTTAACAATCCATCAAATTACATGTATAAAAAAAAGTTAGCCATGGGATTAAAGATGCAAATTTATGCAAATTTGTGCACCTCATACACTCCATCTTTATAATTAATGGCTAGTACTGCTTCAAAACAAGTCGAAGCGGTATTGTGCAGCACAATAATCAGTGTTTGCTCTCTATGCAGAGGTCAGCCCCATAGGCACGTGTTCAAGATCAAGGCAAAACAAAATATCATAAATACTTGCATGAAAGAGATCCATTAGAGTACTGAGAAAACGACAATTCTGTATGTTAATAAAGGGATAGTTCATCCAAAAATGAAAATTCTGTCATCATTTACTCACCCTCAGGTTGTTCCAAACTTGTATAAATGTCTTTGTTCTGTTTAACACAAAGGAAGATATTTTGAAGAATGTGGGAAACTGAACAGCTCTGGGGCACCATTGACTTCCATAGTATTTTTTTTCCCTACTATTGAAGTCAATGGTGCCCCAAAGCGTCCTGGTTACAAACTTTCTTCAAAATATCTTCCTTTGACATTTATACAGATTTGGAACAACCTGAGGGTGAGTAACAGAATTTTCATTTTTGGGTGAACTGTCCCTTTAAGTGGCAGACCCTAATAATTAAAAAGACAGCTCACCAAAAAATGAAAATTCTATCATTTACTGAAACTCATGTCATTCCAAACCTATGGAAGCTTGTTCCCGCCACTAAATAAAAAATAAAAAAAGGTAATTGCGACTTTTTATCTACAATTCTGACTTTTTTTCTCACAATAGCAAGTTTACATCTCACAATACTAAATCCTTTTCTCAATATTGCAAGATATAAACTTGCAATTTCGAGTTATGCCATAAATGCAAAATATAAACTATTGCTAGAAATAAAGTCAGAATTGCGAGTTATAAAGTCAGAATTCTGAGTTATAAACTCACAATTGCGAGAAATAAAGTCAGAATTGCGAGTTATGTCAGAATTACGAGATATAAACTCACAATTCTGACTTCTTTCTCTTTTTTGTGATTCTGACTTCTTTTCTTAGAATTATGAGATATAAACTCGCAATTGCGAGTTATAAAGTCAGAATTGCAAGATATAAACAATTCTGAGAAAAAAGTCAGAATTCTGAGATATAAACTCGCAATTGTGAGATAAAAAGTCGTAATTACCTTTTTTTTTATTCAGTGGAAGAAACAAGCTTCCATACAAAACTGTATGACCTCTGTGAAGCACAAAATATATTTGAAGAAACTAACTCCAAACAACATGATTGTATGGACAAAAAGAAACATAAAAAACATCTTATTTTGTGTTCCACAGAAGAAAGAAAAACATACTGGTCTGGAATGACATGAGGTTGAGTAAATGATGAGAGGATATAAATTTTTGGGTCAACTATCCCTTTAAGATGAAGACATCACAGCTGAAGACGTGCAAAAGTGCAGCTGGAACAGTAAAACGGGATTTGCTACCGTGGGAGAACTGACTGACCCTAATATGTTTTTTTGGAGCTCCAGAACTAAAATTCTTAGTGTGTTATTTCAAGAACATGTTTAGAAAGATTCACTTCTAGTTACATCAGATAAATGGGAGATGGTGCTTTCATAACATTTTTTTTTTTTTTTTTTTTTTTTTTAAGAATTATTCTGTCCAGAAAAGTTATCAGTCTATCCCATGATGTAGAAACAACATCAAAGATCAAGCTCTCTTGATGCAGAAATACTGAGCTAATTATGATTCGTGTCCTGGCTAACAGAGAATAAATGAACTACGTGACTGGCACTGACAGACCATGAGGCTGGGTGCATGCATCTATCTTGGTTTATAAAAGCGATTTGGATTAACTGTGGAAAAACAGAAATCAACAACAAATGCTTCATGCTTTGCAATATATCCTGCATTAATGTTTTCAGATTTCTCTGACAGAAAACAGAGTGTGATAAATGATGGCTGAGAAACATGAGAGACCATAATGAGGGATTTCCATTTATGGCATGAAGATGACAGTCTTTGAAGTGCCTTCAGTCCAAAGCACATAACAAGGAAATGATGCAGGACTGAAAGCAATCCAGCATGAAAAAAACCTCCAGTCATTTAAATCCCAGACATTTTAAGGGAATGAAGATACACACAGACCCAAAAAACAAATAAACTAATGGTTTTGTAGATGGTGGAGTGTCATTCAGTGATGAATGCAGAAAGGCCCTTCGGTTAATGAAAAGCAGTTCTAAATGGGTCGTCCTAATGGGCACTTTAAATAAAAGATGACATACCCAATGTTAATGAAATAACAAATATGGAGAGCATTTGAATATGTCCACGTCAAGGGGACTGACGTACACTGACAGCGATCGTGTCCACAAAGCAACTGGAAGTCATTCAGTTCAATGAGAGTTGGCGAATTGACCACAGGTCATAAAACAAAATAAAACAAAAAGATAATCATATGAGCAGTGCAAATGAGCAAATGAGCAGTGACGTGATGCGGCGACTATCTAACCTGATACAGTTACAGTCAATTATCAACGTCTACTAGCAAACAATAGCACAAACATTTGCATCATCCTATTTGCTCCCTTTAAGTGTAAACAAGGCTTTATAATGCCTTTGTTCAGATGGTTCATTTGAATGAACAGGTTCAAATAATCGATTTACTGGTTGAGCTGTCTTGTTTTTGGTACCAAAATATTGAGTCAAAAACTGTTATTCACTGTTTTTGATTCTGTTACATTAATTAGGTGCTTTCTAGGTTTAGTAGATATATTTACAGTAGTCTACATTTATCAGTTCAAATTGAATGCAATTATTAAATGCAATTACCTTATTTGAGAAACTGATTGCTAAATTTTATCATCCAATTGTTATATATATTAAAAAAAATATTGCCCTCTAAAATGCTTCAGTGTACAATAGTTAGTATGTTTTGTTCAAGACTATCATGGCAAATTGTTACTAGATTTATGTTTTGGCAAATTGGTGGCTAATTCGCATGAATTCGTATTCATATAATTTTGTACGATCTGCTTACGTCCCACTGAAGGTTAGGTTTAGGGGTAGACCAGACCTTCATGCTTACTTTTCTTCTAAAAATTGTAAGTTTTTACATAGCACAAATTCGCCACCTCACAAAATAGTTACGTTTTCTGATGAGTCCGAGTTGGTTTTGTTAGCAGCGTGTAACTACTTTTTATAATGTTACATGGTAGTTTGATTGTAGTACTTTAAATTCTGAGAAACTTGCAGCTTGTTTCAAATTAGCTTCCCAACATTGTTTAAATGAATGTGTAAGTGTGTACTAACTGTAAACAGAAACAATTTTTACCTCCTTGCGTTCCAAGAGCACTGGAAGTCGAATGTTCACAGGTAACCCAGGGTGACAGATCAATCCACTCACCTGGGTTAGAGGAAAAGTGAATTCTGTTCTACAGTAGATCTATTCGCTGATAAACTCACCCACCGGGCCAATAAGAAGATGATCTTTCTGATTTCATTAAATCAAAACTTTTGAACAGGATGAAGAGGTCCACATTTTTCGCTTGAATATCATTTTTTTTTTTTCATTTAGTACTGCCCTTCGGAAGCAACAGAAGATACTTGCATGTTTCCCGGAAGACAAATTAAATACAATTTACCTTGATCTTCAAATTCCAAATTTCGGAATTCCAAATTTTTTTCACCCCCCATCTATTAATGCATCATGTTTTTTTCTGGAGCATCAGTGAATGTTTGAGCCTTTTTTAAAAGTTGTGTTTGAGTCCCTCAGTTGTCCTCAGTGTGAAAAGACGGATCTCAAAATCATACAGTCACTGCTGGAAATGGTTCAAATATGCAAAAAATGCTGGAAAACTGAAGAATCTGCAGGACCTGGAGATTTTTTCTGAAGAACAGAGCTCAGTTTATCTGCTCAGGACAAACAAGGGACTCATGAACAACCATCACAAAACAAAAAAACAGTCGTAGATCATCCAGGTAACCACACACAGTATTAAGAATCAATGGTTCACATACTTATGGATGGGGTTATTTTAATAAATTCTGCTATTTTTTTTGTCTTATGGATTATATGTAAACATCTTTTATGTAAAATATCTTACTCAGGACAGTACTAAATAAAAAATAACATGCATTTTTTATTATCTCCCTTATTTTGTTAAAATTATTAACATTTTCACAGATTCTGCAAGTGGTTCACATACTTTTTCTTGCAACTGTATGTGTGTATCTACGGTATGTACACAAACTTGTATGTTAGATTCGATTAATCGATTTCACAGCACTTTCATTAACGTTTAAACGGAACTTTTGCAACTGTCTATTTGACGAGACTAGTATAACAAGCCTATAAGCAAGCTTAAAGGATTAGTTCACTTTCAAATGAAAATTACCCCTAGCGTTACTCACCCTCAAGCCATCCTAGGTGTATAGTACATTTTGTTCTTTCTGATGAACACAATCTGAGATATTTTAATAAATATCCTGACGCATCTGAGCTTTATAATGGCAGTGAGTGGGACCAACAAGTATGAGCTGAAGAAATTGCTTCCATCACACATCCATCCATCATTAATATATTAACGTCAGGATATTTATTAAAATATCTCCGATTGTGTTCATCAGAAAGAAGAAAGTCATATACACCTAGGATGGCTTAAGGGTGAGTAAAGCTTGGGGAAACTGAACCCACTGCGAGAGCCATAGAGAAAACAAACGCATGCAAAATCTGAGGTAAAATGACTAGTATTTCCAAGTCGACTAGCCGCAGCAGTATTGTTTAATCGACTAGTCTCGCACATCCCTAAGTGTGACAGAAACAGAGTTCTAACATTCTGTGTGTGGATCTTATTATGACGATATCAGCAGACGGCCATGTTAGCTTTTGCAGATGGTCAAACAAGCCTGAATGGGTAATCGATTTGATAAAAAGCAGAAAAAACGATTTCTCTGCCAACAAAAAAACACTGAACTGAATGAAAATGGATTTATCTGAGTTAACAGATTTTGGAGAGAAAAATACATTCCCAGCTGTGCTTAATGCAGACTCTGTATATGACAAGATGGAGGTTTCTAGGACACAGAATATCTCATTTTGAGGGAGCGTAAACATCTTTATTCCATAAAGTCCACTCAAAAAAAGATAAGTGATGCAAAAAAGGCCCTGGCTTTCATCTGTGTGTAAAACTATAACTCTATTACAGATGTATGTCCTAGATAGCACATGCACGCTTCTAAGATGTATGCTGAAGAGAGTTTCATCTGGAAAACATCTGTTGTGTTCAAACATCTGATAAACGTCTCAGAAAAAGCAGTTTTACATACATTCTAAACCATAAGCATCTTCTAAATGTCTATTTAACGTCTGACAGGAAACCTCTTAGAGACATATTGCAGATGGGCAAACACTCTAAAAAAATACAAGTTGCAGATGTAAATGCAGACATCAAATAGAGGTCTCTGTGATGTACTTCAGAAGTTCACACATATAATCAGAGTATGTGTATTTGGCGTGCTGTCCGAGGGGAGGGCTCCGTGCTTGGAATTTGGTCCGAACCCAGGAATTTGATACTCCCCCCTTATCCCTGGCTGGGATAGGAACCAACCAATAGTGAGGAGTTTGGCTGGTGGAGGGATGCAGAAAACTGCCGAGGAACAGAGGTGACCGGCAATTTTTGTGTGTGTATTTTAATGTTCAGATTATCACATTGTTAGCTTAGCAACATGCTAATGCAAAATGCTCCATTCATGACAGACTGTAATTAATAGATGACAAATGGGGCATTCTCCTCGGATCTGTTCACGGCATTGGAATTATGCATTTCTATGGCAACAATATTAATGTTCGAATCTCTGTAATATGTGTAATCAATTGACAAAACCACAATATAAAATGTAATAGATGTTTTGCAAATGCTTTATTAATAAACTTGGCTGGTAAATAGTTTATTTATAGAGGACACTAGATTGTCATTCAACTCAAACAGTATTTTTTGTCATTTGTTTATTTTCAGATTATTCTTGCATTATTAAGGCATTAACAATAGTTAATTATAGGAAATATTAGACAGAAATATTATGAAATAATTGCTTAATTACATTTTAATGCTGAAGCCATGCCATTTTGAGTGTGGAGCTCTCAGAAAATTGAGAATTTACAAGTTCTACAAGGATGTGAACACTAACAAATCAGAATTGCGTATTTACGGTAATTCTGACATGGCGTAAAGTGAACACAACTGAACTCCCAGGTGCTTGGGGTGAAAAAGCTATTTGTGCTCACGCTTTTTTTTTTTAACATCCCACCACAAACATTGCATTTTTAAGCACCATGCAAAGTTAAAAACAGTCCAAGTCTAGTTGTGTTTGAACACAAAAACACATCCTAAGAAATTACCTGTGCGATAAGGGTCAGGTCATTTTTTTGTCTTATGGATTATATGTAAACATCTTTTATGTAAAATATCTTACTCAGGACAGTACTAAATAAAAAATAACATGCATTTTTTATTATCTCCCTTATTTTGTTAAAATTATTAACATTTTCACAGATTCTGCAAGTGGTTCACATACTTTTTCTTGCAACTGTATGTGTGTATCTACGGTATGTACACAAACTTGTATGTTAGATTCGATTAATCGATTTCACAGCACTTTCATTAACGTTTAAACGGAACTTTTGCAACTGTCTATTTGACGAGACTAGTATAACAAGCCTATAAGCAAGCTTAAAGGATTAGTTCACTTTCAAATGAAAATTACCCCTAGCGTTACTCACCCTCAAGCCATCCTAGGTGTATAGTACATTTTGTTCTTTCTGATGAACACAATCTGAGATATTTTAATAAATATCCTGACGCATCTGAGCTTTATAATGGCAGTGAGTGGGACCAACAAGTATGAGCTGAAGAAATTGCTTCCATCACACATCCATCCATCATTAATATATTAACGTCAGGATATTTATTAAAATATCTCCGATTGTGTTCATCAGAAAGAAGAAAGTCATATACACCTAGGATGGCTTAAGGGTGAGTAAAGCTTGGGGAAACTGAACCCACTGCGAGAGCCATAGAGAAAACAAACGCATGCAAAATCTGAGGTAAAATGACTAGTATTTCCAAGTCGACTAGCCGCAGCAGTATTGTTTAATCGACTAGTCTCGCACATCCCTAAGTGTGACAGAAACAGAGTTCTAACATTCTGTGTGTGGATCTTATTATGACGATATCAGCAGACGGCCATGTTAGCTTTTGCAGATGGTCAAACAAGCCTGAATGGGTAATCGATTTGATAAAAAGCAGAAAAAACGATTTCTCTGCCAACAAAAAAACACTGAACTGAATGAAAATGGATTTATCTGAGTTAACAGATTTTGGAGAGAAAAATACATTCCCAGCTGTGCTTAATGCAGACTCTGTATATGACAAGATGGAGGTTTCTAGGACACAGAATATCTCATTTTGAGGGAGCGTAAACATCTTTATTCCATAAAGTCCACTCAAAAAAAGATAAGTGATGCAAAAAAGGCCCTGGCTTTCATCTGTGTGTAAAACTATAACTCTATTACAGATGTATGTCCTAGATAGCACATGCACGCTTCTAAGATGTATGCTGAAGAGAGTTTCATCTGGAAAACATCTGTTGTGTTCAAACATCTGATAAACGTCTCAGAAAAAGCAGTTTTACATACATTCTAAACCATAAGCATCTTCTAAATGTCTATTTAACGTCTGACAGGAAACCTCTTAGAGACATATTGCAGATGGGCAAACACTCTAAAAAAATACAAGTTGCAGATGTAAATGCAGACATCAAATAGAGGTCTCTGTGATGTACTTCAGAAGTTCACACATATAATCAGAGTATGTGTATTTGGCGTGCTGTCCGAGGGGAGGGCTCCGTGCTTGGAATTTGGTCCGAACCCAGGAATTTGATACTCCCCCTTATCCCTGGCTGGGATAGGAACCAACCAATAGTGAGGAGTTTGGCTGGTGGAGGGATGCAGAAAACTGCCGAGGAACAGAGGTGACCGGCAATTTTTGTGTGTGTATTTTAATGTTCAGATTATCACATTGTTAGCTTAGCAACATGCTAATGCAAAATGCTCCATTCATGACAGACTGTAATTAATAGATGACAAATGGGGCATTCTCCTCGGATCTGTTCACGGCATTGGAATTATGCATTTCTATGGCAACAATATTAATGTTCGAATCTCTGTAATATGTGTAATCAATTGACAAAACCACAATATAAAATGTAATAGATGTTTTGCAAATGCTTTATTAATAAACTTGGCTGGTAAATAGTTTATTTATAGAGGACACTAGATTGTCATTCAACTCAAACAGTATTTTTTGTCATTTGTTTATTTTCAGATTATTCTTGCATTATTAAGGCATTAACAATAGTTAATTATAGGAAATATTAGACAGAAATATTATGAAATAATTGCTTAATTACATTTTAATGCTGAAGCCATGCCATTTTGAGTGTGGAGCTCTCAGAAAATTGAGAATTTACAAGTTCTACAAGGATGTGAACACTAACAAATCAGAATTGCGTATTTACGGTAATTCTGACATGGCGTAAAGTGAACACAACTGAACTCCCAGGTGCTTGGGGTGAAAAAAGCTATTTGTGCTCACGCTTTTTTTTTTTAACATCCCACCACAAACATTGCATTTTTAAGCACCATGCAAAGTTAAAAACAGTCCAAGTCTAGTTGTGTTTGAACACAAAAACACATCCTAAGAAATTACCTGTGCGATAAGGGTCAGGTCATTAGTCAACTGGTCACTCGTGCAACTCACAGGCTAGCCTATTTTTGCACATCCCTGACCTATATGAAAGCATGTTAGTGTGCAATGTGAAGGAAAATAAGTCAGCAGAGAGCCACAGGAATGAGAATGGGCAGAAAAATGAAAATCCAACAAACCCAAAAATCTATGGATTTCCCAGCAAATAATGCCTGCTTTCAAGCAGACTCTTTCATGTCAGAGAGAATAGTTGGAACGGGCTGATTAAATGAAAGGACAAAAGCAAATACAAGAGCGAGAGAGAGCGGGAGAGAGTTGGAGGAAAAAGCACAGCACATTTTCCATTTTCCTCTGCAAGTAAAAAAGCACATGAATTATGGATGCGAGCAAGCCAACAGTGCGAGAATTTGATCCCTGACCAGACAGCTCTTGGCTCCCCGTAGAGCAGCCCGCCACCCTCCCCCCCCCCCACCGGGTTTTTCAACATTGCTACCAACCATTCCTAACTTCCTTCTCGGAGAGAGAGCCTATACTGTCGGCTAGCAATGCTTGTAGACTACTGCCTGGGGACAGGACGCACTCATCTAGGAGACTTCAAGACGCTACCTCTGCCTTCCTGCATGCATTCTATTGTTAGCATCTTGATCCTCAAAACTAAACTGACATTTTGACCTGTTGGTTTAAATGTGAACGTTCCACTAGATGCTCATGATGGCTCCATCATGAGGGGTTTGCAGCTCTGATAAGAAAACAAAAGGACTATTTACAGAACACAAAATAATGGCTATAATTACAAAACATTAACTTTAAGTGAAAAAGGCAATGGAAATCTTTGAACTATTTAAAATGAAGAAAGAGTCATCATGCGTAATACCAAGAGATCCAAATTTAAATGGAAACCTCTGTAGTCATATTTACAGTAAAATGTCATATCCTACGGAAAACAACAGGCAGCTAAAATACTAGTCTAGATCTTCTGGGTGATTTTCCCCAATGTTTGGCATTTCACTAAACACATCATGCTGACACTCAAGCCATCAGGGTATTTATTCATATTTTAAGAGTCTTAACAACTGGCCCTAAGATACAGACACGGGCTCTGTTTGAGCTGCCTTCTAAGGCAGCATCCTTACTGAAATGGAACTGTGATTCAGATGCTGCTTTTCAAGTGCATGTGGGAAGCTCATGCCACTGAGTATAACTATTAGGTTGTCACGTATTCGAGTCGAAAACAGAACACTGAAGCAACTAAATTGTGACCAATTATACAAATAACTACATCTAAATTAAAAATAATGAAAATGATTAATTTCTATCACTTATTTATAAATGGTACTGTATTACAACTGGTCTTTGTTACATAGAGCAAACTGTAAAATTTGAGTGATTAACTTTACACCATTCAACACGGACTTGCTTTCTGCTCACTGATCACTATTTATAGATATGTTGCATTATATTATATATTATATTATGAATCAGTGTTTCCGCCATGGTTTCCAATGTCTTCCAATGTCACAACCCATGTATCATTCAAGAATTCATACTTTCCACATTTGTAAACAACAGGTCACTTGGTCATTGTTGATACGAAAGAGTTCAGATTAATTAAATTGACTATTTTACCCAATATTTGTGTGTGCTATGTGTTTTATGGTAATATGTTGTTTGCTTAGCAACGTGCTAATGTCTAACTCCTGTGTGTTTAACTGCTTCGTGTGCACAATAGAAGCTAAACACCCAGGAGTTATGCTGCATTCATGTCACGCCATGTCGTAAATAATAAATATCGTAATTATCTGATGACAACATAATTAGGTGTATGGCAAAACTATTAATGGTAAAATGAATCTGCAGCAGTCAGGTGGTACAAGTCAGGTTTACAAGTTGTAATTACAAGTTCTACGAGGATGTGAACGCTTTTTACAAGTCGTTATCTTGTAATTACGGTAATTCCGACATGGTGTGAATGCATCTTTAGACATTAGCATGCTGCTGAGCTAACAACATGATACCATAAAATACATAGCACACGCAAACATTGGATAAAACAGTCTATTTTTAATTAAACCGAACTACTTCATATCAATAACTTTATATACAAGTATGTTTATAATCAGCATGTGCATTGTGAGATAGCCTTATCTTTGAAGGATACATGCAACGCTGTGTTGCAATTTTACCAAAAGAAATCTTAAATAAACAGCATAATCATGTAGCCTACATTTTGAAACGGCCATTGTGTCTGAGGCATATCTGTGATGCTTACATAGGCAGGTCTAAATTTTGGATCTAATTACTGCAATCGTGAATTCAACTGCCTTTAATAACAGAGAAACAGAATCCAACAAAATAGTTCATAAATTCAAATGGAAATCAACGCTCTGAGAATTCAGTTCCTCATTGAGCAACAGTTCTTTGGGAACTGAAGGAGGAACGTTTTATGGTTATTGGTTAAGACTGAAACCAGGCATTGCAGCATTCCACACCACAAACAATACCACCGCACCAACACACTTACAAAATATCAATGAAAAAGCATTGCATAAACTATGGAACATGTCAACGAATTAAAGGATTACTTCACTTCCTGATAATTTACTCACCCCCATGTCATCCAAGATGTTCATGTCTTTCTTTCTTCAGTCAAAAAGAAATTAAGGTTTTTGATGAAAACATTCCAGGATTATTCTCCTTATAGTGGACTTCAATGGACTCCACTGTTGAAGGTCAAAATTACAGTTTCAGTGCTGCTTCAAAGGGCTTTAAACGATACCAGACGAGGAATAAGTGTCTTATCTATCGAAACGATCTGTCATTTTCTAAAAATGGCTGTATGTCCTACGCCTTCCCTATGTAACTTACGGAACGAACGCCAGTTCTGTTTTTTTCCGTAAGTAGAATAGGAAAGGCGTAGGACATACAGCGTAAGCTTTCTGAAGAATACGGAAGACGGAAGCACTTGCAAGGCGATCATTTGTGTTTATAAATCATATACATTTGATTTTTTTTAAAATGGCCGATCGTTTCGCTGGATAAGACCCTTATTCCTCGTCTGGTACCATTTAAAGCTGCACTGAAACTGTAATTTTGACCTTCAACAGTGGAGTCCATTGAAGTCCATTATAAGGAGAATAATCCTGGAATGTTTTCATCAAAAACCTTAATTTCTTTTCGACTGAAGAAAGAAAGACATGAACATCTTGGATGACATGGGGGTGAGTAAATTATCAGGAAAATTTTATTTCAAAGTGGACTAATCCTTTAACTATTATCAGACAATGGGTGCACTGTGGGTACTACACTATTGCATTTGAATTAATTGAACACATACAAACACACCTCACTTTGTTTAGTTCCATTAAATATAGCAATTATTCATGCTCTAAACAACACTGGCCAATTTTTAAGGTTACATCACAAAAACAGAACTGACACACTGTGTTATCAGCCACTAATCATGGGAATGTGTATCTTAAAAGCCAAGAGCCAAATCAAACAATGAATGACTACAACCTGTGGGCTTGGTTTGAACTAGTAAAGATTAGCTTTCATATACTAAAGGTTTTGCTCCATTTACAAAGAAAAAAACAGCTTTGTTGACTTACCTATTGTGACTGTATTAAAATCTATACATTCCACTTGATGTCAACTGGACACAAGTAAGCTGATGACTAGCATTCATAATAATTGTGCATGGCGGTGCATTACAAAAAAGGAAATTCATTTAGAAGAGTGTGAGCATATGTTTAATGTGCATCGAGGGTTTGACAGATTGAAGGAGGTGGCTGTCGTGTGCAGACAAGGTAGATCTATTTACACAGTAAGCACGTAAACAGGTTTGGCTTCACTTTTATTGAGCACTGATTAAGCTCTTCATGAAGCAAATTACAGTCTGGAGAATGAAGCCCACGAGTAACAATGTTTAATTATATCTGACTCATCAAGGACATCAATGAGGCACTCAATGACTAGTATTCATCTTCAGCTCTCTGACCAGCATTCATTGGGTTCCTCAGTCGAATAAGAGGCATTAATAGGTTCATTTCAAAGGAGGCGGAAGCTCTTTTATTTCTCTCTTCTCCTACTTCAATAGCCGCTGAATGTAATTACCGAGTCGAAGCTAAAATGTCTAAAAAACGATTTTCATAATTTCATTTCAAATGTGCCATCACTCCACCAGCAACAGTAGTCATTTCTTTCAAAACTTCAATAGTCTTTTGTGTCTTTCCACTCTAGATTTATTTTATGTGAAACCGCAAACATCTTATCAGTAGCACATTAAATGAGACTTAATTTTTATGCGTCTCAGAATCAATGGCATAAAATCACAGAAATGGACGTGTTCGGATGCACAGCTAGTGTGAAACTATCTTCCCGTGAGCCTTCACAGGTAAGAAAACAGATGCTTCCTAATCATACAGTCCAGTTATTCCCTCAAAATGTAGAAATTTAACAAGCATCTCAAAAGCAAACAGACCCTTGTGCTTTGATATATGTCATTTAACTGATATTCTTATGTTAGAATGACAACAAATATTATCAGCTTGACTTTTTTCCCTAAAACATTTTTTGATGTGCAAAACACAGACAAAATAAACACATCAAGAGAAAACTTCACACACACACCTTGGCAGAATATCATAGACTGCAACCGCTGGCAACACCCCAAATGCCCACAGCAAACAATTCCAGGTTGTATGTTTTAGCACAAATATACATCAAAAGATTTGTTTGTGCTTTGAATTACATTGGGGTAACTGCGACAAAAGATCATTTATAATGGAGGTAGACTGATAACTAGTTTAAACAATATTATCATTTTAACAATACCGATACTCACGCATTTACAATTAATCGGTTATCGGTTCTTTTTATTGGGCTACTGATAAATCCAACCATTTGTTGAGTCTCTATAGTACCAACAATTTAATGTATGATTTTTGGAAAATTACACAATGACTTAAACAACAGCCAATTATTCTCAAGAAAGAAAAGTGTAAAATGACTAGTGTAAAACAACAATTAAAATAAATTGACAATAGACAATAATAATCATTAGGATTATTTTTATTATTTATCAATTATAATCCATAATCTATTATACTATCCATTTTGTAGTCTAATCATCATTATTGTCAACAATTAAAAAAACGGTTATGTGTATATAATTTATCAGACACTTAAAAATAATTGTTATCGGTCATAAAAAGGCAATATCGGTCAATTTCTGCTACAAATAAATAAACAACCCCATTTTAACACATAGCAATAGCCCCTAGATTTCCATTACTAAGTTATAAAAGCTTAACACAAACTAAAAATAAACTACAAAAACCCTTTCTAGAGACAAACATTTTGACAGGTCTCTCCCGCACCTATTGTATTGGGTGTATAGAATTTGATAGTCTCAAGCAAACTGTAAACATTACAACTTTGCAAACAATAGCACTGATTTGTCTAAAATCTACAAACAATCCCCTAGTAGTACATACCCAGTTCATCGAACATGTCACGCAACATCTGGTCCTCATGCATTGCTTAAGGCTGAAAGCGAGATGTTCCTGCATCTATCGGACTGCCACATTGCAACTGAAGTCAATGCCAAACCAGTGTGTGTGTGTTTCCAGAAACAGCCCCTTGGAACACAGCATTCATAACGCATCCCCTTACCGTTTTAAATGCCCGCTTTGAGAGCGGTCGCGAGAATCCGAATCAACTGAACGCCACAGAAAGAACTTTGATGTCTCGTGAGCGCATCCTGCGCCGCTCGCGCTGCTCCGCCATCTTCAGCCCGCACGGAATGAGCGAGAGCAGAGCAGCTGACGGGCGCGCGGGGAGGGTTCTTTACAAAACAGCCCGAAGTTCTGAGCTCCTCCATCCATACACTACACCCCTGTCATGTTATGGTACCTACAAGGTTCCTTTTACAGGATGATAAGCTAGATATATCAGATAAATATTGTGTTTAAGTGATAAATTAAAACCAAAATTAAAATATATATAACGGTTAGTTCCTGTCCTTGATTCTGTTTTATTCACAATAAAACACGGCTATGACTGCTTCACCCAACAATTCTGTGTATCACTACACAACACCCTTAGCAACCACTCTTAGCAACGTAAACTTTATGTTCTCAATTGATATTGTTCATTTAAGCTTACTGTAATGTAGAAGAGTATTGTGAGAAAGAGATCGAGTGAGCGAGTTTTTTACCTGCATTCAGGTTTAGCATTTCCCTTCAGGTCAGTCAGTCCTATCATAATAAAAAATCTGTTTAAATGTCCATTGTATTATCTTGTCCTTTTAACATTTAAGGGTTTTCCGTGACTGACAGCCTTGTCACGTCCTGGTTGCGTCTTGTTCCGAGTTCACAACAATTCAGTCTTTTCAGTGTAAAAGTCTTTGCTACTGACCGACACGCTCATAAAGACATCTAATGGCATATTAATGTAACTTCTGTTGCTGTTCAAGGTCAGGAACTATTTTTTCCAGCGGAAGGTAGACTTTTAGTGAAAGTTTACTTCATGAAAGTTGCATTGATACATATTTAATATTTGTATGGTGTGGTAACCATTTTATAAAAGCAGGTACTTGAGGCTAGCACTGTATCGTGAATAAGTCACAGCTGAAGGGGTTGCAGGCACTCCGCTTCGCGTCGTGCCTAACAATGCCCTTCAGCCGTGACTTATTCACGATACAGTGCAGCCTCAGATCTTACTGCTTACATATATATATATATATATATATATATATATATATATATATATATATAAGTGTGTGTGTGTGTGTGTGTGTGTGAACTCTTGCAATTTGACAAAAACCATATGTAGCCTTCCAGAACAGACCAAAAATATTGATGAATCATACTGCATGAGAAAGATATTTGTCCAATCAGACGCTGTCTAGAACATAGAGTGATGTATATATATATATAAGTTGGCAACAACTATTCATTATTAAGCACTGTCCACACCACACCATTGTTAAGCACTGTCCACACCACTTTATGTCGACGATGGAGAAACGATATTGTTGGGATCACTTTCAGAACGATTTTTTTCCAGCTGTTCAATGATAAAACACTGACAGCCAATCAGAATCCGTTCTAATTTAGAGGCTCGCGCATTTAAAATGGCAGACGATATTGCGGAGAAGTTAATCACCAAGGTCCAGAAAATTCCACCACAGTTCGACAAGTCAACCCCCCTTTCAAGGATACTTTAAAGAAAATATATAGAAAACAATCGGTCATACCCTCGGAATAAATGGTGAGAAGTATTAACGACGAGATCATTATGCCAGGGTAGCAAACAGTGTAACATAAAATTACCTCAGGTATCCAACGCTAGTTTTGACATCAGTGTCTAGCTTTGAAGGAGTTGCAGTGAAAATGACTAGCCGTTGTTTTTAAATTGACTTCATCAGCTAAATTCACAATTAAATTAGATCGATTACACTAGCTATTCACTCGAAACATAGCATGCTGAGGACATCTGCTGGTTAAAGCCATGTAAACGTAACAAGAACATGTTGTACACACTTTGAAACTGCAGCGCGAGCTTAAAATAAACAGACCGTTATCATTCATTGGTGTGGACACAAATATAATTATCGTTATAGTTATCGTTCTTGGTGTGAACGGGCCATCAGGGTTCTCGTGCAAAAAACACAAAACAGAGTATATATATATATATATATATATATATATGTTATAGTCATAAATATGACTATTAAACTATGAAAATTAGGTTATTTATTGCTTTGTGGCAAAGATTCTTTCATTTATTTATTTTGTGCCATTGTTTTAATGACGTTATTTTTGAAGTGCAAGAACATTTGTTGCAGTAGCAGATCCTGTTACAATCTAATTAAAATTCATATTAAATTCAACAAAAATGTATTTTAATAAATATAAATAAATAATTAAACCATGTGAAGCAATACAATGCCAATGCCACAAGAAGAGGTCACTTTATTTTGGCACTTGTCACACATGAAAATATTCAAAGCATTTTTTTTTTTTTTACAGAAAGTCAAAGACTTGGTAATGACTGAGAACATCATCAACATACAAACAGATGCTTGCATGACATGCAACAGACATCAACCCTCTCTAGTGTCAGGGAGATGAGCTCCTCATCACGGCCCTTGAAGAAGAGTCCCAAAGCTCTGATGCAGTGATTAAGCAGTCTTCTGAGAGGCCAGTGTAGTTTACTTCTAAAATGGCTTTTGAAGATCTAAGCAGGCACCATCCAAAACACAAAACGAAGTCAGTCTTCAGAGAGGAGAAGCACTTGATACAGTCCAGTTTCTATTTAATTCATCTCCAGAATGTCCCTACAAGACCTACTAAGCAAAAAAAAAACAGTAGTGCTTTGAGATCTAAACTGTTCCTGTTTCTTGAAAATCCACCATTTAATGTGTAGTCCTGGTTTTTATAGCAATATATAATGCCATAAAAATATTCGGGCATAATTGGAAGGCATTGCTCCACTTACATTAAGAATACATGAATAATATATGCCTGTTAACTAATTTAGCAGGCAATATCAGATTATTAGAAGAATTTGTGCGACAATATGCATTAATTATGAAGCAGGCTGAATATAACTTTTTAAGAACTATCATTTTAAAAGTAATTTCAGATCTCACAGTAAATTGAGTCAGTGTTTTAGAGAGAGATTCTGTTAATATTTGTTGTATGAATAAAGCATGATTTAGACTTCCTTATAATTTTGAAAACTTTAAATATCATATTATTTTCACCCAGCCCGTATTTTGCACAACTGGAAATAGTTATTCCCATTTGCATCACATCTAAATGTGCAATCACCACAAATACACAATAAAACTGACCTTACAAATTTGGATGTATATGAAGCTCTTGGCTTTTACATTCTCAGCCATCATCTGTGATGTCACTTCCTATACATTTGCCTATTGCCTCTCTTTATGACCAATTTTAAAGAGCCCTTGTTGCTTACATTTTTCTCTTCAAATGAAATACAAAAATCTGTCATTCGTTGCATGAATTCTGTTCAGTAATATTGATGGAATTTGTGAAGAAACAGTCAAAAAGGGTTTTAAAATAAGAAACAGACTGAAGAATCTTCAATCTAGATACAGCACAGAACAGAATTGAGTAAAAAACACAATATCGCCACCCACTGGATGAAAACACACAGTTCACAGAACAATGTACAGGAACGGTTAAGATATGCTACAAAATAAAATCTCATTATGCTGACTGTCAACCAAAATATAGTCAGTCCTAAACTTGCACTTTCGACACATTCGAAATGAGAAAATCCTCTTGATTTCACCCTTTGAATGGACAAACCCCATTATCAATTGCCATACTACTTTTACATTATGACACACATTGAATAAATCACCATGACAAATAAGAGAAAAGTCACTTTAGGTTATTCGCTATTATGATTCTAAAATGCCAACTATGCCCTAAAACTTCTACTTGGACTGAGACAAAACAAAACAACATATTTTGTCATTTGTCTTAAAGAGCCTTATGTTAATGCATCAATACTGACACAGAGCATACTTGGTAAATGAATGCCAATTTGAAAAGTTAAATATCATGATTTACTGTACATGATTTTAAAACTGCATTAAATGTATGACACATATAGAAGACACATGGCTTTAAAGATCACTTTGAATGTCGCTATCTAAAAATGCCTACATGATTCATTTTACTTGTCTAATCCACAACACTGAAAATGTTTCCATGAAGATTAGAGGTGCAGTTTAAGCCTTCTGTTAAATAAGAATAGTAGAAGAATCCATTCCGTTCTCTTCCACCCCACAGAATAAAAAATAAACCTGCTTTTGCAGAGCTTATGCTACCATTCTATACCATGCGGAAGGCCTGGGCAGCTGCATCAAATGGCTTTTAAATACAATACATACATTAACATGCACTGCAGCCTCTGGATGGCGCTAGAAACATTTTAAATGCACAGTAGAATCACATGTCACACACTCTTTTACAGGAACAGTTCGCCCAAAAATACAAATTCTATCATGATTTACTAACCCTTATCCGGGTTTAAAACTAGAAGGTGAGTAAATGATGACCAAACATTATTTCTGAGATGAACTGTCCCTTTAACATCACACTGGTCATTCTACAGTGTCCTAGATGAATGAAAACCTTCCCAGACTCAGTCTGTGAGCAAAGAAAGATCCTAATCTCTAAATGCTAAAGACATAAAATTGAATTGTACAGATAGAATAGAGAGGAATTAAGATCCAGGGTGTTGAAAGCATATAGCAGGTGTTAAACTCTCTCAGGCTCTTGTTTTTCCTTTCATAGAGTCCTGGTTCTCTGAAGTGTGATAGGCGGGTGGTTTTCCGAAGAGTGGTGCTTCAGTGCTGGAGAGGGGCGGTGCTGTGCGTCACCTGTTCGATCCAGGACAGGTAACGGCTGACCCGTGAATACACACCTGGGTACGAGGGGTCACCGCAGCCGTGACCCCAGGAAATGACCCCTGTCAGTACCCAGCGCCCTGCCTCGCCCTGACACACAAGCGGACCCCCGCTGTCGCCCTGGCAGCTGTCAGCATGCTTTCTGAGGTCAGACGTCATGCTTCCAGCACACAGCATGTCGTGGCTAGTGAAACGCTCGCCATAGCGCTTCTTACATTGCCACGAGGGCAGAAGAGGAACCCAGGCCTGAAGAAGAGTGCTGGGATGCTCGGTGTCTGAAAAATAAGGGAAAAAACACCATTTGCAACACATTTAAAGGGACAGTTACCTCAAAATGACATTTCTGATGTTGAATTTTATAAATAATATAAAAAAAATTTCAAATGTAGCCTTTTAATTAAAAAGGCATCTGAAATAATAAACTAAGTGCAATGTAGTGTTGTCAAAAATCTATTTTTCGATACACATTGATACTGAAACATCTGAAACTCTTCCAATACTAATTTTCCGCAGAACAGATACACGATACCAGCTGCCCTCATGTTACAGGGCTTGAATTTCAGCGTGGGATTGCGTGTTTTGCGCATAATTTTAGTCATTCACGCAAATTTTGTGCTAACACCCAAAGTGTACACATATAAAGCAGCCTCTCAGTACTAAATTGACTTCTATTCGCTGCTTATTGTGCTTAAACAGTCAAATACACACAAATAATCTCAAAATGCCGGTCTTGGTGAGTATTCACATAATACAGTCAGTATATGTTTAAGTGAACGTAAATAGTTGAGAAAGAAAACACGTGTAACAGTATAATGGATCCATGCGTCAGGTCTTAAAGTGACAGCAGCCTAATATACCTGCTGCCAAATTATGAGATAATATTAAAAATATCTATATGGCAGTTTTCCCCCATGGTATTAATGTCAAAATTGCGGCCAGTGAAAATGTGGCTAGTAACTTTGGGAAACCACCGGCCACAGTGGCTAGTGAGCAAAAATTGTTTTCAACATTGATAATTATAAAAAAAAAATTCTTAAGAAGCAAATCAGCATATTAGAATGATTTCTGTAGGATCATGTGACACTGAAGACTGGAGAACTGTCTGCTGAAAATTCAGCTGTCATCTTAAGAATAAATTACATTTTAAAATATATTAAAATAGAAAACAATTGTTTTAAATTGTAATAATATTTCACAATATTACTGTTATTACTGTATTTTTATCAAATAAATATGGTGAGCATAAGAGACATCTTTCAAAAAAAAATCTTAAAGATTCCAAACTTTTGAATGGTAGTGTGTATAAAAAAAAAAAAATATATATATATATATATATATATATATATATATATATATAAAATAAATATGTTTTAAAAAATAATTTTATGACATGACAGTATTGTGTCCATTTAAGAACAACCCAACACTACCTGTCATTCCCCAGCCAGTGATGACACAAGACGCAGGTCTCTTGCCCCACTTGCTGCCAGGTGCGGGCAGGCAGGCGGCGTTAGTATGAGGGTTAAAGGCCACGCACTTCCCCTCGGCGCCCTTCAGCCGGATCAGAGCCACGTCATGCTCCCAGCTCTCCGTTCGGTACTTCCTGTGCACCTCTATGCGCTCTGGAGAGAGCACACGTTCAAAATCATCCTGCTCCTGCGTGTGATAATCCCCGAGCTTCACCACGTACCGTGAAGCATCACTGCCAAACCTGTAGAATCAAGACATTCATTCATATTACAGATGATCCACTGCTATTTCAATCATTCCACTGCTACATAAATTCATGCACTACCACTCAAAGTTTGTGGTCGGTAAGATTTGGTTATTGTTTCTGAAGGAAGTTTCTCACCAAGGCTACATTTATTAGATTAATAATTTGAACACTGTAATATTGTAAAATATTATATAATTTAAAATAACTGTTTTCTATTTTAATGTTTTAAAATGTAATTTATTCCAAAGATGACAAAGCTGAATTTTCAGCATTACTCCAGTCTTCAGTGTCACATGTTCCTTCAGAAATCATTCTAATATGCTGATTCGGTGCCCAAGAAGCATTTATTATTATCAGTGTTGTGCTGCTTAATATTTTTGTGGAAACTATGATTTTTTCAGGGTTCTTTGATGATTTTTTTTTTTTTTTACATAAATATTTTGTGACATTATAAATGTCTTTACCGATTAATGTTATGCATCCTTGCTGAATAAAAGTATTAATTTATAATATAAAGTATTATTTTTTACATTTGACCCTAAACTTTTAAACAGTAATATAAATACAATTGGGATCTTGGTAAATTTAAGCTTTAGAAATTTTTTATATTTAAATGAAATTTTTTTTTAAATGTATTTGTGCCAGATGACACCTGAAATACATACGCCAGTGTTCTTCAACTACTTTTATTGAGGACCAGAAACATAAGGGGCGACAAACATTTTTCAGAATAATTATCAGGTTTTAGCAATTTTAGGACAAATTAGGGAACTGAAGAAAATTAACTGTTAAAGTCCATATATTCAACCCACATAGGAAAAACAATATATTTAGAACTGTACAATAAATCATTAAGTAATCCAGTGAAGAAAAATTATTTTGTACTTCGCAGTGCAGATATTTGTGCTTGATATAATTTTCAAGATTGCAGAGTGCTTCTTATTTTTGCACTCTCAGTGATTTAATCAAAATCATTGAGTTGAAAAATTATTATGGAGTCAAATTTGGCCCTTGAGGCTATAGTTAAGGAGCCAAGTCAGCTAATACCACTGATGTCCAGCAGGTGTCTCTCTTACCGTTTGAAGCAGTGAGCTGCAGTGAGCAGCCAGCAGGAGTTGATGAGAGTGGCTCCACACAGAGGCTGAATCCCTTTAGACTGAGATCTGAGCCACAGGGACGCCTGCCAGGGCCAGTCACCCCTGTTGGATATCATATGTACATGAGGTCAAGAAATAGACAATCATATTCATTTGGGAGGGAACAGTAGAGTGTCAGAATTTTATCAATTAAAGAAATGATCAAGACTTAAAAGTCATTCAAAAGTGAAGAATGTTTTTTTTTTATTATGTTTTTTAAATTACTTTCTTAGACCATAGTATGTAGAGACAAGCATAAATAAGCTATTTATAGGTTAGTTTTCCCAAAACGTGTAAACACCGGGTTTCTGGCACTATAAAAAACAGTAACACTTAACCAGAGGCACAGTGTTATTTTAGTATTATAGTATTAATAGTATTAAATACTATTATAGTACTTATTCATATTTTGAATTAGATTTTTTTAGTTTAGTAATTTAGTTTTTAGTTTAGTAATTTTGTTTTTGTCATTTTATTATCTTTTTTTTTTTTTTTTCTATTTAGCTTTAATTTATTTTTATTTCAGTTTTGGTAATGTTAGTATTTTAACTTAAACTTTAATTTAATTTAATTTATTTCAGTTTATTGCAATATTAAAGTTTTCCATACATTTCAATATTTACATTTTATTTCAGCTTTATTTCAATGACCAAAAGTGATTTTTAAATAGTTTAAATTTTAGTTATCTATAACAACACTGCAATGTCATGAATTTAGCGTGGGACTATCTGTTTAATTGACCAATTGCAGATGAGGGTATCTGGAAAGCTGAGAGAAAACAATTATCATTTTTAAAATTTCATTTAAGAAAAGGTTCTATATAGAACCTTAAAGAGGACCTATTAAGCCCCATTTTACAAGATGTAATATAAGTCTCAGGTGTCCCCAGAATGTGTCTGTGAAGTTTCATCTCAAATTACCCCACAGATAATTTATTATACCATGTTGTAAATGAGAAGAAAGTAGTATGTGCACATCCCAAAACAACTTGAATGTCAAAAATCAGCACACTGCCACTGCTGCTCTCAAAATTTATTAAAAAGAAAACGTTTCGACCAAAAAGTTCTTTGTCAAGTCAGACAAACAGTAAATAATCAAAAGATGACAAATTCTTATAATTTTATCAACTACCAGGTTGTAAATGCTAATTTTTGAGTTGAAGGTAAAACATGCCATTTTTGTGCATGTATCTTTAAATGCAAATGATCTGCTGCTCTTCACCCCATATCCAAAAGAGGGTGGAGCCTGTACAACTCGGTCCGGCTACTAACAAAACACCTATTTAGTTTTGATTATCATCTCTATTGCAGCATGCTCACATGACATTGCAGTTCGTCTTCTGCAGGGGGAAATCTGGAACCGCTCGTTCGAAGAGACTGTCTATGATTTATGGGGATTGTTTACACACACTGTGGACACACATCTGTGTTCAAAAACTGAATTTTGCATAATAGGTCACCTATAAAGGGTTCTATCAGGCACTTCATACCAGTATATACACAACCTTTTAGGGGTTCCCATCATGGGATCATGGATTTAGTTTTAATTAATTAATTTTGTTTTGATTCATTTTTAATTTAAATTACATATTATGAATAAAACAACTTGTAAACACACTTCATCACTAGAAAAAAATGAAATACCTGTTAAACATTAAAGTATGCAATAACTTAAGACATTTCTCCTATATAGAACCTTTTGGACATTATGCGTTCTTTAAAATTGAGTCCCTAGGGTTCTGTATAGTACCCCATTGAACCTTTTTCTAAGAGGATAGTAGTACGTCTTAAAACAACTTGTATTTGCAATCCATTTTGAACATATATGCACAACATGTGCTCTAGAACTGATTCCACAGCAGTAAAATTTAGATGACTGCTTACCTGAGAGATTTGTATCCTCCCACAATCCTCTTGCTGCGTCTCTCAGCGCCAGCTCTCAAACCGCAGGTGTGTGTGCCCACCACTGCTATGTCAGCCTCTGGCTCTGGCAAATAATCACACACTACACCTGCATCCTGTCCGTGCTTACAAGTGTGGCTGTCTTGTCCTTTAGAAGGGCACTCTCCGAGGAACGACTCTTTCCCAGTGCACCGCACATTGGTCAGATGGATGGTCCCCTTCCCTGCTCCGAAATAACCCATAGGTCGCGCTTTTGACACCCCACTGCCATAGAGAGTAAAAAAAAAACATTTAAAAGACATTTTCTCTTTTTCTTTACCAAGCTATCTCCATTCATCATGCCTGAGAAGAGATAGTAAATCATATTCCACAGTACTATTATGAGATGATTTTGAGCTAAGATGTTGCAAATTGTTCCCTACGTGAATCCAAGCTGTCTGCAGACGACAGCAGCACTGACATCATTCCAGCCATGATCACAGACACTACCCCACTCTCCATTAAGAAACACCTCCACTCTGCCCTCTTTTCTATTGTCGCCACCTGCCAATCGTACCAGAGGACCTGAAACCACAGAAAAGAAAGCAAAAGAGTGATTAGACCATATATTTGGTGACTTAGAGTACTCTTTAAGTATATATATATATATATATATATATATATACATACACACTGTATACACACACACACACCGATCAGGCGTAACATTATGACCACCTTCCTAATATTGTGTTGGTCCCACTTTTGCTACCAAAACAGCCCTGACCCGTCAAGGCATGGACTCCACTAGACCCCTGACGGTGTGCTGTGGTATCTGGCACCAAGATGTTAGCAGCAGAACCTTTAAGTCCTGTAAGTTGTGAGGTGGGGCCTCTATGGATCGGACTTGTTTGTTCAGCACATCCCACAGATGCTTGATTGGATTGAGATCTGGGGAATTTGGAGGCCAAGTCAACACCTCAAACTCTTTGTTGTGCTCCTCAAACCATTCCTGAACCATTTTTGCTTTGTGGCAGGGCGCATTATCCTGCTGAAAGAGGCCAAAGCAACCAGGGAATACCATTTTTGGTCTGCAACAATGCTTAGGTAGGTGGTACGTGTCTAGGTCATCCACATGGATGGCAGGACCCAAGGTTTCCCAGCAGAACACTGCCCAAAGCATCACACTGCCTTCGCCAGCTTGCCTTCTTCCCATAGTGCATCCTGGTGCTATGTGTTCCTCAGGTAAGTGATGCACACACACCCGGCCATCCACGTGATGTAAAAGAAAACGTGATTCATCAGACCAGACCACCTTCTTCCATTGCTCCGTGGTCCAGTTCTGATGCTCACGTGCCCACTGTTGGTGCTTT
Organism: Hypophthalmichthys nobilis; assembly: GCA_037950665.1. Taxonomy (NCBI): domain Eukaryota; kingdom Metazoa; phylum Chordata; class Actinopteri; order Cypriniformes; family Xenocyprididae; genus Hypophthalmichthys; species Hypophthalmichthys nobilis. The sequence continues at coordinate 7,931,899 of CM075472.1, forward strand.
CATCGGTGGACAGGGGTCAGCATGGGCACCCTGACTGGTCTGTGGCTATGCAGCCCCATACGCAACAAACTGTGATGCACTGTGTATTCTGACACTTTTCTATCAGAACCAGCATTAACTTCTTGAGCAATTTGAGCTACAGTAGCTCGTCTGTTGGATCGGACCACACGGGCCAGCCTTCGATTCCCACTTGCATCAATGAGCCTTGGCCACCCATGACCTTGTCGCCGGTTCACCACTGTTCCTTCCTTGGACCGCTTTTGATAGATACTGACCACTGCAGACCGGGAACACCCCACGTGAGCTGCAGTTTTGGAGATGCTCTGACCCAGTTGTCTAGCCATCACAATGTGGCCCTTGTCAAACTCGCTCAAATCCTTACGCTTACCCATTTTTCCTGCTTCTAAGTTCTAACACATCAACTTAGAGGACAAAATGTTCACTTGCTGCCTTAATATCCCACCTACTAACAGGTGCCGTGATAAAGAGATAATCAGTGTTATTCACTTCATCTGTCAGTGGTCATAATGTTATGCCTGATCGGTGTATATATATATATATATATATATATATATATATATATATATATATATATATACACACACACACACACACACACACAATACATATATACAATATATATATATATATATATACAATATTTTTTTTTCAGGATTCTTTGATGAATAGAAAGTTCAAAAGAACAGCATTTATTTGAAATAAACTTTTGTAACATTATAAATGTCTTTACTGTCAATTTTGATCGATTTAATGCATCCTTGATGAATAAAAGTATTAATTTCTTTAATTTCTTTTAAAAAAAAATTAAAATTCTTACTGACCCCAAACTTTTGAACGGTAGTGTATAATGTTACAAAAGCTTTGTATTTCAGATAAATGCTGTTCTTTTGAACTTTCTATTCATCAAGGAATCCTGAAAAAAAAGTACACAACTGTTCTCAACATTGATAATAATCATAAATGTTTCTTGAGCAGCAAATCATCATATTAGAATGATTTCTGAAGGATCATGTGACACTGAAGACTGGAGTAATGATGCTGAAAATTCAGCTTTGCCATCACAGGAATAAATTACTTTATAAAATATATTCAAACAGAAAACAGTTATTTTAAATTGTAATAATATTTCACAATATTACTGTTTTTACTGTATTTTTAATTAAATAAATGCAGCCTTGGTGAGCAGACAAAACTTCTTTTAAAAACATTAAAAATCTTACCGTGTCCAAACTTTTGACTGGTAGTGTATATATGTATATGGAATGAACTGAAACGATTTAGTACATTTCGTGTGATTGCAGACCACATTCGGCTTTAGATGGAAAAACCACATCCACCTCACAATCTTTTTTTGCAATGTCATCATTAAAAGGATCTGTTACTAGCGGTGTAGCTTAAAAAAAAACATGATGTGCAAGCATGTGATTTAAGTCAGTGAAATACCTAATAATAGTGTTTCTGTTTTTAGGAAAACTAAATGCAAGCAATTCATAGTGTCCTCATGACATCAAAATGGGCATTAATTACTTTCTTAATACACATTCATGGTCTTACTATATACAATTCATCAGTGCGTGTTACTCCAGAAAAAAAGCAGCTTTCCTTTTCAGCTAACGTCTTGAATATCTCTAATTTTTCAACCTCTCCTTTCATTCTGTAATGTTTAACACCCCTACCTGCACACGCATATAAATACAGTTTCAGTGTGTGAAAGTGTAAGCCTTTATATTGACAACCACACAAACCTATCCACTACATCCTGTAAGTGCACTCTTAAAAGGAACTTGAATCTATCTGTCTGTCTGTCAATCTGTCTAAATACACATACACACATTTTTAATTATTATTATTATTATTATTAATGCGCCTAAGGCAGTTAGTTAAGAGATTAAACTTTGCAGATGCTTAGCTGCTATTTTTTCTAAAACCACAAAGGAAATGGCTACATGTAGGGTTTTTTTTTTTTCGTTTTTTTTTTTCCCTGTATAACATGCGTATACTAGGTTAGAAGTGACAAAGGACCACATAACACAATAAGGAACACGCATTTCATAACTGATTCATACGGGTAAGTAAAACTAGAAAATAATTACAATAGCAAATTGTGGAAATCTAAAATGATAAAACACACTTTTTTCACAGATTTGACTGCAAGCAAACAGATTTATCACTAAAATGGAAAACCACACAAATGTCTACATGGTGCTAAACAGCACAGAGAAGGTGGTCATCGGCACGATCTGTCTCATGATCGCACCCTTCAGCCTCATGGTCAATGTGCTTGTTCTGGTTGTCATAGCCTGCTCTGGGAACCTGCGGCGACATCCATCCTACCAGTTTATGGGCAGCTTGGCACTGGCTGACACTATTGCATGCTGTTGTTTCACCATCACCTTCCTGGATTTCCACCTTTTTAAATCGGACGACTCTTTTCAGAGAACAAAGTATCTGCTTAAGCTGAGTGGTGTGACCATAGCGTTTACGGGCTCAGTTGGAAGTCTGCTTTTGATGGCAGTAGACCGTTATTACGCCATCTACAAGCCTATTACATACAAGATGCAACTGACACATAAAAGAGCCTTGGTGGGTATTGTGACATTATGGGCCGTAGCTGCCCTCATTTCCTTCCTTCCTCTGATGGGCTGGAGTTGTAAGACTTCTCTATCGTGCTCCAATCTCTTTCCATACGTGGATCGTTCCTACCTGGCATTCTTTGCCAGTCTTGTGTTGGTGGTGCTCGTCCTCATACTGATAGCCTATGCCCTGATAGTGTGGTGGGCCCACCAACATGAAGCCAACATGCATGCTGAACATCCAGGGCTAGCACGTATGCGCATGGACATCCATTTGGCAAAGACTTTTAGCTGTATAATTCTGATTCTGTTAGTGTGTTGGCTGCCTGTCCTTTCCTTCATGATGACAGATGTAGTTATGGCCGAGCTTTCAAAGTCACAAAAAAGAGCATTTGCTTTCTGCAGTACTCTATGTCTGCTGAACTCAGGCATCAACCCATTGCTTTACACCCTGCGCTGCCGTGAGCTACGTGCAGCACTTAAATCACTAGTAAATGGTTTAAGGAGATGGAAGGGTTGTAGTGCACAAGCTAGTAACTAATACCAGCTAGTAAACAATGTGTTTGCTCCCCCCAGTGTTGGTTCCAAAACCTAACAACAGGTGTATATATATATTATTTATATATATATATATATATATATATATATATATATATATATATATATATATATATATATATATTGTGTATTCAGCTTTGTGTACAGTTAATATCTCTAAAAATGAAAAGATAAAAAGGAAGAGATCTGAGGATTAGCATGTTAGTCCGCTTTTATGATTTACATTTTATTCACTTTAATATGTATGCCTGTTTCTACGCTCTGTTAATTGTGAGATAAAGTTTACAATAACATTTAAAGGGATAAAGTCGCATTTTGAGATATTAAGTTATATTAAGCCATAATTACAGCATAAGGCGACTATTATGAGATATAGTATCAATTATGACAAATAAAGATGCAATTGTAATTCATTTAAAAAACACATTGTTATATACATTATCATTCAAAAGTTTGGAGGCAGTAAGATTTTTTAATGTTTTTAAAATTCTATTTGAATTTATTTCTATGATGGCAAAGCTGAATATTCAGCATCTTCAGTGTCACATGATCCTTCAGAAATCTTTCTAATATGCTGATTTGCTGCTCAAGAAACATCTATTATTATCTGCATAATATTTTGGGGGAAACAGGATTTTCCAGGATTCTTAAAAGACAGCAATTTCAAACATTCATTTGAAATTGAAATCTTTTAACATTATAAATTATAAGTTATAACATTATAAATATTATTACTGTCACATCTGATCAATTTAATGTGTTCTTGCTGAATACCAGTATTAATTTATTAAAAAAAAAAAAAAATACTGAGCCCAAACTTTTGAACGGTAGTGTAAAAAGTCATAATTATAAAAAAATAAAATCACAAATGCAAGAAATTTTTTTTCGCAATTATAAGAAATAGTTTTGATATAAAAAGTCTCAGTAGAAATAAAGTCACAATTACAGTATACCATTTTATTTTTCCCTCTAAGGTGGAAACTCAGATGCTACATCAAAGGCTCTAACATTTTTTTATTATACAAAGAGACATTGTAAGATTTAAACAAAAGGCTACCTTTTTTAGATCCAATAAAATCATGAATTTTCTCATTCTGATGTACTTTGTCATTTTTCATCACAGCAACACTGACGGAACATTCAACATTGTCCTAACATCAGCTGTATAACCAACTATAACTCCTCCACAGCAACACACATCTTTATAAAATCTTGTCTTTTGAACCGAATATTTCAAATATACCTATTCAAACAAACCCAAAATGTCACAGGCTGGGAGCAAAAAGAGCAGTGATGTTATATGATAATGGAGTTTCAATTGAAATGGTGTTTGTTTGGGTGGGGAAAAAAATCATGTTTGTCTAATGTTACACCGTCAAATGTCAAAGGTAGTGTTGTGGTCGCCAAGGGCTACACAATACTTTATTGAAATTCAAATGGAAGTTTTTATCAATAAAAGAGAGTGCTGGGAAAACTATAATGGCTGCGTTTATTCCCCGCCTCTGTCAACAAATGACATTTAAAACCCCTCTGAATTTCAGAAAGGGTCAAAGCGGCGCAGACAGAGAAGTCTATCAGCAAAATGTATCTATACCTCACACAAAGCCTTACTCACGCACACTGAAGCGTATGTTGGTGTGTGTTCAAGATAGCTTACCAGTACTTTCTGGAACCAGTGGGACCTCGTTGTTTTCTACCCTGTGGCAGCGTATTCCAACATCTTCGCTATGAGAGCAATCGTGTCGACCCCACACACTATGTTTACACTCCAGTAAAGAGCTCTCACTCCCCTCACACTCCACATCGTCCAGCAGAATCAGCCCCGTTCCTTCTCCAAACGCGCCAGCGGAGGCGACCTCCGCACCGCCCCTACATGGACATATACACACTCATGATAAATTCCCAATAACATAAAGCCACTTAAAAATCTCCCACAAAATACTTTATGTATGCATATAGAACATATAGAGAATGTGGACACCCACATTGAACATTCACTATTGTTGAGTAGGACACTTCTAAGAGAATTTAATTACTAATCCCCTGCAGCCATTTGCAAAACAAATCACTTAAAGGTGCAATATGTAAGATTTCTGTCCGCTAGAGGTCGCTGGAGGCCTATTCACAACAAAGGCGTAGCTTGATGACGGCAAGTTTGAGCGCAGAATCTTGGGACATGTGGTCTTCACATCACAGCTGGTGGAAACAATCGGAATAGGACTCAGGAAGAAATCATGTTTATGGATGTGATTATTAACGTTACTGTAGTATGAAGCAGAGCAGGACCGAGTGTTGTGGGAGCTGAACGAGGCCGCTGGAGCGATTGCGCAACACACCACACGAGCAGCGGAACCTTTATTATGACACAGTCACCGGCGCTGCTTCCGCTTTTCCGGTCATGAGTATGAGGTAACGCAGCTCTGTTTATCATATTAGATATGTTTGAGTGTGTTGAAAATGATGTTGTAACGTTACTGTGTATTCGCTCAGCGGCTGCTTTGAGACACTGTTGCACACTGCAGTAAGATAGATCGATTTTAGAATATCATAATAAATGCTGGATGGCTTGTGTTGATAAATGGCATGCAATTCATTTTAAAACGTATTGTATGATGGAGAAAATTCTGTATTACTGTTACTAAAAATAAAGCTGCATCTGATTATGCTATGTTAGCTACTTCTCAAAATAGTGTTTTTCTCTGAGGCATGGTAAAGCATGGTACTCGCAAAAAAAAAAAAAAATCAAGAAAATTAGATTTAAACAATAAGACTAAACGTGTTGAGCTATATAACAACAATTAGTTTTCTGTCTATAAACGTAACCAAACAGTTGTTTCCTTGTCTATTAAAATGTGTAATATATTAAAGCGTCTTTGATGTTTCCATGGTTTTTACTAAATAAAACCGGAAACCAAGGGTAACGCGGGTATGACGCAATTGACAGGCGACTCCTCACATGTCCTGGAGCCTTTGTTAAAATTGCAATTTTCTCACGATTTACAAATAGTTGGAAACATTTGGGATATTGTAAGTACTCAAGTGAACAAAATGTATAACACTGGCCTAGTGGTTTTTGGATATTTTACTGCAAAAATATTATATAATGCACCTTTAAGTTAAGAAGTTAATAGTGATAATATTCTTACAATTATGACTAAGGATTTCCTAACTTAAGGGATTTGTTGTGACTGGGCACGGATTTACTGAAGGTTTGTGTCTATAAAAAACATGCAAACTTAATTGCATGCACAAGTTAATGTATTAACAGATTAACAGATTGTTAATCTATTTAAATCGCATACTCTCGTTGAATAAGTACTTGCTTTGCGAATGCTAAAAAAAAGCATGTTCTATATAGCATGAATGTGTGTAGTATGAATGTATTTCGGACGTATTACATTCGCCATGTTGTCATTATCAAGTGATCTACCAGCGTCAGTTGCCTTGCTTCACTGCCATTCACAAATCCTTTCCTGTGGCCTCATGGGATAGTGAAGTGTCCATTGTAGCAGGTTATCCGGGTACTATTTGCCTACTCTTTTACGAGTACTATGAATTATACAGTAAGTATGCGATTTCAGACGCAGCCATAGTCCACTTAGATTTCCACAAAATTAAGAAAATGTAGTTACATTGTACTTACTCAAATAAGTAATGAGTAATATTAATTAACTACATGTACTATTGAGTTATGGTTAGGGTTTGGTTTGGGGTTAGTTACTTGTACTTATGCATAATTTACTGTTATTACTATAGTAAGTACATGTAGTAACGTGTAACTATGTCACCTTAATATAGAGTGTTACCTTATTTATTTTTTTAGTGTGGAAAATCTCATCTATTGGTCTACAATGGGCTTTTTTTTTCAGTTTTAATCTGCTTTTAATATATTTAAACATTAAATGTCTTTCACTAGAACTGAAGCAAAACCCCATATACAAAGAAATAAAATTATTAGTTTTTTGCTTTGTTTATATACTTCTGCTTATTTCTCTATAACTTATATTTAAATTAATGCAACAATGTTGTGAAATACAAAAAAATGTACAAAATTATTTATTGCAAGCTTTTGGTCATTGCTTTATTCAAAATTACACAATTGTTCAAAAGTTTGGGGTCAGTAAAATTTTTACTCTTAATATTTTTATTCAGCAAGGATGCATTAAATTGATTAAAAGTGACAGTAAAGACTTTTACAATGTTACAAAAAAATCTATTTTTTATCTTTTGAACTGTCTATTCATCAAAGAATCCTAAAAACAATGGCATAATTCCCACAAAAATATTAAGCAGCACAACTGTTTAGAACATTGATAATAATAAGAAATGTTTTTGCCATCACAAGAATAAATTACATTTTAAAATATTCAAATAGAAAAAACAGTTATTTTAAATTGTAATAATATTTCACAAAATTATTGTTTTACTGTGTTTTTGATTAAAACAAATGCAGCCTTGGTGAGCATAAGAGACTATTTTCAACAACACCAAAAAATCTTAACTGACCCCAAACTTGTGAAATTGAATGCATTATTGTATGTCCTTTATATGAAATCTAAGTAAATCAAGGCCCAGCTGTTCAAATTCATCTGACAGTATATCATTCCTCAGTTTTAAGCAATACAGCTACTGTATATTCACAGCTACTGGAGGATTAAAGAATAGCACCTGAATCCCAGCTGTCTGCAGACCACCTGTGCATGCTGCTCTGTCCAGCTGTCATCACACACTGTCCCCCAGTCCCCGGAGTGATATACTTCCAGACGACCTTCCCATGGGTTATCACCGTCTACCAGTCTCACCACGCCATCTGAATACATAAGCAAAAACACACACTATATACACACATTTCCTCTCTAGACAGTTTCTGTATTGCCAATGGGAAGTGACAACATACAGTCAAAGGAAGCAAAGGAGTCTTGTGTCATCCTGAAAGGGTTTATTTTGTTTGCTGTACATTGTCCCATTTACACGACTACTTACCAGATAAATAAATAAGTAGACATGAAATATTGATTTGAGCTGAAATTATTTTTTAATGTGAGAAGAAAGAAACCATGGAGTGATATAAGAGCTATAAAACTAGGGAAAATTAAGTTCAATTGTAAAGAATATTGTGGTTGACCAATCAGAATCAGGTATTCCTATAATTAGGGCTATAAGTGTTTGTATGTGTGTGTCTATGTATAGGATGAGACCTGTATATGGGTTGCATGACACCCCAGCATCTTCCATATGGTCACAGTTGTGTTGTTCCCATCCGCTGTGACGGCACTCGTCCAAAGAGAGCTCATTGCCTGTGCACTGTACTGCATCAAGTTGGATCGGCCCACTGCCCTGCCCAAAATGAGCCCATGACCAGGCTTTGGGGATGCCCCTAGACACACACAAAGACATATAAATGGTCAAAGAAGTAGAAAAAGTAGACTTTACAGGGTATTTGTACCGTGGCCAAGAAAGCTCAACGCTGAAAATACTCACAACGCACATACGATCAGGATGTTAAAATAAACAAAAAAATTAACCTTTCAGGTCATAGACAACACTTATTCTTAATTTGCTGGTGGCTTTTCTATTTGCATACAGTATATTTTCTTTTGTTTCAGCACATTGAGTTTTGTGTTATTTGCAGCGCATTTCTGTATTTGGTAGTGCTGTGAGTATTTACAGCACGTTTCTGTATTTAGTTGCGTTGTGAGTATTTGCAGCGCGTTTCTGTATTTGGTTGCATTGTGAGTATTTGTAACGCGTTTCTGTATTTGGTTGCATTGTGAGTATTTTCAGTGTGTTTCTGTATTTGGCTGCGTTGTGAGTATTTGCATCGTGTTTCTGTATTTGGTTGCGCTGTGAGTATTTGCAGCACGTTTCTGAATTTGGTTGCGTTGTGAGTATTTGCAGAGCGTTTCTGTATTTGGTTGGGTTGTGAGTATTTGCAGCGTGTTTCTGTATTTGGTTGGGTTGTGAGTATTTGCAGAGCGTAGGTTGTGAGTATTTGCAGAGCGTTTCTGTATTTGGTTGGGTTGTGAGTATTTGCAGAGCGTTTCTGTATTTGGCTGCGTTGTGAGTATTTGCAGCGTGTTTCTGTGTTTGGTTGCGTTGTGAGTATTTTCAGTGTGTTTCTGTATTTGGCTGCGTTGTGAGTATTTGCAGCACGTTTCTGAATTTGGTTGCGTTGTGAGTATTTGCAGCGTGTTTCTGTATTTGGTTGCGTTGTGAGTATTTTCAGTGTGTTTCTGTATTTGGCTGCGTTGTGAGTATTTGCAGCACGTTTCTGTATTTGGTTGCGCTGTGAGTATTTGCAGAGCGTTTCTGTATTTGGTTGGGTTGTGAGTATTTGCAGAGCGTTTCTGTATTTGGTTTCGTTGTGAGTATTTGCCGTGCTTTCTGTATTTGCAGCGCGTTTCTGTATTTGGTTGTACTGTGAGTTTTTGCAGCACGTTTCTGTATTTGGTTGCAATGTGAGTATTTGCAGTGCGTTTCTGTATTTGGTTGCATTGTGAATATTTGCCGCTCATTTCTGTATTTGGTTGCGTTGTGAGTATTTGCAGTGCGTTTCTGTGTTTGGTTGCGTTGTAAGTATTTACAGTGCGTGTTGTCAAACTGATGAAGCTGTTTTCTTAATTTGCTGGTGTTTTTTATGTCAAATACAATTCAACTCAATTTTAATCAGTTTGTTGTGATGTTGACAATTTCAATTTAAATATATTTAAATGTTAAATGTAATTCATTACAATTTATAATAAATATATAAATAAATGAATAAAAATGCTTTACAGAGTGAGAGGGGGGAATCAGAAGAGAGAAGACAGAGTGATGTAGTCAACCTGTGTGTGTATATATGGGGTTGATTAAGAGGCCATGATGGATAGTGGCTGATGGCCAAGATGCCAGAATTACAACCTAACTCTTTTTTTCAAGAAATGCCATGGGGATTTTTACTGACCACAGACACTCAGGACCTCAATTTTTGTTGAACACTTTCCGCATTACTATACTGGAACATTAGGACCAACACAGAGCTCAGGGTGAGCACCCCCTGCTGGCCTCACTAACACCTCTTCAGTGGTCACCCATCCAGGTGCTGACCAGGCTCAACCCTGCTTAGCTTCAGTGGGAAACCAAGAGGCCCTGAGAAGCACCAAGTACAGCATTTTAAACCTTTAAACTGCTTCTTACTGCACATTCAGTTTGAAAGCTAACATATTTTTTGTTGTAACTATAACTGACAAAGTCATCATACAAATGCTGTAGTAACTGAAGTTGTGCGTATCATCTCTGCAGCAGCGCTGCAAGTCTGTGCTCATATCATGTGCCATCTCACAGTCTTTATTCTCTACAACTGCCACAACAATATGATGGAGATGGTGTAAGAGCAAAAATACAACAGCGCAAAATAAATAATTCAATCTTTCTCTCATCGAGATAAGAGCACGCAGGGAAGAAAATACCTCACAAGAGCTCCTAAGTTTTGTGTGTGTTGTGAAGATGAACATGTGCTACTGACTCTTTAAAGACTTTATGCCCTTTTATAGTGTTGATTTTGTTTTGGGGGACTAATAGAATAGGTTTTCATGCTTGAATGTTGAAAAAACAATATTTTTCACATATTTTTCATTGTTGCAGCACCTCTCTTCCCAGTCTGTCAGTAACGCTCTGTTTAGTTCTTGTCTCTGTGAAGCTGAAAGTGTAAAAAAGCATAATAGGTCACCTTTAAAACCTTAAAAATGTTTGCAAAAGGCAGTTCGAAAAGGTAGAAGTTAAAAGCATAATGTATTACTCTGAAAGCATCCACTGTATATTCATGATAGGGGTGTGTACAGTAAGTATTTGATGTATTAGTTGTGCATTGGACTCACCCCAGTCCAAGCTGCCTGCAGACTACCTCAGCATCCATGTCGTCCCACTGATCATCGCAAATGGTCCCCCAGCGCCCATCATGGAAGACCTCAACTCGTCCCTCAAAATCCTCCTCCCCACCAACCAACCGCACCGGTGGTCCATTACCTGAGCAAACCAAGAATCATGACCCAAAGCCACAAACACATCAATATATGTAGTGACACCCAGAATGCTCTGCATGTAACACTCTCTCTCTCTGTGCAATAACCCAGCAGTTCTTAAATGGAAGGTTGCAGGTGTTTTCTAACAGGGTCGCAAAAGACAGTGAAAAAAAATGATGCTAAATACAACTAACCATAATAATGCAAAATGAAGTCTGAACTTTTAGGTAAAAAAATAAAGGAAAATTACCCAGGTTACATTAAATACTGGTTCATGGAGAAATCTGCTGTTGATATAAATACTTTATTTATATATGTATTGAAATTATGGGTTAGTAAGATTTTTTTTTTCAAGAAATTAAAACTTTTATTAAGCAAGGGTGCATTGAACAGATCAAAAGTGACAGTAAAGGCATTTATAATGATACAAATATTTCTATTACAAATAACTGCTGTTCATTTACATTTTCTATTCATCAAAGAATCCAAACAACAGGAAAACATTACATGCAGCCGTTTTTTCCTATTTAAGGGCTAAAACACATCTTTTGCTGCCCTGGTAACCCAGCACAGTGCACATCTATCCGTGTGTCCTCAGACTGTGTCTTCAATAAAGCTCTCAGCAGGCAATCATGAGTTCAGACGCCATTGATTTGCTTTCCAACCTATTTTCTCGTTTTTTCCTACCTTTTGTTCCTTTCTACAAAAGACAGTATGGCTCTTTTGATTCCATCAAAGAAAGTATAAGCCCCCACTGAAATGTTTCATTAAAATTTCTAATTTCAGAGAGCGACGATTTAGTAAGTCAATATGAATGGACAGAGAAGCTGCAATAACGGGAATTCAAAAATAACATAATCGTCCTTATGATGTTCCATCACACACCCTGCTGTTTTTGTCTTAGTATCCATGTAGATCAGAGATACTCAAATGATGTTGCTCGAGGGCCACTTTTAGAAAATGCAGGGTAGCTAGTGAATATAGTAATTTTTCATTTGTTTTTATATTAAAGTCCCCCTGCGGTGAAAAGCAAGTTTTTAATGTTGTTATATGTCAATGTGGTGTTTTTAATATGCTTTAAGACAAACCATGTGCAAATTCATGAGTCAACACCATTGCCGAGTATTTTCTCTTTAAAACTGCAGTGATCTAAAGACAGTTTCAAAAACGTGCTTGAAATCACTGGTGTTTCTGACGTCACAATCTACCTTGTAACCAATCATGTCAATGTGCCGGTGGGCTTTAGCATATCATTAACTATGACCGCTCTGAAGCAAGGGAGTCTCGAGAAGCCACGTTATCCCGGTATATTTTTCTGTTGATATGAAAAATGGGGGTGAATTAAGCAATATAGTGGGTATATAATGTATATTACTTTGTTATGATGAATATTCCTTTCTCCACTGAACATGGTTTGTGTACCATTAGCAACACATTATTAGCTGTTTTATAACATAGTCAAGCAAAAGGCTAATCATATTAATTACCGTTATGTGTCCGATGTTGTGAAAAGCTATCCCATTGAGCATTTACCTCAGTTAAGTTGACCGAGTTGATCTCTGAGCTTGTGTGAATAGAGGCAGGGCTAATAAGCATATTCATGTATGTATATCCGCGTATATTAAATGAAGCAAGGGTGTAGAGTCACATTCAAGCTATTTTAGGGCAGGAATTTTTTTTTTTTTTTCACAGGAAAATTTTTTTAAATATGTCATTTTGGTGATCAAAGATGAGTTTTAAGGGATAAAATTATTGACCACAGGGGGACTTTAAAATGTGCATTAACCAACAATTACAGCAATGTCTCAGACCAACCTCATGTTTATATCACAACATTCAACAAAAATCATAGTGTCAAAGACTTTTTTCACATTTTAGAGCAAAATCCGTGGAATGAAAATTAAAGTGGTAAAATTGGCAGAATAGCTGAGAATAGTTCACTCTTATCGGTAGATGAAAGCATAATAAAAGTCTAAATATTTAACAAGCGAACATGTCAGGGTAGTTGTTTACAGAATTTCATCAATCAGAGATAATAGCATTTGGATATGCTGATGTTTTATGTCAAGATTATTAAAAAAGTAGTGCAAAAACTTTTGTGAATTAATCTGCAACTGAATGTAATTTAATTAGCAAGCTTTACACCCGGTCTGGACTGGAAGCAAGCAACGAGGTGAAGCACGACACAACATAAAAAAAAGGATGCTTGCATTATAAGCAATTGCAGACCGCTTTGTTGATTATAATGGGAGCAATCTTCTTTGTACACTTACAGAGCAGACATGGAGGCAGAAACTGAATTCTCAGAAGCAGACTTTGAGTAACCCTGATGATCTTTGTGAGCTATTTAAACACTTTTTCTGTTTCACGGCAGCTGTAAGGTTTTGCGAGGGCATCTAGATGCAGGGGTGTTTACAGCACTTGTCACTTAAAAGGTCATTAGCTTCATTCTCACAGAAAGCACACTGACCTTCAGGTGGTGCGCACACCACTCCAGCCTCGTTTCCATGGTTACAGTCACTAGTAACAAACTTCCTGCTCCTGCACTCCAGCAGGGATTTCTCATCACCACGGCAGCCAAGGCGGGCGTAGTGAAAAAGCCCGGAGCCGGGGCCAAAATATGAATGCTGGAGAGCTGTGCCAATCTCACTACAACAAACAAAAGGAATTATGAAGAGAGACAAAGAAAGAAGCACCAAATTATCTTCTCTACTGTTCAGTGACATAAGGCTTTCCACCCACTTTTAGCTCATTTTATAAAGGCTAAATCAAAAATAGATATAGTAAAGACAAAGACACATGTAAATTTTAATGAATCATTTAAATTTTCAAATAAGTATCCATACTTTGACCACACTGAGGAGCACAGATCCATTATTATATGGAAAATCAGATCTGACAGTCACAGATTTTCAAATAAAGTAGGACTGAAATTTGTTAAATTAATTGCATGACTAATTAATCAAATTATCTGCAAATAATCACATATTTCAATATTTGTTGAGGGAAAAACAATTAGTACATTATTCAAAGATATTACCTTACTGTGGCAGTGAACGCATCATTTTTCACATTATCTTTAATTAATTGTACTAAATTAAAGGGGCTATATGTAAGAATTTTCATGTATTCATTGCTTTTTGTATTGCCAATGTGTGAACAACTTGTAACGAAACTTAAAAAATGAGACCTTCCCCGACTTCCTACAGTAGGTTGTTTATGAAGGCCTGTAGACTGATTTTTAAGTGAAGGACTCAGGTCAGTTTTTCTGGGAAAATCCAAAGGATGTGACGTTTACTTGCACTCCCGAGAGCCTCTCTTCTGTTCAGTGACACATGAAATGAATGCTTATACAACGTTCAGGAGGATAATGTCAAAATAACTATTCTGTACTGTAATGTCAATGTGTCATGAAAAGAAAAGGTATTAATTAAAAGTATAGTCTCATATAGCCAGATCAATATAGTCTATAGTCTCAAACATACTTTATATTCAAACTATCATAACAGTGTAATTTTAATTACCTCATTTGTCGACATGATGCCGGTGAATTGCAGTGCTTGTGCAAATAACATATCCACATTGCTATGATCAGATGCTTTCTTTACTGCTGTTTTCTCACAACTGTCATTTATGTTGTATGTTTATTTTGTTACTGAGGAAAGCATGCAGCATATATCAAATTCATGTAAATGCCACTCTCAGCAGCATGGACGGCGTCTGGATGTTCGTGAACAGTATATCGTTGCAAAGGTATTTACAACTTCCAACAGCAAAGAACAAAAAAAGAACTTCGCCGTGAATACATCGGGGCACTGAATCACATTCAGCCACTTGTATGTCACATGTACAAGTGCAATCACAAGCAAGGGCAATAAGTTGCTGGCTGCAGTTCACTTAACGGCCACCGGTGTCGCTGATAACTGAATTCTACATATAGTTAAATTGACAGCGCTAAATAGAAGTAAACATAAATTCCCATACCCCAGTCCAAGCTGTCGGCAAACCACACTGGCATCACGGTCTGTCCAATGCGTGTCACAAACTGACCCCCACTGGCCGTTCAGGTAGACCTCCAGTCGGCCACTCTTTGAGATCGAACCTCCCGCTAACCTGACCGCTCCTGAACAGGTAAGATATATATACATACATACGCATATATTAGAAATAATAATAAAAAAGTTTAAAGGAAATGAGAATAGAAAGATTCTGAACGAAACCCATGCAAAACTATTTTTTAGCATATTGACATGAAATTGTTAGGGAGTTCTGGGTGGTTTCTAGGGAACTGTTAAACCTGTAAACCTATAAATAAACCTATTTACAACCAGTATTCTCATTCCTGACTATTTTGTAGAATTTAATAAGAATTAACAGTAAGTTATAAAATCTTACTGAAAAACAATCAAGGCCATTTTATTCCTTACAGGGAGGATAAAAAAAACTTTTAAGATTTAGATTCCTTTTTTTTTTTCTTTATAAAACTGCCCAAAATAGCATTTTATCTTTTATAGAACTGATTTTGGACATGGAAATTAACAGTTTAGCTTCTTTACAGAGACATGCAGAGTATTAGTGGTGCCAGTAGTTTATTCAGATCCCTCAGCATAAACTTCTAAAATCAGATGCGAATTATAAAAAGGCTTTTTTGTTCTTATCAAAGTATTCATGCCTCTAATCCCAGCCCTAAACCTAACAGTAATATGTGATTGCTTGATAACAGGAACAGAATGTTGATCCAGGAACACATCGTACTTGGCAAAGCCACAGCCACCATTTGTCTCCACTGCACACAGAATGCAATGATGTTTTTTACCATATCTAATTTTCCTGAGATACATAGAGTATTGTCAAGTCAAGAATATCAACCATTGATTTCTAAATATACAGTCGATGCAAAACACAACAATCCTCCAAAAGAGACAGAAAGGGAAGTAAGACAACAGTACACAAAGAGGTACTAAAAACACATATTTATCAGCTGAAGAATGTTAGAAGTTTCTAACATCAAAGGCTGACGTCTCACTACCTGATTTTCAGTCATAAGCGCCCATATTTGCCTCCGCGGGGAAGCTTTAACAGTGACTAAACTCCCTGAAGAGTTAATGGATCTGACACAAACATTTTCCTCAGCAGACGCAAAACCACATATTGCAAGCACTGATTGTGTTTTTCTGGGATTCTAAAATGAATAAAATAAAACAGCAATGAATATTCCACAGCAAAATCCAGAGGGATTCATGGGGTAAAAGTACTCTGAATTGCTGGTATTTCTGTTGTTATTATGACAAATTTCAAATCGATTTGCCAAAACACATTATTGCAATCTATGAAGGAAATCAAAGATTGTTCTTAATATTGTACTTACAGTAATCAGTGAGCATGACAGATCAACAGAAGAGGGTGAGATTTTAGAAAAAGCAAAAATGGGTTGTTTCGATTTGGCTAGTGACACCTCCTTAAGGAATAATATAAACTCACATAGCAGAGCTTTAATTGAAAACACTGTACAATAGTACGCACCTTGGTGGCAGTCGCAGTAGGCCCAACCAATGGCCCCTGAGCTCTGTCTGAAAAAGCACCATGGGTTGGACTCACGGTCAGGATTTCGACAAAAATTGTGCTCTCCCAGACCCCTGCCCGGATACTGCTGCACGTAATCTGGGAATTCAGTCCACTTCAGACAGGGTGAACCTGAGTCGGTCTGAGAAACGGTGCCGTTGTAATAACCCAGCTCAGTGAAGCCCTCAGAGCAGGACAGAGGAACTGGAAAAAAACAGAGAAAAAGGATTTTATACTGTAGACAAATCCGATTTAGTTTTCAAATCCCATCTTCAAGGCTGACTGTTCGCACTGGCATTTTGCAAGTGATGAAATCTGATCTGTTTGTTCAGAGAGTAGTCAATATCCGGTATATCTACTGTACATAATATGAGCATGATACCAAGAGAATTTCTCATTCAAAACTCGAGAGCAGCTGTCGGTGTTGAAAGAAAGGCCAGAAAAATGGAAATTTAGTCTACGCTTATGTCCATCATGACATCTTGCTGCGATGCTTAACACATGAGGTGCACAAGAGAACATTAATGTCAATTTGACGTATGACGCACCGAATTTGTATTCAAAACCACTGACTTGTTCACTCATTCACTACTCAAAATTTAGTGAATGTTAATATTTTATCTTTATAAATATTCCTAAAATATGTAACAATATATTATTATTATTATTATTACATTATTATTACTATTATTCATATTATATATTATTAATACATATAAATATTAATATGAATAACATATAATTATTTTACTCTTATTTTAGGAAGAAGTGAGCAAAATGAGCATCTTTGGACATGTCTCCAGACAATATTGAAGTTTTAATGAAAAAAAAATGACCTGACATTCTGAAAAACTTATTCCATATTCCAATATATATTTTAATCAGATTTCAGACCTTATAACTTTGCATTTCATGTGTATTTTACTGTTCAGACAACAACAAACAAACAAAAATCATGTTTCCTGTCTGTCTGAACAAAGCCAAAGTAACAAAACAAAATAGCAGGAGAAATAGGGGAGAAAATAAACTAAAAATAGAAAATATTTATTTTATTTTTTACATGTGTACACCTTAGTGTACATGTAAAAACCTTACTCAGTTATTGAAAAGAAACACAAAGTATGTTCTGCACTTATATTAGAAGTCTATGGGTCAAAAGTACAACAGCTGCCTTACGGACTTTCACTGGAAATTTCTTAATACACATTAATACAGGTATTTTTTATTTTTTTTTTTATTTTTTTTACAAACAGACTCAAAAATATTTCCTGTGCTAATAGGCAGCATGGCACAGAATACACTGACATACCTTGTATTTAATAAAGTTGAAATGATTTTTTTTTTTTTTTTGAAAAGCACACAAAGAAATGTAATTTTCATTGAAACATGACTCCTGAAAAATATAGGCTATAAAGATGTAAAGAGTCAAAAATTAATAAAAAAATTCTGTCAGTGATTTATTGTGAGTTTTCTAAGATTTGAAGAAGTAACTATTGGTCTGCATGCAAAAAAAAAAAAAAAAACAGTTTCAGGTTTAGTTCCAAGAGTGCTCGCTATCCAGCAAAATCCCCCTGTCATTAGAGTCCAAAATATTAATCCCTGTTGTATAAATTGCCAATATGTAGAGCTCTGCACATGTGGCCTTTCAATATGGCTTTTCTGCCCATATTTTATATTTAACAGCAGCCCTTTTGTTTATCTCTCCAGAACACCCACCTTGGCCTCCAAGCCATGAGCAATGAATCCTCAGCCCCTGGGCTGGAGACTGAAAAGAGGGAGAAGTTGGGCATCTGGATCCCTTATACAGCCTCCTTTCCCAGCATAAAGGACAAGGGATTAGACAAGGCAGTGCTCTAAGCAGGTGCTGAGAAGCCAAGATGAGCAGCCAATAAAGCGGCAGGGAGCCGAACTCTCACTGACCTGCCCTACTTGAGACTCACCAGCAAGAGCTACACCACCCGTACTGGATTTAAAGGCACAATTATTGTAAACTTGCACAGAGTGTTAAGGAATCAGGTGGTTGTGGTTTCTAAGGCTTAGTTTTCTAAGACTACACACATATCAATCACTAATTTTTTAGATCAGATGGTTATTTTCTTTTAATAACAAGACCTTGTTTCAAAGCAGTGTTTGATTGACAGATGAGTAGGCGGTCTGAGAAGACTGTTCTTTGATGGATACATCAG
The DNA here is from genome assembly GCA_037950665.1 of Hypophthalmichthys nobilis. Classification (NCBI taxonomy): domain Eukaryota; kingdom Metazoa; phylum Chordata; class Actinopteri; order Cypriniformes; family Xenocyprididae; genus Hypophthalmichthys; species Hypophthalmichthys nobilis. The sequence goes on from CM075472.1 coordinate 7,950,799, forward strand.
TATGGATTAGCATTTATACTATAAATGTCACATGCATTTTTGACAACCTCAAAATGTGACTCTTCACACCATATGCCATCTAAATGTGATATTTGTGGAGTAAAATCAAGCTACAAGATCCATTTTGACAAAGTATAAGGAACAAGAAGTCAATGAATCTGAAATTATCACAAAGCTTTATTCATGGATAGACATCTGCCATGCCTAGCAATTATACTGTCACTTACAATGTATCACAGCAGGTACGAACTGACAAGCTTCCAGTGACAAGTAATTTGTCTGTCCAAATTGAAAGAAAAAATTCTGCATGATGTGACACAATCAAAGCCAAACTGAGTGTATTTGATGTTTAATATAGACCAGGATTTTGGACCAATGAGATTTCACTGTGGGTGGGGCTACCCAATGCAACACAACTAAAACAAAGTAAGTGAATGGACAAAAATGCAAAACATAATTCAATTATTTTTTTTATACAGCTGTTCCTTTTCACAATGCACATTGTTCCAAAGCAGCTTTACAAAGAGTTGATTTGGAACAATAAAAAACAACCTTAGAAGGAAAAAACAAAGAAAAGAAGAAATGATTGAAAAAATGACTCAAGTAAACAGAAGTCCTCACGATTATGGCTAGCTGGATGTGAACTCATAGCTGGTCTTTTTCCAGAACTCAAACACAATTATGTTAACTCAATTTTAGTGTTGTAGTGCTGTGAAAATCAGGATCAAATTGCATTTCGCACACACTGTGAATGGCTAGATAATGTGTAGGAAAGATTATTAGTGGTGCTGTTCTAAACTTTTGAACAGTTTGAACACAACTTTACTTCGCTAAAGGGCTTGAGTTTTTGACACAAATGCCTCTCTTGCCGGATAACTGAACACATGGTGGGGAGGAGAGCAGAACTATGGGAAGAACTCATGGAGAGTTTAGATGGTGAGGTCCATATGGACTGTGAAATGCTGCAGACATTGCACAAAAAAGCCTCCAAGAGATGTCAGCAGATTTTCCATGTTTGTCTGCAGTTTTTGAGGAACTTTGTTGTGAGTTGGACCCAAAGACAGTCAGAGAAGGATGGAGAGGCTGTGATCTTTCACTTCCCATAATCCTCTGTTAACCCACAATTCCTTAAGTCCCAGAATCCAGCACTACATGACTCAGCAGAATGTCATTCCCAGCCTATCACTAGAAAGCTCTGTAGATATGAAGGCTCCTCCACCTTCCATTTGCCTTTGAAAACACATCACTGGCAGTGGGAAGAACAGGCTGTTAATCACAGTCACGAATGGCACGCCTGCAGTCTTCTTTGTCTGCATACTCATGCGACTGCATTTTCTGAGCCAGGCTGTCTGTATTCAAGTGATATCAGAAAAACATACATTACAGAGGAACAGTGTGTGTGTGTGTGTGTGTGTGTGTGTGTGTGTAAAGAGCAGCAGTAGATTAATGTCTCCATCTGCAAGCTCAGACAGACTCACTGCAATCAGGGCAGAGCTGAATTAGACATATTAAAACAGGATGACAGAGAGCGCTCTCAGAAAGAGTTGTGCCAACCTCAGGGAAATCGTTGACTGCGTTTTTTGCTTAATTGGATGCATAAAGATGTGTGGGCAGGAAACGCCATAATGCTGTCGATAAAGTGTCTGGAACAAACCGAAAAATATTTCATCCGTAGAGAGTGACAGAATAAAAAGCTTTTGATTGCTTTTTACATTCATTTTTTAATCTTAATTAGTTTTTTGTCTTGCTTTGCAATAAAATATCTAAACATCCTTAAACAAGATTAATTTACTTGAGAAGCAAAATTGTGTCAGATTGTAAGACTTGCTTTAAGAGAATATTTCTTTAATTAAGGTTATCTTACACCATTGGCAAAGTAGCTATCTTGTTTTAAGCATAAAGCTAATAAAGTGTTTATGCTCTAAAAAACAGACTTACTGTTCAAAGGTTTGGGATCTGTGAGATTTTTTAATGTTTTTGAAAGGCTGCATGTAAATGAAAAATTGAAAACAGTAATATGTTGAAATAATATTACAATTTAAAAGACCAGTTGTCTATTTTAAATATATTTTAAAATGTAATTTATTCCTGTGATGGCAAAGCTGAATTTTCAGCATCATTACGCCAGTCTTCAATGCCACATGATCCTTCTGGATCCCCTGATTTGCAAGAAACATTTCTTATGATTATCAATGTTGCTGCTTAATATTTTTGTGATAAATGTAAAGTTCAGCATTTATTTGAAAAAGAAATCTTTTATAACATTACACATGTCTTTACTGCTACATTTGATTAATTTAATGCCCCCTTGCTGAATAAAAGTAATTTCTTTCAAAAACAATTCTTACTGACTTTTAAATACTTTTTAACGGTAGTGAATATTGAAGGAAGAATTTGAGTCTAATCTATGGAACAGAATATCATAAAAGCTTGGTGTGGATTGTTTGACTTACTAACCACTTTGTAACCACCCAGAACATCTTACCAACCACACATCAACATCCTAGGAACAACTCACCCCAGCAATTTTTATATAGTAAACAGATTATAGACCATAAATGTAATATATAAAAGTCTTTATTCATTATTCACTGATTATCTTCACCTTGCAGCTCTTGAAACAAACTTATGGTGCAGTTTCATTATCACATTATCATTGACATCTGATGTAACCAACATCCATCCCACACAATAGGAGCTATATTTGATATTGCTTTTAGAATTTATGGTGCATTTATTATGCTTTTTGGAATTTTACAGCCCCTGGTCATGATAAACTGACACTATATGGAAGATTCTTTAAAAAACAATTGTTTTCCACACAACTGGAATGACATAAGGGTAAGTAAATAATGATAGAATTTCCATTCTTGAGGTCTTTTCACACTTGAAACAGTTAACCCTGGGTCATTCTAAACCCCCGGATAAATCTAATCCTGGGTTATCTTGCTTCACATTTCACACTGCTCATAATTTACTCGGGGTTAACAATTAATCCTGGGTATTCATAAGCTGATGTTTCACATTGTACATTCCTAAACGCTGGGTTAACATACTTATTTGCATATTTGCATTGTCAGTGTCATTGATTGGATAAACGCAGCACACGACCTTCTTACATAGCTCTAGCATTGCGCATCCTGCATTGCCGACTGTACTATCGAGTTTATACTGAATGGATGTTTCGGACTATAAATGTAAGGACTATGAAACTGTCTCTTCTTAACTCAAATTGTTGTGTTTTCTGTCAGCATTTGACATTTTTCCTCTCAAACTCTTAATTTACTGTTTATATACAACGCGCAGTGTTTCTGTTACTGTCCAAAGCAGGCAAATATGAGCATGTGATTGGTTGTCTGTTGCTAAGCATCTGGCTGTAACATTCTAACACCGCATCGTTTCACACTGTGCAAGTTTGACACCGCAATGCGGTGTAAACACAGCAAAAGTGTCAACCCTACTCCGGAGCAGGGTGTCATAACCCCGGGAAAAAAGCGGTGCTAACTCCGCTTCTAAATTACAAGTGTGAAACATTCCTTTACCCGGGGTTAAATGCAGTGTTTAGAACGACGATAGCCCGGGGTTAAGCACAATGTGAACTACACTACCAGTCAAAAGTTTGGAATTGGTAAGATTTTTAATGTTTTTAAAAGAAGTTTCGTCTGCTCACCAAGGCTGCATTTATTTAATTAAAAATACAGTAAAAACAGTAATATTGTGAAATATTATTACAATTTAAAATAACTGTTTTCTGTTTGAATATATTTTATAAAGTAATTTATTCCTGTGATCAAAGCTTAATTTTCAGCATCTTCAGTGATCCTTCAGAAATCATTCTAATATGCTGATCTGCTGCTCAAGAAACATTTATTGTGTACAATTGTACAAAATATTTGTGTACAATATTTTTTTTTTTCAGGATTCTTTGATTAATAGAAAGTTCAAAAGAACAGCATTTATTTGAAATATAATCTTTTGTAACATTATAAATGTCTTTACTGTCACTTTTGATCGATTTAATACATCCTTGCTGAATAAAAGTATTTTCTTTAATTTCTTTTCAAAAAAATAAAAATAAAAATTCTTACTGACCCCAAACTTTTGAACGGTAGTGTGTAATGTTACAAAAGCTTTGTATTTCAGAAAAATGCTGTTCTTTTGAACTTTCTATTCATCAAGGAATCCTGAAAAAAAAAAAATACACAACTGTTCTCAACATTGATAATAATCATAAATGTTTCTTGAGCAGCAAATCATGATATTAGAATGATTTCTGAAGGATCATGTGACACTGAAGACTGGAGTAATGATAATGAAAATTCAGCTTTGCCATCACAGGAATAAATTACTTTATAAAATATATTCAAACAGAAAACAGTTATTTTAAATTGTAATAATATTTCACAATATTACTGTTTTTACTGTATTTTTAATTAAATAAATGCAGCCTTGGTGCACAGAGGAAACTTCTTTTAAAAACATTAAAAATCTTACCGTGTCCAAACTTTTGACTGGTAGTGTATGTCTTTAAGACTGATACATTAGGCTGACGTTTGGATCCTTTTATAAAAGAGAACAGAGGAGATAGACATCTTCTGTGTGATGGAATAGTACATATGATGATAAAAAGAAGCAGAGAGATTTTAACAGGAATGACAGGAAAGGTCAGGTAATAAAAGAGTGTAAAACAGAGGCGTCTGGGCATCAGGACCAGTACCAAGAGCCAGCCATGCTTATTCAACACAGGCTCAGACATTTCGATCCAATTCCATTACGGTGCAAGAAAAAAATGGCTGATCTCCAGGTGTTAATGACTCCTACGACATGGAAAAAGTCGGGGGAGGGGACGCTACGGGGAAACAGAGAGAGAGATGCATGTAGGATGCATGCTCTTCCATGGATCTGATAAATGAACACATCCTGCTCTTTGAAAACAAGAAACAAAAACTCTTGTGAAATCATCTTATACTGACATTCTTCTCCATTCTGAAGCAAACACACGAGGATCTGACACATAAGGTGGGGGATGAAACATCAAAGCTGTTTGAGAAAGCAAAGACTGGCACAGAAGCACAGAAGAGAGAGAAGCTGAGAGAGTCTTTTCTGTGAGGTTTTGATGTTGTATTCCAAAAAGAATTATTTAAAAAATTACCTTATGAGTCAACTATCAAAATTGGAGGACATAAGTAATTCAATCAAAGCTTGGGCAATACAAACAGAGCCAACAAACACAAAGAATTTCAATTTTGTTGCACAACAACAACAACAAAAAACTATTTTAAAAGCAAATACGGCAATCAAATAGGAACAATCAGATAAAATAGCTTAGATATAATAGAACTTCTAGACAATATGCAGTTAACAGTGGGTGCAAAAATAAGCAAAACAATCATTAAAAATAATAAGAAAAAACAAAATAAGACAAATAAATAATGCAGAGCATTGTATTAGAGCTCTTTGGCTGGAATTCATTCACCTTCAGCCACTGACACCCTCTGTGCCGCTCTAAGCTAATGGAAGCACACTGGCAGAACGAATGGCAGCAGAAATCAAGTCATTTACGCAAAGCATCCGTATGGCGTACTTGGACACACACGCTCTCTCTGCGCCATAGGAGAGCTCATTCTCCCTCCCCAAATAATCCATTTCCCCACCACAATGAATATTTGATACGGTTCACATAACGTGCTTTGGCGTGTTAAGCAAATGTGGGAGCAGATGCATGGTGGGGCACCAATGGGTGACAAGGAAACAACATAAGAACATCTGGGAATTCAGGGTATTTAGCATTGGCTTTTCTTTTTTTTTTTTTTGCAAAATAAACCAGAAATGAGTTCTCTTATGGCAACTGTTTCATGTACAAAGCTTCAGTGCAAGACATTCTGTGTTGCACAACAAAGACTTTGCACATTGTTTCAAAGGATATAACTCATATCAAAATAACTTTTTTTTTTTTGGTCCACTGTGGCATGCTACCTAGATCTATAGGAAGCAATCTAACCATGCAACTTTCAAGGGAACTATAAAATCATAAGCTGACCCATTTCTTTTGATGTATAAGGGATGCTTCGGGCATGGTTTATGATTTCAGTGAGAAAAGATTGAGCGATTTGGTTTTCTAAGCCCTTTCCGTTTTCCCGGCACCATAAAGCCGTCTGATTGGCTAGTCCGGGGCGGGCTGTTTATCTGTCTTGATGCAGTGACATCAAAGCACTGACAGTCATTAGCACTTCGGGATTGGTACTGGGGAATTTCACGCTGTCAAAATATATGAGCGCAAGATGAGGGAGAAAATCTGACACGGCTCAGAAAGATGGGACACCATCACAGGGTGGATGCCCTTATTAAGCATCCACACTGGCGATATCCAGCGACCAGCACACAGTGATGTGGTGTAAATGTCACATTTTGGAGCTCTAGAGGAATTGATGAATTATTTATATAAGACAACCCATCGCAAATCCGTCTTCATCGGCTCATTACTAATACAGCCAAAACTGAAAGAATGAGATATAGTGGAATGTAACTCTAAACAAGCATTTGTTTCTGTAAATGCATGAAAGATGAAAGTGAGACAACATCTTTCTTTATAGACCATGAAATGAAAATTGTGTTCTGTGGCTTTTAGTACTTTAAAGCCATCTACAGTATATGCTAGTGTACTCTTAAAATATGATAAAAGTGTAACTTTAAGCAGATATTCACATTTAAAATTTATAGTCTTTCTCTTCTGGGAAAATCAACTAAAAATATTGAAGACTCATCTTGCACTACACAGATTTTTGTGCAATCAAACGCTCTCTAGAATGAGGATGTTTCTCCGCTAATACCACCTGAACCATCAAACAAGGAGCAAATCATGCTTCTGGCTGCAATCTCTTCAATAAATATATTCTTTTGCAAAAAATAAATGAAATTTCATGGAGAATTTCATACCGTTTAAACTAGGAATGAACATCCGTTTAGGGTGATCCAATTACGAGTTTCCAGAGGATACACATTACTATTTATCCCTGGTTTTTACATGCACCTCAAATGTGTGACTACTTGTGTTTTTGAATGGTGTCTGATTTCATGACAAATGATATCACGAACAAATCACTTACTGTTTAAGTATGGTATTGCATGTTGATGAAGTGCAGCAATGTTTGCACACCATATTCTCAAATACACTTGAATTTACTTATTGTCGCAAATAACATTTTGAGCAAAATGCACAGTTATTTTAATACTATACCTGTATTAAATGAACTAAAGGTGCTTTATATGATCTATACATTCATTTTCTTTTAGCATTTATGCAAATCAAATTATCTGTCATTGCATACAACAGTCAATTTAGGCTTTTTCCAATTTTTTCTTTTAAGTCCGAAACAAAGTTTAAATCTCTTATTTTAGCACAGTGGTGATGAATAGGCAGTTCTTTAATGTTGTCTGGGACACATTGGGCTGATTAGCATTTACACGACAAATGCAGTTGGGTCACATGCATTTTTGACCACCTCTGAATGTGGTTTGAGTGATCATAACAAAACGTTTTGGACTCTCTTTACATGTAATGGATCTTCTGAAACGAATGTTAATAGCAGGTGTAAATGGGGTCTAAAACAGAGAGGACACATATTGGCTCACCTGTATTCTGCACTGCATTCAGGTAGCTGTCATCACCATTCACCTGCAGGGAGGAAAAAATGAAACTGAGTTCAAATGCAGAAAGCTGACAGAATTATGAATTGATTTGTTCGGAACACTAAAGTGTCTGTTTGTCTGGAAAAGTGAAGTTTTATCTTCTTAGACGTGACACACATTTGAACAGCGGTACATTCCGTTTCTGCCTGGCTCAGAGGATGCTGTGAGAGTCACTCCTGACAGGGAATGAAGATAATATCGGTTAATATTTTAACTGTCATTCTATTTCTGCATTTTCTCGTACTGCACTGTGACTGAAGAGCAATTAGGAGATGAGTTATCATCTTAATATTTAAAGGTAACTGCTGTCTTACAATGGAAGAGAGGACTGTGGTGTGAAAAAATGGGTAAATGGGGAAAAATGGCCTATCCACACAATATTTAAGTGGCTTTAATACAAAGTCTGTAAAAATCTTCTTAAAAATAATCAACGCATGTTTTTCACTAAACACAAAACTGCTATTTAATCATGTTCATTTATATTTTTAAACAGCAAAATGTACATTTAATTTGAATTATTTTAACATTTGAAAAATAATGTCACCATTTTTTTTAATTGATTCACAAAAAAAAAACAGTTTGACAGGATTTAAGGAAATTAATCGAACATACTGACTCAAGCTATTTTTACAAATCACAAAAGCAACTCTTAACGCTCTTAATTAATCTCATATTCATAGTCACGAGACCAAGAAGAATCATGAAACTAGTCTGATGATACACTCTTTAGGAAACCTAATAGTCAAATAAAATGCACATTAAAATCTTGGTGAATACTCAATTGCCTATAGCCCTATTTTCTACTAACAGTTCCACAAAGACTTTGGATGACTCTGCAAACAATGCTACAACAATACGCTTTAAAGGGTTCACCCAAAAATGAAAATTCTGTCATTACTTACTCACCCTCATGTCGTTACAAACCCATAAGACTTTCGTTCATCTTCGAAACACAAATGAAGATATTTTTAATAAAATCTGAGCGATTTCTGTCCCTCCATAGACAGCTACGCAACTACCACTTTAACGCTTCAAAAAGTTCATAAAGAGATCGTAAAACTAATCCATATGTGTATCCAAGTGGTTTAGTCCAATTTTTCTTAAGAGACACGTTTGCTTTAAATGCTGAACAGATTGAATTTAGGCTTTTATTCAAATAGGCCTATAAACATTCATGAACATACACATCAGATATGGTAAACGGAAGCTCAAGCATGCTTCCTTGATGGGTGAGAACCAATGAGGTTTATTCTCATGTGTTACACAGCACGTTTGAGCTTTCACAAGAACCAATGAGTTCAGAAAAATTGGATTAAACCGCTCAATTCATATGGATTATTTTTACTATCTCTTTATGAACGTTTTGAAGCGTCAAAGTGGTAGTTGCGTAGCTGTCAATGGAGGGACAGAAATCACTCCGACTTTATTAAAAATATCTTTATTTGTGTTCCGAATATGAACGGAAGTCTTACAGGTTTGGAACAACATGAGGGTGAGTAATTAATGATAGAATTTTCATTTTTGGGTGAACTAACCCTTTAATTGTCCTGATATATATTAACTTCTCAATATTCAGTTGAAAATCAAGCTACTAATATGGTGATGAAATCTGGCACTGGGTTTTCAAACCATTCAGCTAAAATTTGGGCACCTGTCAAGGTTGAGTACACCCTAGAAATCTGAGGGTTGCTGATAGAGTGTCATTGTAGCAGCAAGAAAGAACTAAAGCTGCTTCTGAGACTTGAAATGCAATGAGAGATTTCAGTGAAGCAGGAAAACAGCTATAAATGGTTGAGTTTTCCAGAACCAATTGGACTCTGTTCTCCCAACTGATTTCTCGCAGAGCATTAGAAACCATGCAGCTTGTAATCCTACATTTGGCCTAACATTCATCACTGACCCTTAAAAATATTTAAACTTCTTTTAGGTTTACCAGGTCTTCAAAAATATATAATAGAATAGTTCATCTATAAATAACAATTCTGTCTTCAATTACCCACCCTCATGTCTTTCAAAACTAGTATGATTTTCGTTTATCTGTGGAACACAAAAGGAGTTATTTATAGCATAAAGCCCAAGGTGCTTTTTTTCCATACAACGACAGTGAATGTTGATGGTTTTCAAGCAATACTTTCAATGCAAGATTTTCAGTCACTTAAATTCCAAACACAAAGCTAACAAATGGCTTCAGAAGATGTATACAATATACAGCATGAGTCTTATGGACCACTTTTATGATGCTTTTTGGAGCTTGACAGCCCTTTCGTTGCATGAAAAAGAGCAGATCAGTCATTCTGTTAAACTTCTTTTGTGTTCCATACAGGTATAGAAAGACATGGGGGTGAGTAAATAATAACATTCTCAATTTTGAAAGAAACTATTCCTTTGAAACCCTTTTGCTTCTATGCTGCACTGGACAGTCATTTTATCAAACACATCTGTAGATGAAAACATGGTATTGATTTACTTCATTAATTTACGACCAATAAACTGAACTGGGGGTTTAGCACCACCAGCAGGGATAATTGCATTATAGATAACAAGCTCCAGTTATGCACCCTGATATTTATGCTCATATCAACACACTCCGGTCAGTTACGGCCATAATTGCATCTGTCATTCTCATTCCACAGCAGCAACTGAGGCCAGACTGACGCTGTCCTTGATTATGTTCCTTTCCCTGAAATAGCAAAATACACATCAAAAAGCCCTTGATTTAAACAGCATCTTTGGCTTTGCATCTTAAATGACACCTATACAAGGAACAGACTGTGGTAATGGAGTATAGCACAGCTGAATGAACATATGACCAGGTGTGTCTTATACTGACAGCTGCAAATAGAGGAAGGCACACAACAACCTTGATGTCTAGCCTATAGCACATATCCACTGTGCTGCTGCTCTGTATCTCAGGAGTCTAATTGCAATTGCACATTTTAAAATGCATGCAGATATATAAAATCAATCCGGTGTTATTACACGATCTCAGGAGCAAAGCCTTTCAACAGATTTGTTGCTGGTGTAAAATGTTCATAATCAAGAGGTGCATAAAGTCTCTAATGGAGCACGGCAGTCATATTACTCATTAATTCCTTCCCATAGTGCTGTTGTTTCACCGCCCAAACAGATGTTAAGATACTCCAGCTCTGTAGTGAATGTGAAATGAGATCAGTTATCTAGCTGTTGAATAACGCCGATGCCCATTTCTTTATGTTATGCTAAAAAATGAGCCATTTAGGAATGGTTTAGCAGATATTAGTACAAAAAAAGAGACTTAAATCTTGTTCAAAGCATTTCTGTCTAATCTTTCACAAATGGATGTTTCTTTGTCTTCTGTGCTGAGCTGAGTTTTGAGACTCCTATGTGTAGATATACCCAAAAATCAAACATTCTTTTCAAAAATTTTGATTCTTCTCCACATTCCCTGAAATACCATTATGTGTGTGGGTCAATAATTTTGTTCTAGCACACTCATCAAACTCATTAGTCTTACAGCAGAATATGGGTCAATGTGTTGTATTTTTGCCATGGAATCATTGTGGTTTGCAAGCACTGTTTTTATGCATGTAAATAGGATAAAGAAGACAAAAAATAAAGATCTCAAATGAAAATTAAATTAATTATCCATGTGTGTATCGTTTAAGCGACATTTCCTCTCTACAGCATGTCAGATCCTCTACTAGAGGGAGGTGGCTTTGCTTGAATCCATTAAACAGCATGTGAGTGTTATATTGCACAATGACAGATATTAGATGCTGAACTGGATTTGACCAAAAAAGGTGCACTTTGAAATCATGCTGCATTAATGTTACCGGCTCAACGCGATACAAATAAGAACAGGTAAAAGCACACATGGTTGTAGCAAATGCAATAAAGCCATTTAGTTGTATTTGAATAGCCCTAAAGGCGCATCCTACCTCCAGCAAGACTGCAAACACACCGAGCAGGGCGAGCATCCTCCACACTCTTGGATCCATCCCTATCTGCGGCTATGGGTCAGTTTCATTGTCCGGTATTAGAAGCCACCTCCGGAGCAGGGTGTATTCGCGAATGAGCGCTGTTCAAACGGTTTGACTGGCACAACTGCGAGGATGCCGTTTAATAGCGTTGGTTTCCAGGGTGAGTGATGCGATGCTCCGTGACCCGCCGTAGGTTGATATGTGATGTCTAATCGGTGTTGTGGAGTATAGTGTCACGCGCGCACACACCTCTCGTAGCGACCCACGCGCAGCGCTACGTCTCCAAGCGCTCACGCACCCCGCAGCCAACAAACTGGGCGTCACTGCTGCCTTAGTGCTAACCTGGCAACACAGAAATAATAATGATAATTAATAAATAACAAGTGAAAGCAATTTGTGACATATGTGCCGAAATGAACAATTAAAACTAAATTCTACAATTAAAACAATTCTATAACTCTAATAATAATATTATAATAATGTGTGAAATAAAACCTATACTATAAAAACTATAAATAATCTATAAATAAATACATTTTTGTTTAGTTATTCAATTTTTCCACAAAATATAGACCAATAGTATAGTATTAGTTCACAATGTGTAAAACTCAGTGGTTATTATATCCACACAACAGTGTTGTTGTGATGAACAGAAAATAATTAATTATACACTGATTTTTATACAGTGTTGAGTAGGCTTAACTTTAGAACCGATTGTGTTTGTGAATCGGATCAACTGATTCATTGAAAAGGTCCGATCGATTGGAATCGATTCAAACCAATTTTTACGAATTCGAACTACAAGATCTCCAATGAATGCGATGTTCCATTGAGACCAAGGCTGGACATTAAACTTTGTAGAGAGAATAACAACTTGAATTTAAAACTTAGAAAAGGCCTATAGCACATATGTCATTTTGATGGAAAAATACTGTTTTGCTGTTCACAGAGCCTACGAATGTGTGATTTCTCAGAACATATAGGTCCTATCAGGTACTAGGGACATTTTATGTGTTAAAAATAACACTTAATTTACAGCATCTTTAAAGGTGTGGTTGACTATTTCACTTTTTTAACTTTAGTTAGTGTGTAATGTCGCTGTTAGGGCATAAACAATGTCTGCACAATGTTTGTTACTACGCTCATAGTTCAATGCAAAGAAAGATATTTTCTTTTAAAGAATTCTCTGTTTAAGGACTACAACAAACGGCTGGTAGGGACTAAAACAAGCTTTTTCTCGGGTTAGTTACATCACTCATAGTGACATCACTAACCCTAAAATGTACATAAACCAGGGGATGAGGTAATTTTGGGTTGCTTTAGAGAAGATGAAGAGTTGCTGTAGTAGAGTGTTGTTGCCATGCTGTCATTTTACACCAGACTGCTTCACAAACAAGGGTCAATTCAACACTGGATTTGCACAAAAGATTAACATGACATGCTAGTCGATGAGTTGAATCAACTCCACAGCAACTACATAAATATATCCACTAACCATTCAGAAATGTCCGGTTTCATTCTATAAGTTGTAACTTCTTCCTGAGTCTCTCCATCAGTGTCCGATTCCGGTTTGAACAATGTAAGGCTGAACACCGTTACTGACAATCGTCATTTTGGCTGCGTGAGATTCTCCAGCTTTGTTGTTGTTGAGCAATCGAAGCGTGAGCTGTTAAAGCTCCGCCCTCTTCTGGAAAGCAGGCCGGAAGCAGCAGCTAATTTGCATCTACAGGTACACACACAAAAACGGCGTGTTTTTGCTCACACCCAAATAGGGGCAAATTTGACAAGCTATAATAAATGATCTGTGGGATATTTTGAGCTGAAACTTCACAGACACATTCTGGGGACACCAGAGACTTATATAACATCTTGTAAAAGGGGCATTATAGGTCCCCTTTAAATAACTACACCTTCAGGTAAGCAGGATGACTGACTATTAATCCACCATGCTGACCAGAAGATAATTAGTCTCTCTCTGCATTTTAGATAGGGTTTTTAATGCATGGAGTTTGTATGTCCAACTGTTGTCATTTGCTTACACAATGGCGTTTTAGTCCTAAAACTCATCTAACCACTTTGAGACAATATCTATTGTTAAAAGTGCTATATAAATAAAGTTAAACTGAATAAAATTATTCTTTAATTAATAACCTCCAGCCAATTTGCTTTATCAAGAGATTATTTCTGTAGCCTTTTTTGTATGGTTGTACATTTACCCTATAAATGTGCATAAACAAAATGATTTCTCTCAACAAATGTTTGTTTTGCATGCAACAGTAGAGAGGTGAATATGAGGTCTGAATCTTCAAAAAAGAAAAAGACCTGGAGGGATTTTGAATAAAACCAGCAGAGGGAACATTATAAACTGCAGCAATGATTAAGAGGGGAGAAAAATAAGAAATAAGATTTGTGTGGGTTTTGGGTGTGAAGAACAGAATATTTCCCTCACAAACAATCGTGATTAATGCACCCACTAGTCAAAAAAAGTTTATGGATATTTTCAGAAAAACAATTTAGAAAGTTACATTATTTCACACGGAAACCAAGAAAAATAAATATATATACCATGGAAACCATAAAAGTCCAAGAATATTTATGAAATGCATTGATGCAATACATTAGATGAAACAGCCATCCACTCTGTAGCATTTATGGGATGGCATGAGTTCAATTACTTTCAATAAAAACAAATAGAGCAGAGCCTAATAGATTTAGTTGCTTCATGTTTGCTCATAATAATAAAGCTATACAGCTGGGAAGCCCAGCATGAGTGACCTTCTCCTAGTGGCATGCAAAGTCACCCACGGAGTCTTCGCACCCACACAAGCACGCATACATTACCCTCTCAATCCTCCCTTTCTCCCACTGCACTCATGACCTGATCATTGGCACTGACGTGTTTTACAGTCATGTTATATCTCTGTGCAGCAGAGACACCTGCTACACGATGATCTGTGGTTGTAATGGGGGAAACAAGAATTTTACTGGTGCACCACTTTGATGGATGCAGTGTTGTCATGGCAACACAATGGTTAAATTGCCAGCAGTACCTCCAACACTCACAGCATATTTAAGGATTTTTAAGAGACAATTGTCTTTGTGCTCTCTGTAAAATTGGGTCATGAAAGGGGGGTGGGGGGGAGGGGGTAATAACCTGAAAGTGGCATTGTCTAGAAATGACATTAAAAAGGACAATTTTAAAAGAGATAACATAGAAAGTACACTCCTTGGCAAAATAAAAATGGCTAAACACTAAGCTTTTAACTGTCTTAACCACAAATTATTGGTCTGGAAATATAGGTCAAATGCACTACTGATCAGAGTCCAGATTTGAACCCTATATATTTGGTCTCACATTAAACTCAAATGAACTGAGAGACATTTTTCAGCTACTCATGAATTGTTTGAAGCCATTAACATTGAGAGAAACAACACTGACTCTTCTTCCTGTAAAAAGCTGTCTGCAAGTTTTACCCACACTGCTTAACCATAAGGGGAAGTCTATTTCACACTAAGATACTTTATCTACAGTATTTGCGCAATTCTTGCTAATTTCCTGACCAGTGATTTGTGATTAAAATGGTTAAGACCATTAAAAGACCACTAAATATTTTGCCATTTTTTGCCAAGGCCCATTTTTTTGCCCAGGAGTGTGTGTTTTATCTTGGCAACAAATACACCAGTGAGTCATAATGCTTTGCAAAGTCTTTCTTTTTTACACAGCCACACAAAAATCCACATCTCCACACAGATCTGAGGGTTCTGTCTATCATAACTTGTCTTTACCCAGAGGCATCATCTCTCAGTTCCATTAACCCTCTCTACAGCAGCCAATCCCCATTCAGTTGGTATGGAAACAGATAAGAAAGAAGAACGGAATAAGCCTCTCTTTTTTTCTTCTGCATATACTGTTAACAGATATTAAAGTAATAGTTCTCAATTATGAACATTTGTTGACCCTTATGTTGTGTGTTAATTCTTCCATGGAAGACAAATTTGTGACCAATGGCTGTCATGGTCCAAAATCAACATAAAAGTGGTCCATATGACTCAAGCACTATATTCCAAGTCGTGCACTTACTGTACATGTATTTAATTGAGTCTTAATTGTCATTTTTGATGCTTAACAGCCAATGGTACTTTCATTGTAAAGTAAAGAGCCGCATTAATATTTTGCTGAACATTCCCTTTTATGTTCCACAGAATAAAGAAAGTAAAATGGGTTTGGAGCAACATAACGTTGAGTGGTAATACTTTACAATAAGCTTCCCTTTGTTAATGTTACATTAGTTAACATGAACTAAAAATGACAAAATATTTCTAAAGCATGTATTAATTTCAGTTAATGTCATCATTATCATCTGTTGATGTTATTTAATGGACTGGAGGTAACATATTTTATTAACCTTATTATCCTGCTGTATCATATTATTTATAAACAAATTTCTAAGGCCCCTAAATTAGCATGATCAAAACTTTGCTGAAAAAATTGTTGTACACAAACTACTACATGCCTTATTTTGTCTGATTGATTTTGGCAAGTCTTTCAGTATAACTGTAAAAATCCACCTTCAGGTTGTGGCTCACGTGTCTTTTTGCACTGAATTCTTTACTATGTTTTATAAAGTAAATGTAAAAATCCATGTTATATTGTTAGTAATATTACAACATGATGATTTACTGCACTGAAACAACTTAGGTTTTATATGATAATTCACATAATTTTAAGAAAAATCATGTTAAAATGTGAGTATCAAACACGATACATCAGGATATTGAGGAACTTTTAGTACATGTCTTAATCATCATTGCATTGTTTTGTTCCCCACAATACAAATTACAGAGGTTTGATAAAAAATAATAATAATAATAAAAAAACTGAGCATTTAAATATCATCTTACTAAGACATTATGGGAAATGAAGAGTGACAACCATTCTGATATACTGCTCTAAAGATCTTGTTGATTTACATTACAAGCTATCAGAATTTCATCATACTTTTTAGCCATGTAAATATCAGCAACGGCAACAAATTGCATTGCTTTTATTGGGACTCCTCGATTATGAACTCCATATTCTCCTGTCATACTATATGAGGCATAAAAGATGTATCAAATATGACACTCAATAAACAACATATTGCAACTTGACTTTGATTTTGTCTAAACATTTTGTCTAAAGGTTCAATAAATGGCACAATGTACATATAATCATGCAGTTAGCTAACAAAGTAATAATTTAGGCAATTTAATTTACAATCACTGTTAGCAGTTTAATTGAAGGTAGAAGCAATGAGCTCCTGAAAATAATGAATTACATATTAACAATAATTAGGATATATAGAAATTTGGGAATGTGCATGTTGATCCAGATGTTGCGTCATCTGAAGGTGCCGTCTCTTCAAAGGTGTTGGTCATCTGAGGTCTTCTTAAAAGGCTGGGTCCAAACTGAAACTGATGTACTCTCTAGTCACCTCGGGACAGGTGTCCCAAGAAAAACAGAAAAGCAAATGGAGAATAATTAGCGTAGCTGCTGTTCATAACATTAAGCAAAGATAGTCATGTGCAAGTGATCTGATATGAGATGCATTATGTGAATGCTTGGCTAAAGAGATGCATCTTTAATCTAGATTTAAACTGGGTGAGCGAGTCTGAGCCCCGAACATTATCAGGAAGGCTATTCCAGAGTTTAGGAGCCAAATGTGAAAACCCTCTCCCTCCTTTAGTGGACTTAGACGTAGGGCAATAGAAGGTCGGTTAAGTACACAGGAGCCAAACCATTTAGAGCCTTATAGGTCAGTAGCAATACTTTATAATCGATACGGAACTTAATAGGTAACCAGTGTAGAGATGATAAAATTGGTGTTATATGATCATATTTTCTTGACCTGGTAAGAACTCTAGCAGCTGCATTTTGGACTAATTGTAGCTTGTTTATTGAGGAAGCAGGACAACCAGCTAGTAATGCATTACAGTAATCTAGTCTAGACGTCATGAAAGCATGAACTAACTTTTCTGCATCAGAAATAGATAACATATTCCGTAGCTTAGCAATGTTTCTGAGGTGGAAGAAGGCTGTTTTTGTAACATATGAAATATGATTGCTGTCTGATATAACACCCAGGTCTTTAACTGTCGAGGATGGAGTAACAGTACATCCTTCTAAATGCAAATTGTAGTCTGAGAGATTCTGTGTACAGGTTCTTGGTCCAATAAGTAATACTTCAGTCTTATCTGAATTTAATAGAAGAAAATTACTAGTCATCCAATGTTTTACTTCTTTAACACACTCTGTCAGATTGGATAATTTAGAGATTTCATCTGGTCGTGATGAAATATATAACTGAGTATCATCGGCATAGCAATGGAAACTAATTCCATGTTTTCTTATAATATTGCCAAGTGGCAGCATATATATTGAAAATAACAGAGGGCCTAACACAGATCCTTGCGGCACGCCATGATTTACTGACATTTTTTTAAAATCATAACCTGTCTGTTATGTTTATCATCACATTTATGTTAACTGTCATATACACACACAAAAAGAGAATGCAAACCTTGTGTATTCTTCATTTATGAATTATTTCAAATTTCCAACATTATATAGACTTCTTTATTCAGTTAAATATTAGTTGAATACTAAAATACTCAGACTTCCTTGCTCCCTCTATCTGTATCCTTCCCTAGAGTTTGGCAGCGGGACAACAGCAGAACGTTTAGCGCTGGCTGCCGCAGGCACTCTGGATGCTGTTGTAAGATAGCGTTTGAAGTGGATGCGAGATGCGAGCAGCCTCATCGAGGGTTGTTCTTCTGTTGATGGAGGATCTTAACTACTTTACTAATGTACAAAGCATCAATCTTGTTTCACAATAAATTAGTTTAGAATGAGAATGAAACTGATTTGCTCCATTAAGGCTTTGAAATAACCAGTTAAATATGGATGGATGGATGGATATAAAACATTGCAAACGCCTATTCAATTGCATTCATTTTTGCAGCTTATTCAAAATCTTTTTTGCATCCACAAGAGCACCACAGAGGGCTTTTGTCTGCTGATCAAAGAAAAACAATAAACCCCTCCTCTAAAATAAGCTAAAACATCAGCTTCAAAAATGCATACTAAGTCTTTAATTTGAAGCATGTAAAACATGCAAGATTTATAGCCTGGGCATATAAAAAGACCAAAAGTAATGAGTCCTGGCAGACCTTTGATTTATATGTCAATCTGACCTGACACGCCTGATGCAGAGGTTGCTGAAGAAGGAGATATTTGTGCTTTTCCAGCACATATTACATCCGTCTCTCCATCTCTGGTCCCCTTGTGCCTCCTGTGCTGACACTTCATTTGTGACCAATAGATAATGGGCAGATATATGAATTCTCTGTGTCAGGAGGCAAAACAGAAATGGAGAGACATCACCTCTCTTCCCATGGTAGCATCTCTAGACAAATACTCTCATTAATAGCTCCCCGGTCTCCTAAACCACTCTTCCACTAGCAAGATTATCAAGATAATGGGTTTGGCTTTAATAATTAGCACTTAAGACTAATTGTCCAACTAGCTGAAAACGCAAATAAACATTGCAGCTTTGGGATGGGCAGCATCTAATGAGATCATTAGAGGGGGTGAAATAAAAACATTTGAGAGGAAATACTGCCATCTAGTGCACAAAAAAGTAGTGAACTGTATAAAAATAACATATCCAGTGTCCAAGAATGTTTCTTTTGTAAAGTTCCTATAACTATTAAGAAAGCCTAGCTGTGATCGATATACTTAAGCGCAAATAAGCAACCTATTATTTAAACATGAAAACTAATTTTTAATGTCAAATTTGATAAAGGAAAGAACATTATAAATCCACAGTGTGCTTGGACTTGATCATTGTTAATCACTTCTGCATAATAAAACTAAACCAATTCAAATGCACTGCTTGTTTTTGTCAAAAAATATTATGTGACAAACAGGCAGACACCTGGAAGCTTTGTTCACGTCCTACCATTTTAAGCTCCGGATATTCCGCCTCTTTTCTATGACGTAACATGACTCACACAGGCCTCCCCGAATAAGCGCTTCCAGAGAACATGATTGACACGGACATTGGCCAATGAGCGTACGAGCTTTGGCAGCTATGGCGTCTGTGCCCCGTCTGCTGATTTGCAACCCGCCGAAATAGGATCGGTGAAGAAGGGGACCTTCGAGCGGTTCGCCATGGACTGTTCTAGGATCAGTAAGGTTTAAATACGACTCTAACTATAGAGCGGTAAGTAAGAATACTGTCAGTAACTTGTGTCTGATTCAAGGTTAGTGTTCGTAACCAGAACAGGCCGAATAAAACGGTGGTTTGGACGCTTTTTAGCACATGAATACGGAGGAATATCAAGTTTCAAACATGATGGTGGCTTTGGCCTGTGCTACTGTTGATCAAAACAAGTAGATTATCATTCCTCTCAAAGTCAACACTGACTTTATGTATATAAGCTTTCTCATTATGTGAAATAGACGCAATATTATATCACATACTCATACTTTATCAGATGCAAGTGTTGCAGCCCAGTTTTATTTACTGGGTGGTTTTAATGCTCAGAGTGTAAAGAAACATACCGTCGCGCGCTGACATGCACGCGCTCCAAAGTTCAGCCGTCTCGAGCAGAGGTGACGCTGTCAAAAAATGTCATGTGGGCTCACTTTCTCACCTGTATATTTGAATATATGATATGATAAATATATGATAATGTTGGTGTTTTAAAACATCATTGTAACCATAAGGTAATGAGGTTGTTCTGTTTTTTGTTTGTTTTTAGTAATATCATGGGAAATGCAAAACAAATTTTGTATCAAATTGTTAACAATATGAAACATCCTGTTCTTGTGGCATTGAATAAAAAAAAAATCACAAAAAACATTACAAAATATAAACATGTATGAATACTGCCTAAAAGGCTATGAAATTGGCAATGTTAAATGAAAATAATAATAAAAAAAAAAAAAATTAAGTCAATATTAAATGAAAATTGGCTATTATTTAGTTTACTTTACTAAAACATGTTCCTAAATTATTAGCATTCATAAACTTTCATCAAAAATTAGAAACTTGGCTCCACCTCTGAAAAGCTTTCCTTTTTAGCTCTTATTTTTCAACCACTCCC
Source organism: Hypophthalmichthys nobilis (assembly GCA_037950665.1). Taxonomy (NCBI): domain Eukaryota; kingdom Metazoa; phylum Chordata; class Actinopteri; order Cypriniformes; family Xenocyprididae; genus Hypophthalmichthys; species Hypophthalmichthys nobilis. The sequence continues at coordinate 7,971,597 of CM075472.1, forward strand.
CTTTCCCCACCTTTTTATGTACTTTTCTCAGTCCAATTTAGTCTTATTAAATATCCATCTTATTTAATATTTCACTCTGAAATGCATTACATGTTTCATGTTGACCTGTTTGTATATATAGTAAAGTATACATTTATTAACTACACATTTTTAATATTTTCTCCTTTGTTAGATACAAAGTTGTATTAAAAAGCTGATGATCATTGTGCTGGTGAGAGGGAAAAGATGGATCCGTCTGCAGGTATGCACATGTCCGCTGTTCCCCAGAACAGTGATGTCGTCCACGTCTCTGTCGGTAACCCCATTATAACCATGTATCAGCCGCAACAACAACCTCCAAACATCGCACAAATCATCACACAGCACGTGGTGCCTCAAGAAGTCTCCTGTCAGGCTATACCGCACACAGTCCCATCGCACATCCACATGCCAACTCACATCCAGACTCAGTCACACGTCCAGCCTGCTCCACATCTGCAGAACCCACCGCAAGGCCATGTGGAAGTACAGGCTCATATTCCAACTCAAGGCCACGTATCAACACAAGGTCCGTCAGAAGGCCAGAGTGCCGCATCGTCTCAAGATGGTGCAGCAAACTCACTGCAGGTCCCTTTTGCAGAGGTAGCCTCCCTGCTGGACCCTAACATGAAGAGCTCAAAGGCTCGCAAGTACCAGATTCATTATGATGAGGTGAAGAGGAGATTGGAACCACCTGAGAAGATGTCTCTCCGCTCTCTGGCTGCCTACACGAGAGTGAGTCGAGGTCCGGCTAGTAAGAAAACACTCTTAGAGTCCCTAAATGTCTTTGGACTGTCACCAAGCACCAACACAGCAGTGTCCAGTTCCTTTTCCAAGTTAACTGAAGGTAAGTCTGGACCATATACTTGAAAAAATGAAAAATTCCTGTTGAGAATTCATGTTGTTCCAAACCTGTATGACTTTCTTACTTCTGTGGAACATAAAATAAGGTATTTTGATTGTTTGAGTGTTTTTTTGAGCATGCAATGAAATTCATCAGTGTTGTTTCAGACCCCATTGACTTTCATTGTATGGGCAAATAAACACTCAAACAATCAAAATTCAGTCTTTCATGTTCCGCAGATTAAATAGCAGGGTACAACGCTGAATGCACACCTTAAGAAAAAATGTGCTTTTCACTACACCCATAGTGTATGATTGCAGAAAAATATAAATGTTTGTATTGAACATTTTTACCCCACATGGGGTAAAAGGCGCACAGTATTGATGCAAATACTTTAGCCCAAATAGTATGTTTTAAATAATTTCTAAGTTAATTCTTGTTCAAAACAATCACTTTAGCAAAGTTTGTACTATTTTTTTGTTTATTTTGATAAATAAAATAATTAATTTTTGTTCAATATACTGTCATTAAAATGTTAATATAAAAATATATTTTTAAAATACAGAAACAAAATTATTTTAAAGATTCTGAAAGCATTGAAAGATATCCCACAATAATTTAATATAGATTTACAGTTTATATAATTATAGTGTATTATATGATATCACATTTTTAAATATGATGGTTTCATTATAAATATGTTGATTATCTCTAAGGTGGACACCCTAAATGAATGTATGATATACACCATCTGAATCTAACCATGTCATCTCAACAGCCAGATATTTATTATCATGTTAAAGGATTAGTTCTCTTTAAAATGAAAATTACCCCAAGATTTACTCACCCTCAAGCCATCCTAGGTGTATATGACTTTCTTCTTTCTGATGGACACAATCTGAGTTATATTAATAAATATCCTGATGCGTCCAAACTTTATAATGGCGGTGAACGGGACCAACGAGTTTGAAGCTCAAGAAAGTGCTTCCATCCATCATAAACACTATACTCCACACGGCTCCGGGGGGTTAATAAAGGCCTTCTGAAGCGATTGTGTAAGAAAAATATCCATATTTAACAAGTTATAAAGTAAAATATCTAGCTTCTGCCAGACCGCCTTGCGTATTCAACATATGAAGAAAGTGTAATGCCTCTCGCAGTTTTAAAATACTACGCCTTCCGTATTCAGCTTACAAAAAAAAGTGACGTGACGTACGGAAGGCGGTCTGACAGAAGCTAGATATTTCACTTCATAACTTGTTAAATATGGATATTTTTCTTACACAAACGCATCGCTTCGCTTCAGAAGGTCTTTATTAACCCCCCGGAGCTGTGTGGAGTACACGTTTATGATGGATGGATGTGGATGGAAGCACTTTATTGAGCTTCATACTTGTTTCCTGTTTAATGCCATTATAAAGCTTGGACGCATCAGGATATATATTAATTTTAACTCTGATTGTGTTGATCAGAAAGAAGAAAGTCATATACACCTAGGATGGCTTGAGGGTGAGTAAAGCTTGGGGTAATTTTCATTTTAAAGTTACCAAACCTTTAATTATTGTCCCTTTCGCCCCAACAGCAGATGCGCTTTTTACCCCAAATACCATACTTTTACATATTCTTCCGTTATTGAAAAACTGTTGCTTTAATTACCTTGAACAAAACTGAAAATCAATAACAAGACCTTTGTTTCAAAATATGTTCAATAATTTTAGCAATTCTCATTTGCTACTTAAAAATACAACTTTTTTAAAAAACATCAAATATTAGATCAAATTAGCACAGAATCAAATTTGCGCTGCTGCCCGCGATCGCGTCAAGGATCAGCCAAATTTCCATGTGCAAAGTGAAAAGCTGATGTTTTGGAAAGTGCTACAGGAAGTTTTTGTGCCATCTAGTGGTTAAGAGGAAAATAAAATCAAAGGCGCCTTTTACCCCTGTGCGCATTTAGCCGAGTTTACCCTAAATCAAGTTTGGAACAATATGAATTTTCATTCCTTTTAACTACAACATGAAATGAATATAGACACTATATTAAGGCAAAATAATTCTACATAACTACATGAATTTTTATTATTTTCAGGTGACACAGCGGCCCTTTGCAAAGACATGAAGGATTTTGCACTGCAGTATGTCGATTATGAGAATATGGCTAAACAGTTGCTACCTGAAACAAACCAAGTGCAGCACTGGTCAAAAATCATTGAAACAAGGTAAAGTACTAGTATTCTCTTAGAAATATCGGTAAATGGTTTTGCTTTGATTCTGAAAGTAATTTTGGTTGTTTTTTTACTGTTAAACAGGAACTATCTAGAGGAGATGCGGAAGATTTTTAACGACCCTGTGAATACCCGCTTGTTCTCCAATGTAACGCACGGTCTTGGTAACGGCATGATGGACGTGGCTCTCGATATCATAGACAACGTCATCGACCGACAAATCCGAATCCTCTCGGGGAATACGGACCCCAAACCTGAACCTCCGGTGAGAAGGATTCGGAAACGCAACCGCAAGCCCAAAGCCGCTACAGAAGATGGCAAACCTAAAGAAAAGGGCAAAAGGGGACGGAAGAAAGGAAAACAGATGCGGCTGGATTCTGTCGTTCCTGAGGTTCAACAGTCTACAGAGATGGAGAGCAGTGTGTTAACGCTAGTTTCTGTAGGATACGAAACCATATCCAGTGGACTCAACCCCACCAGTGCAGGTCTTGCATAACATCACGAGCCTTAGAGGCACATAGAGACACTGTGAATTCTGAGTGCAAAAATTTTTCATAGAAAATGTTAGTTTTATAAACGTTAGACTTCTCACCTTTTCTGAAAACTGATTGTTTTCATTTTTTCTCACTATAGTCAATCAAGAAAATATTATGGGTCTGAGAGGGTGTTTAGCAGAGATGTTTTGATTTAAACCTTAAAGGGTTAGTTCACCCAAAAATGAAATTTCTGTCATTAATTACTCACCCTCATGCCGTTCCACACACATAAGACCTTCATTCATCTTCAGAACGCAAATTAAGATATTTTTGTTGAAATCCAATGGCTCAGTGAGGCCTGCATAGCCAGCAATGACATTTCACTCCGAACCGCTGATTCATAACACTCCAAAGCTTCCTGAAGCAGTGTTTTGAAATCGGCCATCGCTATATAAGTCGTTATTTTGTTGTTTTGGCGCACCAAAAATATTCTCGTCGCTTCATAATATTAATATTGAACCACTGTACTCACATGAACTGATTTAAATATGTTTTTAGTACATTTAATGGATCTTGAGAGAGGAAATGTCATTGCTGGCCATGCAGGCCTCACTGAGCCATCAGTTTTCAACAAAAATATCTTAATTTGCGTTCCGAAGATTAACCAAGGTCTTACGGGTGTGAAACGGCATGAGGGTGAGTAATAAATGACATTATTTTCATTTTTGGGTGAACTAACCCTTTAATCACGTGTCTCTCTCGACCTTTTGTTTTGTTGTTTGTGGTAAAAAACAAATGTACACAGACAATGTATGCTATTAAAGTAGCATGCAAGCTATTTTTTTTTTTTCGAGCACTATGTTGTATTCTCATGAAATTGATCACAATATCAGTTTCTGTTCTTCTTATTTTAGAATTTTATCTCTGAAATGTACTTTAATTTTGTTGTACTTAATCTTACAATCTCCGAGCAATTTAGTTTGACTAAGAACATATCTTCTCTTGGACATTGTTTGATTTTTCAGACTATTTATTTCCTTCTTCTGTTTGTGTCTGATGTAGTGTATGTGAATGACTATAGCCTGTACTCTGTACGTTTTGCAGATTGCTCATCATATGCTTGTATTAAAAGCATTACCTTTTTTTAAGCAATTTGTATATATATTACGTTTTTTATTGCTTCGCAGAGCAAAGAAGCATCCATTCCAAAACAGATGGCTGAAATGTATCAAATATAATAATTGCAATTTCTATTGCTCATAATTAGGGTTAGGGATTTGAACAAACCCTTAACCGTAAGTATTAAAATTTGGAGTGTTACTTATCCCGCACCCTTTGTGCTACAGACTGGAATCATACTTGAAACTGACCATATGCACGGTTACTGGTTTTCGTTAAGCCAGCTTGGGCATTTCCGATGAACTGTTGTCATTCTGTACTCGCTGTATATCAACACAAAACCATCAGTGGTTGACTTTTGAATGTTGTATTTATATTTTAATGCAGTTATCACACTTGCCTAGTTTGCCAGTAAACCAGTTTTATTGAATTGCACTAAAGACAAAGCTAATGGGAACGTTTGAATAAGAAACGCAACATTTGTCCAGCACTTCAAATGTTATTTTTAATGTGATTTCCAAAAACATTATTTGTTCATCTTTCTGAGATTGTGCCCATTTGTAAAACGTTTTACAAGATTTAAGAAATCCAACATATGATAGAAAACACTTGCTTAAAATAAAAAAGACGTTAATTACCATTATAACCAGCAGATGGCGGCAGATGAGCATTTATATGCGCATATATCAGCCATTTCATGTAGTTAAGTTTTTCACTCAAGTTTTGCTTTTGAATAAATATTAAACATTATAAAATCACTAGGTTTAAAAATGAATTTTGTCAAGGTGAAGTATGTACTACTCACAAAATCTCATGAAAAACAATAACTTTTCTTGTGAATGAATTACACAGAAAGCTCTCCCTTTATAAACACAGAAGCTGTCAGTCAGTGCAGCGCAAGCTCAATGATATGAAAACTCACATTTTATTTAATGAATCTAACTAAAGTACACAATAAACCTTTAATTTACAGTATGTTTATGCTTTTTTTTTTCACATGAAAGTGTGAAAACTGATGGTCGAATTGGATTTTGCCAAGGAGGAACACTGAGGTACTTATTTTTTATCTCTTCTTACTTTTGAAAAACTCAATTAACGCTAGGACTGAATATTTAAGTGACTATATGTTATCATTTATCTGTTTATACATCCTCTCAACTATTAATAATATCAGTAAATATTGTATTGTTTTTAATTATGTTCAGTTCAACTGCTTTGTTATCTTTTGTATTTTCACAAAAGATTTCTCCCACAGCCAATGACACTGTTTGTCTATTTGTTGTTCCACTCTCTCTTCTGACCTCTAGGAGACATTTGATGTGGGCGTGCTGCAGTTCACAGTGTCACCTACAGACGGCCTGTCCACTGTGAGGCTTTCATTAGACTGAGGAGGATTTGGAGTGCATTAGTGAAGGTCTGAATCAGAGCAGGCAGTGGAGAGACAGGGATTGAGAGGAAGAAAATAAACTAGTGAGGGAGGAGTTTGTGTCGCAAACATACATGTATATACAGGCTGGACAAGAGTGGAAAGAAACAAATCAGGTGGGGGACACAAAAAAGGATAAAATTCCAAGACTCTAAGAGATGGAGTTGTGTGAGATTTTAGAACAGAAACGCAGTCTGGACTGTCGTGGTAATCTGGGACACGAGCAGTGCTGAGAACTAAACAGGTCATCACAACCTCACATAGACATATGGACAAGATGGGGGCAAGTCGTCCACTGCCCAGTGCGCCCAAGGGTAAGTAACAGCAGACACAATAGAAAGACTGCCTGAAGGATGTACATTTTGATATACATTTTCTCTCTCAGATTCATTAAGTGCTGCAATAGAGGCCATCAGTGTGAGCACAGAACTTGTTGAGGAGGAACTAAAACCTTATTTGGACACAGTGCTGAATGTTGCCATTGAAAGAAGTGAGTATTTCAGATTTTGATATATATTTTAAGATTTAGATTATTTATTTTGGTGTCAAATGTTTGGGACCTGAGGAGCTGGATCAAGAATGTGCCTGTAGTTGTATTGGTGCACATGTGTAACTAAACACTTAAATTATGTCTAACTAAATGTCTAAATAAACTTGAGAAAGAATTGAGTCCCTGCGGACATGTATAGTACTAGTTGAGGACTTGTTTACCAAAAAACAGCATTATACAGGATGTTCTAATATTTTGTGACATATATTTATACATTATGCCTTTATAAAGCATTTCATTTAAAAAAGAACAAAACTGTTGTCAGTTAGTATGAGCTTGTTTGAACTAGTTAGATGCAGAATGTGCCAGCACTTTGTGTGAGGTCTGAAAGCTGCTTAGTGCGTATTGCAATAACACTTTGGCTTTAGACATGATTGAAGCTACTACCATAAGTTATTATGCGTCTTTTTTTGGAATACTCTATTCTGATTGGTCAATCGCAACACTCTATGGTCGAAAATATTGCATAAGGACCTCTGTATAATTGTATAAACTGTATAATTGACATTGTCCTAAGCAAATTGTTTCTTTTATAGCTATGCTAGGTTCATGTTTTTTGTACAACTCTGCGTTCTGTTTCTTCTCACATATTCAAATAATTTAAACTTAAATCAATGTTTGATGTGTAAAATGCAGGATATGATTATGTACTGAAATGATACAAGATCCTGTCAGGTTTATTTTAAGATTAATGACCAGCTGACTGTGCATTATCCCTTGCATATCACAAATCATTTGGGCATAGGTGACAAACCATACTTAATATGCCAACGAGAGTGGCTGTGTGAAGGATACGCAACTCCTGTGGATTTGAAAACAGAGACGCTCTAATCCGCATTTGTCTCTGTTAGGTCCATTGAGTGACAGGAATGATTAACTAGACTGCTTTTGTACAAAAGCATCAAAATGACCAGCTGTGAGCGACCTCTGTAGTTTGTGGAAACATAATTTGTTCATTTGAGTGTTATACATTTAAGTACTGAGCAACATTATTAAACAACATGTACTTACTATAGGGTTATGGTTAAGATTAGGGTTTGGTTTAGGGTTAGTTGCATGTAATTATGCTTAATTTACTTTTATTAATTTAGTAAGCAAATGTAACGTGTAACAAGAGCACTGTAAAATAAAGTGTTACCGAAATACTTTTGTACTTTTAATTAAGAGAACTCATTAAATTAATTACACTTGTGAAAACATAATTTTACAAAAGATTGTACAAATAAATACTGTTCTTTTGAACTTTCTGTTTATCAAGTTCTGAAAAAAATGTCACGTTTTTAACAAAAATATTAAGCAGCACAACTGTTTTTAGCATTGATGATAATAAGAACTGCTTCTTAAACGGCAAATCAGCATATCAGAATGATTTCTGAAGGATCATGTGACACTAAAGACTGGAGTAATGATGCTGAAAATTTAGCTTTTCCATCACATGAATAAATTGCATTTTAAAACATATGAAAATCAAAAAAACTTATTTTAAATTGTAATAATATTTCAAAATATTTTTTTCGATCAAATAAATGCAGCTTTGATGAGCATTTAATTATATTAAATTAGAAAACAGTTATTGTTAATTGTAATAATATTTCACAATATTACTGTTGAACTGTATGCAGCCTTTTTTGAGCATAATAGATTTCTTTTAAAACAATTGTGCATTTTACTGACCCCAAACTTTTGAGCAGTAGTGTATCTTGATTGTTTAGAATAACCATGTGTTTTCCCTGCCCTAGAGAAAGGCATATCCGAGCAGGTGGTGGAAAGCGGGATTCTCCCTGTTATGGCTCAGATTTTAAGAAGAAAAAGCACGCTCACTACTCACACAGCCAGACTAGTGGCTGAACTGGCCAGAGACGGTAAGAACAATTTTTTTTTATAAACCATAATGTATGTGTTTGGTGGTGTAGCCTTGTTAGCTGGTATTGTAACCGAAAGGCTAAACTCAATAGGTGATCCATGAACGAGACCTTGGCTACACCTTAACCTCAGGTTGCTGGTGGGATTGTCCCTGTAATAAGTCTTCAAACTTTAAATTGCTGTGGATAAACTGCAAATCTTGAAAATAATGGCAGCTTTTTTCATAAACCAAGTGCCTTGACATCTAACTGAATACATACAGTTGATGAGCACTAACTCTATTGATTATTCTAAAATTTATTTTTTAGCTCCTGTGAGAGAGCAATGCTTTGAGACAGGCATTGTGTCTGCCCTTATGACCTTACTGCTAAGCCAAGACCAGGACCTTCTCTTTCACGTTAGCCAGGCCATCGCCAGGATCTCCTATGACAGCAGTGAGTGGACCTGAACCTTTTGCGATAACATACTGTAGGTATTGACCCCCAGTTGATTCAAGGCGATTTTAGGACCTGAATCTGAGATGATGTGGCTCAGAAGAGTAGTTTCAGAAAATAGTTAACATTTTCAAATAGTTTCACTTTTGAAAGTGTTTAAAATGCATGTTTTTCATTGGTAGTAGTGGTGTATTTGGGTGCCTTTTTAATAATGATTATGCTGGAACATATGGTGTTCACATAAGAGATAGAGAAGTGGAGCTTTCAAGAGCTGTGTGTGAACATTGCAGGATAATATTTAATGTCACAAACTGTAAAATACTTACTGGCAGGATCAGTTTTTAGCTGTTTTCAGAGAATGTGAAGAGAATTTTTAAAGGGATACTGAAACTAAAGCCTTGTTTCCACCTGGTATTAAGATGTGTTTTGGTTGATCGGATCACAAGTAGAAGAGGAAGACACATTCCCATTTACACCTGATGTTTTAATCAGCCTCTTTTGTCCATTTTTAACCACTTCTGTCCTGATTTCTTTGAGGGGAGGGTCTATGGGCAGGTAAATGTATGGGCTTTTTCAGATCTTCCGATCTAATGGAAAAAATAAGCTCACACAATTTACATATGAACACGACCAGAGATGATGGAAAAACATACAGAGAGCAGCAGTTTTCATTTCTGCTCTGAATGCCGCAATACCATGCCGAACTCTGTGAGTGCATGTTAGAAATCAGGAATGGTGAGAGAACATTGTGCTTGGTACATTTTTTGTCTTCAACCCAAACTTGGGTCTCCAGCCAGCAAAAAGTTTAAATTCGGTCTGGCTCGCACACTTCCCATAATGTTTAGGCATTAGATCCGTATGCGGTCTTTTGTGGCTGTGCGAACACATTCGACTACATGAGAGTCTACACTACGAAAGCAATCCGGTTGAATGCGTTTTCTACTACCTCTGGAAGTGATTAAAAGTGGACAAACTCAAAACGTTTTAGACTCCATTTACACCTGTATTCAGCTTCGTCCACTTGTGATCCAATCGACCAAAACACATCTTAATACCAGGTGTAAACAGGGCCTAAAACATTCTTTTGTCATTGACTTTCTTTCTTCTATGAAGCACAAAATGCTTTGAGAAATGTCTCAGTGTTTTGTATTTTTTTGTCCATCCAGTGGAAGTCAAAGGGGTTCCCAATGTGTGTTTGGTTCCCAATGTTCTTTAAATAAATTTGTTTATGTTCTGCAGAAGAATGGAATGCATAGAGGTTTGGAACCATATGAGGGATGATGACAGAGTTTTCATTTTTTGGTGGAGTATCCCTTTAAGAGGCTGACAACTTCATTGCAGATTTTTAGGGGGGCTGAGATAAAAATAGGGAGCTGAGGTGCCCCTAAGTAGAGCCTAGCACCATATATCTTGATGTTGTCCCTGGAGTTTAGGATGTAAGTGTGATTACTTTCTTACAGACTTGCAGCAAGAGCGATTCCTGAGGCTCGGAGCTGTCCCACGACTGGTGTCAGTTCTCCTCCATCACAGTGAGAATGAGGCACTGCTGAGCTCTTGCCTTCTGGCTCTTTGTAACCTGGCTGACATGGGCGAGGAGGACGGCTCCCTGCTTTCCTGGGAGGAAGGGGCATATTTCGGCGAAGGGGAACGTGTGTTCCGTGGCACCTCACGTTACTGTTTCGGCTTCTCTACGGCTGTGACGTTGGTCAGGCTGAAACAGTGGACTAACGGCCAGTACTCTGTGGCAGTAGAAGTGCTTCAAAGGTGCTCCACGATGCTGTGGGGCGCAAAAAACGGCCACCAGACTGGACACCGCTTACCGAACTTTGCCCACCTGGGCAGCTGCCCCAAATTGTATAAAGTTATCAAATGCTCAGTGAAGAGCATACCGAGAAACAGGAATCTGAGGGCAGCAGTCCTTCATACCCTCTTGTGAGGCTTCATCATAGTGCTTTTGGACTTCTTAATGAACGTCTGAGGTGGCCTAAACAAGTGATCTGGTGTAAACCACATCTTGACATTTAAGGAGCTCATTTCAGCCATTTGTATTAGAGAATATTACAACTCTTGGTTTCCTATTGCTAAGGGTACCAATCGAGAGCCAGAATCACAAGCCAGGTCACAAGATATGTTGTGTCGAGGCAGTTTAAGTCTTAGATGCTGGCTGTATAGAACATGAGAACAGGTGGACGCCGAGCTGCAATCTGCTAGCCTTTCTGAACTCTGTGATTAGTCCATAAGAGGCCTTACAGTAGTGGATTATCCAGACCCAGTGTTCAGGGTCAGAGCAGCTACACTCACCCAGGTCACAATATGCAACCATGTTGCAAAATGCACCAAGGGAAATAGATTTACAGGTAAAAATTGTGACTTATGTTTACAGTCTTCGGGTCCAGGTGAAAGCAGACTTACCAAATTTGATCAGTGTTACACATAATTGGTTTTTAAATTTCATTCAGGTTTGAGAACAATAATAACCATGTAAAAACAACTAAGCTAAAATGGCTTATACCCATATTACATGCATGTACTGTAGGCCCAGCGGTGGTGGGGGATTTCACACTGTGGTTCCCACAAACATGGAAAATGTTGAAATATTAAGGGATTTTGCTTTTGTGTAGAGTAAAACTTGCTCAAGCTACTCTACTGTCAAAAGTTTGGGGTCGGTAAGATTTTTAAATGTTTTTCAAAAAAGTCATCTGCTCATCAAGTCTGCATATATTTAATCAAAAGTACAGTAAAAACAGTAATATTATGAAACCTTTACATTTAAAAAAGTTTTTATTTGAATATATTTTATAATGTAATTTATTCATGTGATTTATTCAGCATCATTACTTCAGTCTTCAGTGTCACATGATCCTTCAGAAATCATTCTAATATGCCGATTTGCTGCTCAAGAAACAATTCTTATTATTATCAATGTTGAAAATGGTGGAAACTCAGATTATTATTATTTTTTTTTTTTAGGATTTTTTAATTATTAATAGAAAGTTAAAAAGAACAACATTTATTTGAAATAGAAATCTTTTGTAACATTATAAATTTAATGCATCATTCATGGCTAAAAGTATTAATTAATTTAAAAAAATAAATAAATAAAATAAAAAACTTACTGACCCCAATCTTTTGAATGGTAGTCTATGTCTAGTTTGTAAGTGAATCATTCTTTTGAATTGGCTCTTTTTAATGAATAAATCAAACCAAATTGGTCTGAGCGATTCAGTAGCAATCCCTGTGACCCTACAAGGGGTCTGGAGAATGGATGGCTGAATGCAAATCAGTCTGAATCCAATTGATATTTTAAACAAAATCCTTATCCATTAATCACAAACAAATGGAAAGGTAATGGAAATTCATAGGTCAAAAGTGTGAAAGTGTGGGAACCCTGTGGTATAACTGGACTGTATTTTACCTCCTGCATTAAGTCACACAATTGTTCTGATGTGACTTATTATTTTTAAATGATGTAATTACAAGCAAACCTCATTGACAAATTTATTCTATCAATAAACCTTTTCTTTTAACTTTGTTTAATTCCATTTGATTTTTTGACATCAGCTCTGAAAAAACAATTCCACCTTAAATACATGAAAAAGTCAAGCATTCTTTTCAAAGAGATGGAGGTTACATTGAGTTTGTTGCATGTTGTTCAGTGAGGGCCCTGTACTGTGTCAGCGGATCCCAGTGGGTGCCATTGCCTGACCAGCTCCTGTGGTTTGCTGACCATGTCGTTCCAGTGTTCCAGCTCTCTGCCCCTCGCATACATGAACGGCCCAATGACCACAATCCCCAACAACACTGCCATTAAAGACAACATACAGTGACTGAGTAAAGATACACAGGTGACAGAAAATTTTAATGCTGCCTAAAAAATAGCTGTAATGTCTTTAATTTTTAATCACATATGTGACCCTGGACCACAAAACCAGTCATAAGTCGCATGTAGCAATAGCCAACAATGCATAGTATGTGTCAAAATTATTGATTTTTAATTTATGCCAAAAATCATTAGGATATTAAGTAAAGATCATGTTCCATGAAGATATTCTGTATATATCCTATTGTAAATATATCAAAAATGTATTTTAAGGACTTCATTTGGACAACTTTAAAGGTGATTTTTTTTCAATATTTAGATTTTTTTGCACCCTCAGATTCCAGATTGTCCTATCCTAAAAAACCATACATCAATAGAAAGCTTATTTATTCAGCTTCCACATGATGTATAAATCTCAATTTCAAAAAATTTACCCTTATGACTGGTTTTGTGGTCTAGGGTCACATATCATATTATCAATATAACAATCTGAGTGATAAATATGATTAGCGCAAATATGTTTAATTAGTGACCTAAAAATAGTGTCGAATTTTAAATGTTATTTATTTTACATCACAACATTTATTTGTTTTAAATATTTCTGAAATGTACATTGTTCTTTGTTGTAACCAATATTGTTTGATATCAATATTGTTATTTTAGTATTATTTATATAATAATATAGTTTTTTATTAATAATTTGAATTACCTTTTATTTTCATATTTTCACTTTTGTTTAAATTTTAGTTGAATTTGTAGTAATTTTGTTATGTGCTTTTGTCTTTTTTTTTTTTTCAAAATATTACTAGGTTTGATTTATTTTATTTCGGTTTTTAGTTATAGTTCAGTTTTAGTTCTTATTTACTTCCAGTTAGTAATTTTAGTGCTTCATCTAATATTTATCTAATGTTTTTCATCCAATATTTACATTTTAGTTCAGCTTTATTTTTAATAAAAAAAAAAAAAACTTTCTAATAGTTTTAGTAGCTTTAGTTAACAATAACCATGGTGTTTAATTTTCAAATATTTTCATTTGTTCTCGCAATATTTCTATTTCAATTAATATAATATAAATTATATTATGCTAATTAATATAAATTATAAAAGAATTAAATTAATATTAAATTATAAAAATAATACAAATGAATATAACGCTTTGTTTTGCATTCTGTTATTTCTGTATTAATAGTAGCAGGATAGTGCAGGAGAGTGGTGGAAATGATTGATTGACAGTTACCAGGGTCTGTTGTGCTGGGCTGCTGGAGCTGTAGGGTCAGACAGGCTGTGTCCAGCTGCATGGGGAGGAGTCTGAAGGTAAGCCTCTCATTAAAGGATGGATTGTTTCCTTTTGCCACAGCGGTCCACTTGTTTCTCACCACCTGAGTATGTATCTTCAGAGAGACCTGGGCACACACACCTGTACCATTCATTTTACACGTGAGTTCAAGGTGCCGAGACTTCTTGTAACTGCATTGTATTCTTTATTGCTCTGTTTCTCACCTGCGTCACTGGAACACTGCAGCCCTCGTGCTCGTAAAACAACCACAGTGAGGCGGTGTAGCGACTGATTGTAGTTCAAAGACACCTGGATGTCACCATTTTTAGAGAGGGGCTACAACAGCAGAGAAAAGCGATTCTTCAAAATATCTTCTGTTGTGTTGAACAGAAGAAAAAAACTCATACAGGTTTAGAACAACTTGAGGGTGAGTAAATGATGACAGAATTTTCTTTGTTTTTTGGTGAACTATCCCTTTAATATCCTTAGATCCCCTAAAGTATCATACTTGATCACTTTCATTGTCCAGATCCCTCCATTGCACTTTGCCTGCTGCCTCCTTTAGTTCAGAATGTCTGAGAGGAATCAGAACTTGACCCAGTAGATGGTGCTTCTTCTGGTCCACAGTGTACATGCTCATGTTCAGAGAGCACTGGTCAACACAGCTATTAGATACCTGTTACAAGGCATAGGAATCAGGTTATCAGGCCTTATTTTGACTATAGTACCATCCAAAAGTTTTTAAATATTACTTTTTATTCAGCAAGGATATATCAAATTGAGCAAAAGTGACAGTAAAGACATTTATAATGTTACAAAAGATTTCTATTTCAAATAAATGCTGTTCTTTTGAACTTTCTATCCATCAAAGAATCCTGAAAAAAAGTACCACAGTTTCCACAAAAATTTTAAGCAGCACAACTGTTTTCAACATTGATAATAATATGACATTTTATTTGAGCACAAAATCAGCATGTTCAAATGATTTCTGAAGGACCATGTGACACTGAAGACTGATTTGATGGATGCCGAAAATTCAGCTTTTCCATCACAGAAATAAATTGCATTTTAAAATATATGAAAAAACAAAAAACAAAACTTATTTTAAATTGTAATAATATTTCACCATATTGTGTTTTTTTCTTCAATCAAATAAATGTAGCCTTGTTGAGGATGTTTTAATGTTTTCTTTCAAAAACATTAAAAAAATCTGGTAACACTTTACTTAAAGCCTTTATATATAATGCATTATAAAAGTAGGTTATTTTAATGCCTTAAGTATGCTTTGTAATGCACCTTATAATGCGTTGTATTGTCTCATGAATAATTGTAACGAAAGTTATAATATTATAATAATTTTTTACGCCTTTAGAAAGTATAATGCATTAAAATGCGTAACAAACAACCAATTTCAAATGTAACCAGTAATCTCCTGAATATTATAATCCATTTTAACTTTGGTTACAATTATTTATGAAAAGATATAATGCATTATAATTTACATTATTAATACCTTTAAAAGGCACTATACATAAAGGCTTATCTTATCACCTCCAAACTTTTGGATTTATTCATTTATTTATTTTTTATTTATTTATTTTTACAAATTGGGGATTAAGTTAATTAATGCGTGCATGAAAATCATCAGCTTAACTTGTATTAAACCCAGAGCATTCCTCTAAGCTCTCTATAGTGACTCTGGCAACCTGCTAGCAATGGCCAATAGATGGAGACATCAACTGTGAAATGTCTTCTCTATTTTCAAGAATTTTCTCCATTATTTAGAACAAAAATATTTTTGAAAATGAATCCACAAACAAATCATGAAACATTAGTCCAAAGCACTTGAAGATTTTGCTGTTACCCACAATACATCTTAGATTGCTGATGTTTATCAGAAGAGACTCTCTACCTGAAACACAAAGGTGTCGTTGAACTGTGGATGACATCCTTTCCGTCGTGCTTTGGCCTGACGGTGTCGTCGGTCATCAGACGGCAACAGCTGCAGTTTGACCAGTGTGGCATTACTCTGGCACCAAACAGGCAGGTTAGCAGCACGGAGCAGAGACACCACCAGCTGCTCTCTCTCCTGCTGGTACCGCAGAGCGAACCACAGACGAACAGCTGAGCCATTGGGAAGGGCCCATTCACTGGGTTCCTCTGGGAGCTGGTACAGGTCTGGCCTTATGCTGCCCAGGGGAAACCAACCTCAAGAAGCACATAGAGCAGAACGAGAGACAGTCAAAAGATTCTCTTTGTACTTTCTTTGTATCATAATTTCTGAAGTCAAATGCCTTTACTCCAGTCCTGACATACTCCCTACTGTCAGAGAGCCTCGCTGCGTGTGCAGATCCGGCTGGAGTTCCCATTCCTCAGCATACTCTCTTCCCTCTTTCCCATCGTTTAATTGGGATGTTCTCTTGAATTGAGGAGGCACGAAGAAAGGAACATCACCTGAGCTGTGAAAGTTCAAAGATTATAAGAACGTACTTCAATCCACATCTTATAGGAAAAAGATAAGACAGATCAGTGCCTGAAGAATATATATATATATATATATATATGTGTGTGTGTGTGTGTGTGTATATATTAGTGCTGTCAAATCGATTAATTGCGATTAATCGCATCTATTATTATCGTATCGTATATAATATAAATTATTATGTTTATATATAGTATATTATACATGTGTGTGTATATATGTATACACACACAGAGAGACATATATATTATATATGAATGTAATATATATACACACATATATTATGTTAACACAAACTTTAATGTTAGATGCGATTAATCGCAATTAATCAAACTGACAGCACTAATATATATATATATATATATATATATATATATATATATATATATATATATATATATATATAGAAATTGTTTGTGTGTGTATATATATATATATATAAAAATATATAAATATATATATATATATATTCCATTTATTGTATTTTATTTATATTTATTTATTACTACTTTTAATGTTTTTAATTATTATTCAAATATGTTTATTAACTTATTATGTTTATATTTCTTAATGACATTTTTATATATAATGCATAATATGCATATAATGTATATGCAGATATAACAATTGAACAAAAAAAATAAGTAAATTAAATATTAAATAAAATATAATTAAGACTAGTACAATAATAAAAAAGATAATAGTACAAATAATAGAAATTAATAATAATAATTACGGTAATAATATTAATTTTAATAGAAAATATAAATAAATAAAATACATTTTAACAATAAAATAATATTTGGTTCACCTTACATTGCAATGATACAGTAAAAGTCTTATATTATTGGCATTTATAGATAAGCAACAACTGTTATTTACCCATAGCTGCTGCTCTGTGATGTCTGAAGCACTGGAGCGGTGCATCTTGGGATTGTAGGGGTGGTAGGTATCAGTCCCCTGTAGAGCGTTTGAGTTCGTCTCTTCCTCCACAGTAGATAGACTGATAGGCCAAACAGCAACAGGAACAGAAATGCTGCAGACAGTCCACAAGCCAGTGCTACAAGTGGATCTAATAGCATAGACACAGAATAAACTCAGCTGCCGGTCACCCTCCCCTCTCACTCAGTGTTTCATACAACAGAGAACATGGCTTTGCATTAACTAAACCTGCTGTGTGACACCATTGGACAGTCTCTTTCTCTCATGCCTTTTAAATAGACGTGTCAAGTATCTTGTGTCAACACACTTTAGTGGAGACCTGCATGCAAGAGGTGGAGCACATTGTGTTTCTGCTGCTCAAGAAACACAGTATTTCTAGAAAAACAACCTATTTTGTCCTTTAAGGGAGTTACTGCAGCCACCTTAAGGAATCCAGTGCGGGTGAACCAGAACTTTGACACAGGTATAGTAGTTAATTTAATACAGTTAAATTGTTCAGAAATTAAAATTAAAACTTACTTATATAGTTACTTACTTATATATATATATATATATATATATATATATATATATTTAAATGATGTTTTTTCATAAAATAATACTATAATGTTAAGCTTATTTGCTTGCTTTTAAATGTAATCAGTGCTACAAATCCTTATTTAAATGTATGCACAGCAAGTCTTAAAGAGACAGTTCACCCAAAATGAAAATTCTGTCATCATTTACTCACCCTCATGTCATTCCAAATCTGTATGACTTTCTTCTGTGGAACATATAAGAAGATATTTTGAAAAATGTCTCACTAGTTTTTTGTCCATACAATGAAAGTCAGTGGGGTCTGATGTTGTTTTGGACCCCATTGACTTTCAGTGTAGGACAAATCAATTCTTTAAAACATCTTTTTGTGTGTGTGTGTGTTCAAATGATGACAGCATTTTCATTTTTGAGTGAACTATCCATTTAAGAATTAACTTATATATTCATTTATGTGTGTTTAGCAGTGTACTGTTATAATTGCACATTCTAAGGGCACTTTGCCTCACTGGTCAATAATTGTTCAATTGCACATGAAGATTATTAGTGTACAGGGGGTCAACCATATGTTCAGCAGTGTCTAATGGCATATCACATTATCACGAACAGAAATACATGTCGCTATGACAGCACTAGACCCTCATGTCTGGTAAAGAAAACTTCGGTGCAACTAACACACATAGTACATAACGTGTCAGGCACAACTTATTTTAAGTCACATTAACTGACTGAGCACTGATCAAATATTTGCAGCCTCGTAAAACAAACAATGTCTGTTTGTCTTAAAGATCCACTATCACATAATATTATATCTGTGTAAAATAGGTCTCAAGTATATGGTTTGTACAACTGTCTCCAATAATCCTCTACTCACCAGCCATGGATGGCCACAGTCTGAATAAAGTGTCTTGCTCTCTTCTGTCGAGTCAGTGTGAATCACCAATCACCGGTTTCCCATTTTGCCCAGAGGCCATCTCATTGGCACTCTTCCTGATGTCCCATTGAGAGTATAAGCTGTGGCTTCTGACAGCCTGGTCACCCTTACAGCTGGCTACTACAGTCCCCCTGAGGCTTCCCAGGTTAGTTAATCAACACCGTACACTGGCTCAAGCAGGTGACTGATATGTGCTCTGCCAGTTGCAGTATTTATTTCCAAACAAACACCAAACCTTGATGCAGTGCAGTGAGCATACAAACTGTGACTATTTACAGGCAAACAGCAAGCTAAATGGACTTCCAACAACAAGAGCTATTGTTGAAAGCTAGTCCTGAAATTTGTAATTTAACATATGGATGTTGCTTCTTACTACTTTTACTTTATGGAGCCACCACAGGGCTCATAAACTGTGGTTTAATAAACAGATTGAATGTTATGTCCACAACAGCCTAGTTTGCATTCACTAAGCGTTAATGAATAACTCATGGACAACAGGGGAAGTTTATCAAGGCTGTGATCAGGCAACACATCTGCTGTTCCCACAATACATCTAAATGTGGTTAACTTACATGTAGTTTCATGGAGAATTTGATTGCAGTAAAAACACGTTACTTGCTGTAAATTTGTCTCAGATATCCTACATATCAGAAATCTAATTTAATTGAGTAAATTCCAATAAAATTTAATGTGTTCAGGTGAATATATAATGTTTGATCTTGGCTGTTAAGTACTTGCTAACATTAGTGCATGTTAGCACTACTCTAACATATAGGCTGCGTCCGAAATCGCATACTTCCCTACTATATAGTAGGTGAAAAACAGTGACAAAAGATGTATGTCGGAATTCACAGTATTTATAAAAGTAGTACCCAGATGACCTACTATTACTGGCGAGATTCTGAAGTGTGAATACGATGGGCACTTTACGATCCCATGAGGCCACGGGAGAGGATTTGTGAATGGCAGTGAAGTGACGCAACTGACACTGGTAGATCACATGATAATGACAGCATGGCATATGTAGATCACATTCATACTACACACATTCATACTATATAGTACATACTTTTTTTAGTTATTCAAAATAATACCTACTCAAGAGAGTATGCGATTTCGGACGCAACCATATATACATGTTATCTAGTCCCATGTAAAGCATGCTGGGAACCCAGACCAGTTTCAGTTTATGTCAACAAAAATGTATGTAGTCCCAACAAATGGATTTAGTAAACTTGCAGTTTGCAAACAAATGAACTGGACTTAAAAGGTTAGTTCACCCAAAAATGCAAATTCTGTCATTAATTACTCACCCTTATGTCGTTCTACACCCGTAAGACCTTTGTTCATCTTCAGAACACAAATTAAGATATTTTTTGATGAAATCAGATGCCTCAGTGAGGCCTCCATTGACAGCAAGATAATTAACACTTTCAAATGCACAGAAAGCTACTAAAGACAAATTTAAAAAAGTTCATGTGACTACAGTGGTTCCACCTTAATGTTATGAAGCGACGAGAATACTTTTTGTGCGCCAAAAAAACAAAATAACAACTTTATTCAACAATACCTAGTGATGGGCGATTTAAAAAAAAAAAAAAACACTGCTTCATGAAACTTCGAAGCTTTACGAATCTTTTGCTTCGAATCAGTGGTTCGGAGCGTGTATCAAACGGCCAAAGTCACGGAACCATTGAAATTTTGAAACGTTTCGAAACACTTATGACGTAACGAAGCCTTAGGCTTGTTCGACTTGATGCAGCGCCGTACAGACCGATCAGCGGCTGACTTGAAGAAGTGAATGCCGGTAAGAAATTTTGTCCGACTTGAGACAGCGCCGACGCCATGTGACTGTGACTGTGACGTATGGCTTCAAAGTACTGCGAGAGCGATTCGAGATCAGCCACCTGAGTCAGCCAGTGCAGTTTATCTTTTTTTTTTTTTTTTTTTTTTTTAATTAATAGAACTTAAAACAAACAAAGTCAATGTACAGTCAAAACTACAATACATATACACATAGAAAAAACAGACAGCCAGGGGGGAGGCTATAAAATTATATAAATATATTAAAGGACTCACAGACAGCCAGCGAAGTTTCTCAAAAGGAGCTGCACGAGTTCTGATGACGACACAGCTGTTTCATGATTGGCCGGATTCACCGCATGACAACGATCACGTGTGTTTCGTGTTTATTGTCACACCTTCTGTTCCACTAATCCTCAAAAATCTGTGTTTTTATTACAGTTAAAGCTCTTTTCATGTAGTGGCATTGTTATGTTGTGTCATGTTTATCAAAATAAAACTGATAAAAAAGTAAACCCCACTACATTGGTATTTAAATAATATATGCTTATGTTGAACTTTATTCTTGTAAAAACAGACGCTATAAGCAGTACATAAAGTATTGAATGAAAATGTCTCTGAAACATAAGTGTATTAGTCAAATATTGCATTTGTTTCACTTCAGCTGTGATAAAGTATGCAAACGAACTACGAAAGCAGAAAGTGTCCGACTTCACGTCTCCGTTTTCAGCTCCTCCCCGCCTGCACGCGGATACTCTCGCCGATCCAGCCGCAGCCGATGTCGAACACACCTTTCGTTTACTGAAATCACGTGACTTTGGCAGTTTGATACACGCTCCGAACCACTGATTCAAAACAAAAGATTCGTAAAGCTTTGAAGATTCATGAAGCCGTGTTT
Source organism: Hypophthalmichthys nobilis (assembly GCA_037950665.1). NCBI lineage: Eukaryota > Metazoa > Chordata > Actinopteri > Cypriniformes > Xenocyprididae > Hypophthalmichthys > Hypophthalmichthys nobilis. The sequence continues at coordinate 7,993,238 of CM075472.1, forward strand.
TGAAATCGCCCATCAGTAATTAATGACAGAATTTTCATTTTTGGGTGAACTCACCCTTTAACAATGAACAATGAAGTTGAGATAAAATGTTCAAGAATTTTAAAAACGATAAGTAAATTAAACAAGCAGCAAAATATATACTATGCATACTATATACTGTATCGTATCTTAAAGTAAAGCAACATTTCTGTAAGAAATAACTATATTGAATGATTTAAAGGGATAGGGATTTGACATAATTTACCTTTGTGTCATTTAGTTCACCCAAAAATGAAAATAACGTAATTTATTACTCACCCTCATGCCGTTCCACACATGTAAGACCTTCGTTCATCTTCGGAACACAAATTAAGATATTTTTGTTGAAATCCGATGGCTCAGTGAGGCCTCCATAGCCAGCAGTGACATTTCCTCTCTCAAGATCCATTAATGTACTAAAAACATATTTAAATCAGTTCATGTGAGTACAGTGGTTCAATATTAATATTATAAAGCTACGTGAATATTTTTGGTGCGCCAAAAAAAAACAAAATAACGACTTATATAGTGACGGCTGATTTCAAAACACTGCTTCAGGAAGCTTCGGAGCGTTACGAATCTTTTGTGTCGAATCATGATTCGGATCGCATGTCAAACTGCTGAAATCACGTGACTTTGGCACTGACTTTGAGCCACTGATACGACACAAAAGATTCATAACGCTTCGAAGCTTCATGAAGCAGTGTTTTGAAATCGGCCATCACTATATAAGTCGTTTTTTTTTTTTTTTTTGTGCACAAAAAATAATCTTGTCACTTTATAATATTAATATTGAGGTGGATAATACACCAGACAAAACTGATTTAAAGTAACAACAAATAGAAAGCATCTGTGTTATTATGCCAACAAAATATCATTACTGCCAAGGGTTCCAAATGTCTCCATAAAGAAAAGAAAGAAAACATTCAGATTTGTTGAATGGTGATTTAAAATGTGACCAATGTAACCTCAGCATGTTTATATACAAAACAGCATGTCAGGCTTTTGCTTTACCTATTATGGAATAGGTAATCTGTGAGATTGCAATGATAAGTATATGGACAGGTGAATCAGAAAGATGAGTCACAGACATATATCATAATGGTTTCCCAGCACCACAAGCCTTTCTTTCAAAGAGACTGTTTTCATTGTTCCCATGACAACTTAAAAAAAAAAAAAAAAAAGGCATGATGAAAATTCATCAGGCTCCTATTGAGCATGGCTGTTTCTATAGCAACAGGAAGAGAGAGACTGGATGAGTAAGAGGCAGGAGCTACGAGTGTGTGAGAATGAACATGTTATGTGTAAGAAAGAGTATTTATTGTATTGATTCAGAAGGATATCTGATTTCCTTTTCTAACAACTCAATAGAATCTACCTGTTACTCCTCTAAATCCCATCCCTCACCTCATACACACACTTTCACACAATTGTGCCTCCCTCTATTGGGCATACAGCACTCCTTGGCTTCCCACCATTTCTGTCTGTGTGTCTTTGCACCTCCTCCCCCCTCCAGCATGGATTTCCTTTCAGAGAGGGAGCGTGTGGTGGATAATCAGCTGACAACAACTGATAATCCAGCAATACACCCACTCTGTCCTGTTCACTTAGAGCGGAGCGTGTGGAGGAGAGGAAAGAAGTGAAAGAGGCGGGAGCTGTCTGGACAGAGGGGAAGGAGACGAAAGGAGGAAGTAGGAGGTATGTACTTGTGGATGTGTGTGTGTGTGTGTGTATGCATGTGTATGTGTGGAGGGAGGGAGGTTGTTGACTTACCTGTGGCCATGAGGGAAACCGCAGCTGTGTCTTTATAAAGCAAGTGCTGCTTAGTGTGAAAGGAATGGTAAAATGAGGCTTTAAAAAAGGGGGAGTGAAGATAACAAGGAAGGAAAGACAAAGGATGACACAGGGCCTTGATTGGACCATGTATATTTGCTAGCAATACCAAAAGGTGAGATTTTTCTTGTTTGATTTTCTTGTATGGGATGAGAGGTTCATTCAAGTGTTTATATTTTCATGTGTGTAAGAGTGTGTCCCACTCTTAAGCTAGTACAGATATATGGTTGTATGGATGGGTGGAGGTTAGTCTGTGGGTTGAGGTGGAAGAGGAGGGTTAACAGTGAACACCTTGTCTGTTATTTTTAGATGCAGTGGGAAGATAAGCATTTTGTTTTCCCATGATAACTGAGGAGAGATAACGTCTGTCATTATGCTAGAGTCTCAGTCATTTTGTAGAGGTTATTTTCAAGATTTTTTGCTGGTCTGCTTTATTATTATTAATATTATTGAAACACTCGACTTATGATCTGTATTAAACATGTCTGAAGTATAGAAAACTTGTTGCGCAACAGTGCCACCCTGCAGATACAAAAAACGTGTAGGCCTACTTTTTAATTATTATTATTTTGTGAGATATCTATTAATATTTGTGGATTTGCTGTAGTTTATGTGCTGAATGATGAACACTGGCTTTGGCACACATTGGCTTTAGATCATCTGTTCCCATAGAATCAAACACCTTTTCATGAGAACATGTTATCTGAATTTTAGACAGTGCAAAATTCTACTACACACTTACTGGTAGATGAAAGTCAAATTCACCACAATGTTTAAAAAACAAACACAAGGGATCAGATATTTGTTGAACTTTGTGAATGTTGTGTTGTTCCAACTTTCTTCAGAGTTTTGCATATGCAGATTCTGTGTGGGCATCCTTGGAAGTTAGATTTATATGGTATGAATCAACTAGCAGTCCCAGATGGCCTAATCATTAAGTATCCAGGAAGATAACACAAAGGTTGCAAATGTATTTCTGAGTTTATTTCTGAAATGCCAGTGTCTTTGAGGCACTTAACCTCTGGTTGCTTCAAAGAAAAAATCCCTGCACTTTAAAACAGTGGCACCTCAATAGCAAGTAACAACTATATTCTGAAGTTGCATACAGTTATAACATGTGCCTTGAATAACCTTCACAGATTAGAGTGTGAGTGTGTTGTAGTTTGGATTCAGCAGTATGTGTGTGCTGACAGTAGGGAGTGACAGACCCAAAACTGTTTCCCAAAAAAATCTGCTGGAGTGGCTAAAGTGTGATGCAAACATGAACAGGCCTGACACACATACACTCTGTGCTCTCGAGAGTTCCTAGAAATCCAAGGACCTCAAAATAATTTGATATATCCAATATACCATAAAGTATAGGGCAGTTTGCAACATTCAACCTCCTATCCTTGTTGGACCTTGTGTAGTGGAATTGTGTTGGAGCCCCATGTGGATTAATGTCCTTCTGAGAGGAGCTTGTTCACCCATGTTGTAGCTAATGATCTTAAGACTTAAATTGGGCTTATCCATCTGTAATCTGGTTAATCACTCAGGGGAGAGATACCTAGACATCACTCTGTCCTATTCACTTTAATCTATGTGCAGTAAGGACAAAAGAAATCTTATCTACCATAAAAGTAATGGTTTAAGGTTCATGCCGATTCATCAGAAATTCAATGGATAGTCTTGTAGACAACTAAAGAGAGGAAGAATTGGTGTGCCTATACCATCTAAAGAAACGTATAATTGTTTAAAATATATTTATCATTGTCTTTCTTTACCAGTAGATATTTCACTATGGAGGAAGGACAACGACCTACATCTGAGATCTACCTCCCAAGCATCAGCCTTGGATCTGTTGATGCCGAAACATTGAGGACCATGAGCTGCCAACCATTTCTTTATCCAAAAGCTCGATAGAAATGGTGAGTGGACCTCCTCAACGAACAGAGCTGGCATGGTATCGTCAGAATTTGCGCAAGAGTGTCAGCAGTGCACCATGCACTCAAAGGCCTATCAGTCTGGGTGGACCAGCGGCTGGAGTCCCTGTGAATGTTTGTGACTATGAACAGGGGAGCATGCGCAGTGGTAACAGCACTCCTGAGACTGTAATCTGGCATGGAGGAACTGCAAGATCCTGGAGCGTCATGGAGGACTCGCCCAGAAGGACTCCAATGCAGGATCTACTCCTGGGGCAAAATCAGGTCCAAAGTGGTGTGAAGTGTGTTCCACACTCGCCATCCACAAACAGAGATTTAAGGATGAAGGGACTTGTTTGCAGGGAGGGATGTTGTCGATGTTGTGGACCTGTGGAGAACCTGACAGGATGCAGCTGTTGCAGAGTGGCTTGCAGAATGAGTTCTTCAGGTCTGAGCAACAGCTTCACACCACAGGGAGCGAATACAGAAGACCATGCTCAGAGCAACTGTGAAAGCCATCATTTAACTGCATGCCATAGATCTACCTGTTCTGGTCACATGATGAACACTGCCTTTTTGAGAAATGTTTGCAGTGTTGTTCCATGCCCTGGACATTTGATATCTCGGCCACCTTGTGCAGGAAGCCCCTGTGCGGGACAAAGATCACTGCTTCATTCAGGCTTGCTCGGTTTTCCACCACTTGTGTCATCTGTCAGCGAGACTAGACTTAACAGCCGGAGTACAGGCCATTGCTGTGGATCCGAGTTAAGGGGGCAGAACTCCTCCTACCTTAGACTAGACCGGACAGGTCAGACTAGTCTTAACAGGATAGTCAAAGATGCCACTACCATGACATCTGACCATGAGCTCAGAGATGTTGGTGTTCAGACCATGGCTGATTCCCTTGTTTCCTCTCTTTCTCACGTGTTTCCTGAAATTAATTTGAGAGCAGATCCTACCTCGGACACACCTTTGACAATGGAGCACATGTGTCATAGGACCCCTGTGAAGGAGGTGGAATGGGATGCTGAGGGTATGACCTGGGAGGTTTATGGTGCAGCTGTAGACCCTGAAGAGCTTGGCCTGGCAATCCAAAGGCATCTGGAACTTCAAATCAAAGAGACTGCAGCTGCTGCAGCTGCAGCTGCTCAAACGGAAGACTCCACGGACAATGCCAGCAGCCTGGAACTGCAGCCCAGGCGACGGAAGAAGAGTGAAGGCATTATAAAAACACTGCGCAGTTCTGCATGTTGCTCTAACCCCAATACTGTGGGAGACTAAAGCGACCGCCTTATCGGTATGTGGGTACCTCGATTAGGTGTAAGGTAAACAAATGGTACAACTTTTGCTGCAAGGTGGAAATGGATGGAAAATGGCTCATGGTATATTCATCTAGCTAAAGCTAATTGTCTTTCAAATAATATATCTAAATATTCCAAAGCCTTGTCTGCTTAGTTAAAGCAATCAAAGCCCCACTACTGGATCAGTAGAGTGGTGATGTTCACAGAAACATTGGAAGATAATGTTGCATAGAGCTACTATTTAAAGTTTACAGACAATGGTGTGTTTCCACCTATCTTCACACATGGCCTTGTCCCTGTCTTGACCTTCAATGTATCTTTTGGATGTCATTTTTTTGGCCAAAAATACCAAAATGATGATTTTGGTGAGCACTGAGTATTAGCATTTTTGAAAACTCTTATTATAGGCTAAATGTGTCTGTTGTACTTGTTGGATTTTAACAAGCAAATAGCAGGTTAATGAACATTAGCTAAGGGTACATTAAAGTTCACAGAGCTCTCGGACACCTTGAAGGGCACTCGATCTGGAGCAAGATCTGAAGGCTAGTGCTAGTTAGTCAATGATCAAGATGGATTTAGATCTCTTTGTTTTCTGATCTCACAAATTCATGGTGTTAAACCGTTTGTAGTCAAAGACATGACACCAGTACTATATGGCAGAAATTTCAACTTTCTTCTTCTTTTTCTTTTTTTTTGTCTTACAGATTTTTGTCTCTTGTCTTGAAGCAAATGATGATTGGTAATGGTTTGGCCTGGTACGTTAGAGTGGGCTCAAGGCCAGAATCAACCCACAGTGGTAAAAATATGAAAGGTAGGGTAGGCAATTTCAGAGAGGCTAGCAATAGCAAGCTAGCTTTGAAAGCATAAGATCCCACCCTCCCTTCAGAGCTCTTTACAAAGCCACGCCTCCTCCAAAACACATGAACGCGCACCAAAAGCCAAAGCGTCACAAGAGAAGCCATTAAAATACCTCATGTCTCAAAGCATATAGCTTTACAAAAATAATGAACATAAACAATGTAAAGAGCTCTTGTACCACCTGACTGCTGCAGATTCATTTCGCCGTTGATAGTGTTGCCATAGAAACACATAAATCTGAGGATGTGAACCGCTCTCAGTAGAACATCACAGATTGCTATCTCTTAATTACTGTAGTTATGGTGTGAACGCAGCATTAGTTAATTGTTTTGGTTCAGAGGGAATTGTAAAAGGTGGCTGGTGTTTGTTTGTGGTGCTCAGTGACTGTCTGTCTACAACTCTGCATAGCCTCATGAAACGCGCTAATGACGTGTGATGTCTGCGCAAGCAGGGTGCGTGGAGGTATGAAAATACATTGACAGGCAGGTAGAACATCCAATGATTGCATTCAGACCAAATGCAATGATTGGACAAACATTTTCCTGAGACATCCGCAGCAGATATATGTTGTTTTTTTTTTTTTTTGGTAATATTTAAACCATTTCTATTGTTGATTGCTATCAGGATGTGAAGAAAGTTTCAATCAGTAGCAAAAAGTGTTTATGAAAAACATTGCCTACCCTACCTTTAATGCTCGTGAGGTTTGTGGGTGTGTAAAGCTAAGTTCTTATCAGACCTACTGATGATTAGTAAATATAGACTCAAGGTCAATGTTCCCACACTTTTATAGTACACTATGAGCTGAAACTAAGCCCCAGTCCTAGTTCTATGCTCAGGGACGATCTCAATAAATTAAAACATGTACTCTTGGAATTTGGTGCCAAAATCTGACCTGAAAAACTTCTTTCCACTATTTTCATGTCACAATTTAATAATAAAGAATATTTTGTGGTTGTGTCCTATTTAGAATCCGTGCAAGGACTAAGATAATTATGGCCATTTTCACATCATTTTACATGTTCATAAATCATACTTTTTTGTTATATAATATCATGAAATGGTTTGTTTATTATAATGTTAAAATATTCAAGTTTAATTGGTTTATTTCACATTTAAGTGTAAGAGTTTGACTTTTTTTAATGTATATCATGATCACATGCTATATCACAACAATAACATACAGAATCAGTCATGATTTTGTGAAAGTTGGGGATTGTAATTAAAGCAATCTCTGTCAATAATGTTTAGATTGTGTTCATTTAAATAGCATGGCACTTATTGTAAGTGAATGTGTATCCAGAATCTCTGACCAAATTAACAGTATGTGCTGCGCAAACTGCTTTTGTTTTTCTTTGCCAAAGCAATCTGATTTTTTTTTTTTTTTTTTTTTTTGGACCAGAGCATTGTGATTTAACATAATATAGATATTACTGGATCAACACCTTACAGTATGATGAAAACAAGCTTCATATAGGCTTTCTACAGCAAAAACTACACTACTGTGTTTTAATATTGAGAATAGTGAATGTCTTGAAAAGTATGAGCAACAATAAAACGTTTGGCAAACAATATTCTGTGTCTTTTATTTTGATTAATTTGCCCTATAAGGGGATTTCTCATTGGCTTGCTGGAAATAGCATTTCTCTTTGTTTGTGAAGAACATGGCAAAGAGAGAGACATGGGAACATGTCAGAAGGTCCTGCTAAACTTGGTGAACTGCATTCCAGTAGATTACCCTGGACATTTCCATGGCTCTTTCATTGTAACTTTGACCAATTGGATGAGCAGGCACATTCCCTGGTATTGACTATCCTGTCCCTGAGCAGGTGCTCCCTTATGTTTTTGTTTTCCTTGCTGTACCACATTTCACAGATTGGAATAAATACAACAGGTGAGCAAGGACACATAAAAAAAGCATAATAAAACTCCATTCAGCCTTAATATAGTTTCATGCATATAGTAATTAACATCTCAGCATCTCCTGTCTTAAAATATGCTCCACCAGAACAAACAACTTTGAAATTCAGTAGGTTTCACAGGCCCTATTGTATGTATCTCTCCATTCTGGTTCTTATGCCCTCTGCTGGTAACATGAGAAACATGTTCACACTACTATCAAAACATGCAAACTATACTGTATAAATCTTCCGTCCTTAACTATCTTAAACTCTTTGAAGTTTAGCTAAAGCTATAAGACTAATTGTAAAATTTATTATGAACATGAAGTGGTGTAGTGGTTTAAGGTCCAGCTGAAAAGTTATGTCTATCCGCAAGGTTCAGGCTATAAACAATCACCATTGTGCCCTTAAGCAAGGCTTTTAACACCAGGTTTCTCCAAGGGATTGTTTCTGTAATGAGCTGACTGTAAGTCACTTTGGATAAATGAGTGCCTGCTAAGAACAGGTTCTGCTAATCTTTAATGTAATGAATATATAAGTGACACATGGATCAGTCATGATCTTGTTAATTATTTGTCAGGGTTTTACCAAGGTAAAACCTGCAAGGTTTTGGAAGGCAGCAGAAGGTCATGTGAAGGCCAGCAACTCTGCTCATCCAAACAGCTATTAGCATGGCGTGACTGCAAGGAGGCTACTGGCAATCTATTCTGGGCGAGTTGTTTTGCACAGTGGCAAGGGATGGGCTGTAACTGAAAGTGCTGATGGGACTCCCATGATCCCCTGGGGCCAGCTTGTTCTGAAAACCCCTGGCTACCCCACCAGAACAATCCAGGATTGGGAGGGGTATTGTCAAAGTGCTTTGTCCCAATGACAGGGGTAGGGAGTGGACAAAGGATGGCCTCTACAGTAGGCATGGTATAAATGGGTAATCACCAGAGCGCAACACACAGTTTACTGTAGATCATGGCAGTAAGGAGCCCATTTTTTCCACTGTTGCTAATACTTCTGGGTCTGGCGCTGGACAGAGCCTCCACCCATGCATTCAACCCCAGTCGCCATCAACAGCACAAAGTCCTCCACCTTGGTGAGAAATGAGATGAATACTGACCACTGACATATTTCAAGTGCATTTCAAGTGGTGCTATCTTGAGAAAAAAAACTGAATTTACACTTATTTCCATGTCTTTCTCAAAGATCCAAATATGGATTTCCTTTCCTTCTTTCCTCTCCTGGTACAACACCTTTCATTTGCTTCCACATAAATCCTGTGTAACTTGTGTTTGCTTGTCTACATGGTACTTTAACTGACATTGACTTAAGTGTTGTTCTGTCCTTAGACTGGCCGAAGGACTGTGGCCTGGCTCACTTCAAACCAAACACAGTGGAGCGTATCGTGTCGGGCAATGAAGCGAGACCCCACTCCTGGCCGTGGCAGGTCTCACTGCAGGTAAATTACACTTGAAATGACACAGCATTACTCAAGGTGTAACAAAAGAGTAAGTCACTGATGCTTGTATCTATTTCAATAGGTTCGTCCCAGAGGCAGTAAACATTATGTTCATGTGTGTGGAGGGACTCTGATCCATAAGAACTGGATTCTTACTGCTGCCCACTGCTTCCAGAAGTAAGGCAAAGCATAAGTTTATCACCGGTAGGGCAGAACTTAGAGCGTTGCTTGAATTTTGTGCAGGGCAACTTTCCTGGTTGATTTCCCCTGACAGCGCCTTTGCCCAAGAGTCATTAGATGCTCATTAGGTGTCATAATCAACCGATTTAAGTTTTGTATCCCTCTCATTGCCCAGGGGAAAAGCAGAGGATGCTAGTAGCTGGCGTATCGTTTTGGGTAAGCATCAATTGAAAAGATCAGAGACCGCTGAGCGTATTTTCCCAGTGAAGAGGATCTACAGGCATGAGCACTTCCGTTATCCAGCCCACAGTGAGCTAGACTATGACATCGCATTGGTTAAAGCTGGCACGGACATCCTGACCAGTAACTTCATCCGCTATGCCTGCCTGCCGCGCAAGCAGATCGACCTTAAACCGGGGCACTACTGCTGGGTGACGGGCTGGGGGGACACACGAGGTAAAATCTGCATCATAAGCCTTTGACCTTAATGTATTAAAATTAGTACCTTTTGTGCTAACACAGTTGGGTCTTGAAAGATGATAGCTGGTGTACCTATGAAATCATAGATAAAGTGTAAGGAGTGTACAGTAACACCCTTACTCACTGCAGTTTCTACCATAGAAACTGATTTATTTTATGCCCCTGAAGCAAAAACAAACAGCACTTCAGTGTTTTGTTGATACTGAGTTTGCAAAGGGAGGTGATCCACTTATCCAGAACATGGGTTTGACATCTCTTCTTAGGCGGGAAAGAAAACGTGTCACTTGCTGAGGCACTGAATCAAGCTCGGCTCCCAATCATTGACTACAAGACCTGCCGGCAGAAGAAGTTCTGGGGTGACCGTGTGCGAGACTCCATGATTTGCGCTGGGTTCCGAGATACAGAGGGGACACCAGCCGCATGCCAGGTGAGAAAACTATTTAATGGGGAAATTTATTGTGGTGTCCCATCTTCAACTATTCATACATTCTCTGTTGCTCTTCTTCCTACAGGGTGACTCTGGTGGCCCTCTGCTGTGCCAGGTGGGGCGTGACCGCTGGGAGGTCCACGGGATTGTGAGCTTTGGTCCTATTGGATGCACCGTGGAGAACAAGCCTAGCGTCTTCACTCGCACCGCAGCCTACATCCCATGGATAGAGGCTACACGCATCAGGGACTTCTTCTTGCACTGAATTCCCACCTCTAAGAATTCCTTGCACACATTTGTAGGCACAGGAAGAGTCGTGATAGCAACTGATTAAGTGCCATGTCCCGGTCTGGGTCTGGCCCATGGACCTGCTTATCCATTTGTGGTCCGTGCACTGAGAGCTGTTGTACATCATCACAAACACCAGCCACCAAGTTAGGGTAGTTTGCACTGGTTTGTGGGTCATTTCACCGCTATGCATGTGAGATTCTCCTGGGTTTCGCTGGAGTACATAAACTGCAAGGTTTTGAGTGCTTTCAGCTAAATCACATTGATCTTCACATTGTGTTCATCAAGCCAAGCAACATTTTCTGTAAAACAAGTCCTGGCTATTCTACATTACTCTCATCAGTTCAGTTGGCCTTGTTTTTTTCTGTAAGGTATGGCATATACATTTGCCCTCTCTTGGACAAGCGGGTATTCAATCCGTAAGGTGCTTTGATGGTCAAAGTCAAGTAGTGATAGAACATTTCACCTGTTGGAGGAGACAGTCTCCTTTTGATACAGTCTACTCCAGTGCTTTTCACTGAACAGGCTAGGTAATTTCCACACAGGATGGATATATACTTTACACTTTAAGCCACTTCAAGGAATTTATCCAGATAATTTTCACATTGACTGTATAAATAAAGGTTGACCTGCTTACAAATAAACCATTTGTAAAACAAGACCCCTACCAATTCATTTCTTTGCAGTCAATACAGTTAAAACATTTTATTACATTACAAAAAACATATGCCTTGGAATCTGAAAATGGTTAAATTATTTTATTTTTATATTTTAGTTTTCTTTATTTATTTAGAGCTAATTGAATACAGGATGGTTTAGTGCTCCCAGTATGAAAGACTGACCATTCATGCACAACAAACACAAAATACAACTCTATTTTAACACCCCTAAAATACAAATAAAGAGCCGCAAACAGTGGAAACTATCATTTTATTTTAGATGGTTGCAGAGAGGAAGCAGACAGTTTAGTCACCACTGATAAAATGCATCAATCCACAATGAGAACAGATAAAACCACTTCATTAAAAGATACAGACTTCCTCCAACTGCAACTTACACCAACAAAGACATGTGCTTGAAGAACTGTACATAATCATAGTCAAGCTACATAGTCCACACAGCTGGAGGCAGTCTGGCTCCTCCATTTAAATATTACACCTAATGTAACTCTGAAGAAGTCTGTGCACATGTGGTGGTCCATGGGTTTCTTAAAAAAATGAAATTCGATGCAACTCCAAAAGGGGGTGATAAAGAGGAAGAATAGGCTCAGAGTCAAAATAAGTCCATGGTTTGAGCTCTCAGTCATCCTCAGTAATGTGAAGGCGATCTCCCCTTCAGGTGATCCCAGTTGTTGTAAAGAGCATACAGCCCTGACATGGCTAAACCAACGAGACCTCCTCTGGCAGCTCCTTTGAGTCCACCTGAACACAGTAAATATATGTAACAAATATTATGTTTATAAGATTAAATCTGTGATTGCCACAATATTTAGCTCTCAAGTCAATGTGACTTCTCCTCACTTGTGGATTTAAAAAGCATCCCTGTTAACGTTCCAGCTGCCACTGTGTTGAGGTCATCCTCTGCACCTCTGGCCTTCTCAATGGCCACACCAAACACACTATACAAAAGAGCTGTTGAGAAAGACAAACCGACATTTTTACGTATGTATCTCTTTGGGCATGTTTACACCTGGTCACTTCATGCTTTTTACTGATCGGATAGCTATCCGATTTGTAGAAATGGTTCCATTTACACTTGGCCAGATAAATGTGTCTCCGCAAAATGAATATAAATTCCATTTTTAATTTCTGCACTATACGCAAATTTAAGTTCATGTCAACAAAAGCAACATATATAAGCAGCTTTTTATTTATCATTAGCTAATTTCAAGATCAAAGACCGCAATAGGAGAGAGAGCGGCATCAGCACTGGTAAGATCCTTTAGTCTCACTACTTTGAATGAAGATGACTGTTTTGAGCATCTGCGACTTACTTTCAGTTTAATTTGTGGCAGTTTGAGCACTGACTTGCTGAAGAGATACTCTGCAGCGATGCGTGTTGCAGTAGTGCCATCAAATCTGGCTATATCAGGCTCTCACACTTTAATTTTTAAAATTTTGGGAGGAGTAAAAGATGCATTTACACTTGTCCAGTTTCGTTTGGAATGCATCTCAGACCACCTCCTTATTTGGTTTGAGTGACTGGATTTAAATCCGTTTCGAAAGCATTTCAGAGGGCATTTATACCTGGTCTTTTCGTGATCGGATAGCTATCCAATCAGAGAAAACACATGAAGTGTTCAAGTGTAAACAGGCCCTTTAACTAATGGCAAAACAGGTTGTGATATTCTTTTTACACAAGCTGTTTGAATTCCAGTGCATTTCTTACCCACAGATCCTAGTGTGTTGGCCCACGATGCCCCTTGTCGAGTGACCATGTTCAAAATCCTGAAAAAACATTACAAAGGTCAATATTACAATAGAATTATATTGGTAATAAACAATGGAGAAACAGTTTTAGTTAATGTTGAATAATATATATATATATGTATGTGTGTGTGTGTGTACACGAGTTGTCAAAAGTACCGACTTTTGACAACTCTATATATTTACAGAAACACCAAAACTGAAATTACATTTTCCACTGAACCAAAAAAAAAAAAAAAAAAAAAAGGTTTGGTCATTCAGTTTGGGTAATTGAAGTTGATGTGCTGTTCAGGGTGTCATGTTCACAGGTGATGAGCCAGTCATAGTAAAGTTTTTCAGCAATGACCTGCATCTCGATATTTCAGCAAAACCATTCAGTAATTTTTTAGTGATGGTGAAATTGCAGCTTATCCAGTAGACAATGACACAGTCAAAACGGTAACTAACAAAAAACGCTCGGTCAATGATTTCTGCCTTCCAAACTATTTTTGCCTAACTCTATTATTTTTTTATTTTATTTTTTGCTGTTTGGGCCAAATATGTGTTGCCCAAATTTCGGTGCACCACTAAAAATACATGTTCACTGCATTGCAGCAAGTTTGTAAACGTCCTATTTGTCATAATTAAGCTGCATCATTATCAGCATTATATCGGCCATTACCCACTCTGCTCCGTGGATATTCAAAATGATCCAAACTGAATTTTCTATACAGTAACTTAAATCATTTTCAATCAAAGTATTTACAAAGAAACAGACACTTACTGTACGTTTCTGGGTTTGGACCATGGCATGTCCCTAGTTTCCATTAGGCCCATACGGAGACCATTAAGAGTCCCAAAAGCAGCGCCTTTAAAGTAATAAGCAACAGTTAAAAAGGGCGAAGATAAAAGACGTAAGATTGATCAAAGACATCGAAGAGACAGGCCTCACCGGTTATACAGCATCCCCCAATGGTGAAGAAGGCCAGCTCAAAGCGACCACGGGTTTTATTTGCCCCAGTTGGCAAGATGAACTCATCTGTGTCCTAAGAGAGCAAGACAAGCACCATAAAAGCGTCTTCATGGTAAGGTTTTGTGCATTATTATAATTCCAATATCATATTTTTTGTAATCTCTTGTATAAACAAGTGAACACAATACAACCACACTAGTATACATTACAGCATGTGTAAATTAATGAAGGCAGATTTTAATAAAAGGTTAAAATTACATTCTCAGGAAATCAAGTCAGGTCTTACAATAATTATTTGTCACAATTTCTGTTGGCCAAAACTATGTTCTGATCGTTTTGTATGCTGCAATTGTCCATTTAATTAACTGTTTGGGGTTTAATAATTGATATACTTTAGCCTACAATAAGCTTCCATTTTGACCCCTTCATTCAGACTCTAACATGAGCTAGATTTCGTAAATTCATAACACAATAATTTCTACAACGCAAACCTTCAAATAGACCTGAAATGTAGCTGTGGTCATAGAGAAACTCACCTGTACAAGGTAACGAGGGTCAACATTGAGGTACGGCGAGAGAGGGCTCATACCAGTCACTGAGAATGACAGACAACATTCATTATACATTATAATAAATATATAGATTCTCATATCAACTCATTTGACCTTAAATTGAATCGTACTGTTAAAATTAGTAAAGCTTAGACACTTATCACGTACATGGTACTCCTGCGAGCTCAGTATTTGAATATTCAGGGGTTCCTCCACCGAAAAGGCTCCCGAGTCCCCCTTTAAATCCTCCTGAAGCCGACGAGTTATTATCCATGTCTTTAGAGATGATACAGAGAAAACCGTCTCGATGATCAGACTTCTTCCTTATCGAACCGGTAAATCTGATGAACGCTAGCGACACCAAACGATTTTCTTTACCGACAGTGTTGTGTTGTATATCATCTGTTGAAAATCCCACATAGATGTCACTGTGCTAAATTGTTGTCAAGAGTTAATATTAGATCATTAGAGAGTTTTCAGTCTCTGACAGTGAGTTTCTGCATCTCTGACCTCCACATGCTGCCCTGCCGTAAAATGAAAGGACACTGCTGACGTAACACTGCCGTAAAATTATTCGTGTGATTCCTCCAGACTGTAAAAAAGATTTCAACAAAACAGTAATATATGTAAAAATAACATTTAAATTAAACAGATGTTAGCCAAAGTAACGTATGCAATATCAACATCAAACGTATGCGATACAGACATGAGGCTATTTGTGTTTGAGAGACTTGAAGAGACCTGACATAATTTTTTACCAGTTGATTGCACGACATTTTACGACCACCCGTATTTTGTTGTGCAAGTGTTTTTTTATTTTATTTTATTTATTATTATTATTATTTCAGAACAAGCAAGATGATATATAAACAGAAGTAACATTCATGACAATACCACCAAAAATAAATTTTAAAATAAATAAATAAATAAAAAATAGCAAGGAAATAAAGTAAGACATGTAGCTGTCAGATATACCGTTGGGTTTAAAGGTTTAATTAAAAAAATTTAAACCAACGGTTGGGTTTGTATTTGTCCATATTTGACCCAAACATGGGTTGAAAGAAACAACCCAGCATTTTTTAGAATGTATATCTGTATTTGCTCTATCAGACATTAATGTTAATGTTATTATTATTATTATTTATTTAAATCAGTCTTGAAAACAACAAAAGAACAACTTAAAACTTGAAAGTGTAATTACATTAAATTCTACCATGGCATTACATTACATTATATGGCTATTTTAATAACTTATAGGCCTAATAATAAATTTATAATAGGCCTAACAATAATTTATCCAATATTTAAAATGTATTTAGTTGAGTGCTATGATATCCTGTTCATTATTTACTGCTACTTTTGTATTTGATGCTGATTTATGGGTAACAGCCATAATTGTTCGGATTGATAGTTTATTTCATACATGTACACTGTGTTTCTGAAATGGTTGAAGAAGAATCTCTGACACCAATGATGATGCTTTCCCACTAGATGGCAGACAAGGACAAATTTCAAAATGTGTCTGATGGCATTTCATGAACTCTTTCTTCAACAGTTGGATAGTTTTTTTCTTCTTCCTTTCAGTTTATTTGTTAGTTTGTGTGGGGTAAAAGATCTACCTCACACCAAATCATGTGCCACAATAAAGCATGTCCCGCAATGCATGCTTGAAAGCACAAATGGTTGTTTAGCACCATAAAGGTTGTCTTCAGATCCTCCTAGCTTGCATGAGATTTAAGAGGAATTCGCAGTGTGGGAGGATGCTGAAGCAGAATTCTATCACCATTGCTAATTTTTTTTCTGTCTCTTTCTTTTCCACCCCTTGAGGTGGAGCAATAACGTTTGCCATTGTTGTCATTCTGTGAGCTCAGACTTCCTGGCATCCACACTAAATTACCCAGGGCTTTCTGTGGGAGCAGAAATGGCTCACTGTTCCCCAACAAAAAGACCATTCACAGTCAGTGGAAGGCCTCCTATAGACAGCCCACAGTGCTGAAGAGAGCCAGAGGCAGTCGAATAGAGACAGGCACCCCGAGGAACATGGCCGCACTGGGAAATGACTGTGATGTCATAATGAATGCATCTCACAGAATATCTTTTTATCACGCTTGTGTTTTATCATCACACTTTGTTGTCAGCCTCTTATAACTTTTTGTGCCAAAACTCAAACACAACAACATTGAGTACACACAAAAAAAACTCCACAAGGACCCCAAAGGGGGTGTTACCATGGGGATATGAAAGCTGTGCAGAGCCTCTGTTCCTTAAACTAGTTTTGAGGAGATGAGAGGGGAGGACAAGAGGGGGTGGGGGTTCAAAGGGGTCCTCTGAAACCTTTCAGATGAAGACTTAAAAGCATCACACTTTTTTTTTTTTACTCATAAAAAAGAAGACACATGCTGTTGCTGTCTGAGATTCATACAACAGATTTAGTTAGTTTTGAATTTCCATCAGCCATTACTCCAGTCTTCAGTGTCACATGATCCTTCAGAAATCATTCTAATATGCTGATTTGTTCAATTATTATTGGTGCACAGTTGTTAATAATGGTTCTTATTTTTAATAATTTAAAAAAATATATATTAAGAGGCAAAAACTGTTTTCAACATTGATAATAATACGCAATGTTTTTTCTGAGCTCCATGTTAGAATGATTTCTGAAAGATCATGTGACACTGAAGACTGGAGTAATGATGCTGAAAATTCAGCTTTGATGTAACCTGGAATAAATTACATTTTAAAATGTATTCAAATAGAAAACAATTCTTTTTAATTGTAATAATATTTTTACAATATTACTGTTTTTACTGTATTTTTGATCAAATAATTGCAGAGACTTCTTTTAAAAACATTAAAAATCTTAATTATCCTAAACTTATTCCAAAATAAACATATTAAAGGGTTAGTTCATCCAAAAATTAAAATTCTGTCATTAATTATTCACCCTCATGTCGTCAACACCGCACATACTGTTGCGGTTTGAGAGTCATACAACCAGTGTTGGGGAAAGTCACTTTTAAAAGTAATGCAATACGATATTGCGTTACTCCCTAAAAAACTAATTGCGTTAGTTACTTTTTATGAAAAGTAATGCGTTACATTACTTTTGCATTACTTTTTCTCACCTGGGCTAGGCTTGCTTGTTTGTTTTTTAGTAAAAACAAAAAAAGTTGTTTTTGGCAAATGTTAAGGCCCTTTTACACCAAAAGTTAAATGAATAAGCCTCAGGCTGAAGGAAAAGCATATTTACGCCTGTACAGTAGAGGGCACCGCTCAAACAAACCTTTCAGCTGTGATGCCATTCTGGATTAAAGAAGAATAGGATACAGGAAATGGAAGTTCAACTAATCGAAAGTAATTTTTGCTTAATAGTATGGTTGAATTAAATAATTGAAGGTCAGAACCAAAGACATTGGTTAATAAAGTGAGATTAAATACATAAAGTATATTTGTGTAATTTAATATAATTAATTATTACAGGTTTGCGTAAAATTCTGAGTTTGCATTTCACTGTTTTTATTCATTTTGAGGAATACAGCACACACAATGCCTCTGCACTTTATTTCTCTCAACATGGGGACAGGAGAGCTGTCAGTCAATAAATGTAAAAAAGTAACTTGGATATTTTGTTGTAAATTGAAAAAGTAATGCGTTACTTTACTAGTTACTTGAAAAGTAATCTGATTACGTAACTCAAGTTACTTGTAATGCGTTACCCCCAACATATGTAAAAATAAAATCATCTATTATTGTACATCAGTGGTTTATGACATTTATGGCATTTTAACCCTTTAAGGCACAAACAACACTAGTGAGTTTATATGTTCTACTTTGATACTTTCATGTTACAGTCGAACGAAACTTGACAGACTCTTGGAAAACTTTTTCATATACGCTAGCTTTTTCATATACGAACAAACAACTCAAGTTAAACAGAATCACCTGTTTTAAAGTCTCTGGAAACTTGGAATCCACCCAAACTCAACAGTTCCCCTTTAATGTGGATTTGTTTCGTTAAAGCCCAGCTGACACTTGCAATAGATTTACGTAAGCCTTATAATATCCCAGATATAAAGTAAGATCCAAGAGCCATAGTTGTCCCTTGGCTTAGCTCTTGTCATTTCAAGCTCCCCGTTATTCTCTGGCTGTGCTTTAGGACTTTGGCTTGGCTGCAAATGTTCTCCACTGTGGCCTGCCAAGTTCTGCTGTCCTCTCCCACCAGTCTGGACAGCGTCCAGCCATGTGGAGCCAGTGTGGGGGGCCAGGACCGAGCCAGACCCCAAGCCCCATCCCATGAGAGCAGACAGGAAGGGCGGGGGGACCCCACAGAACGAGAGGAAGACGAATGGGGACACCAACATAAGACAGAGAAGCATCCTACAAGTTCAAACACACCATGTGTGTGTCTGATGTACAAGTAAACTCAGTTCCTGTACATCTTTACTTGGAAAACCCATTGGATGTAACCGAAGCGTATCAGCGCCCTACTGTGCGACTCCGCTGTGGCGTAACATCTGTTGTGTCATCCTGTTTAATTTGCTGCGTCCTTTATATCCACCACACCATCACCACCTCTGATATTTCTCAGATCTTTAGCTATGAATAGAAACAATTACACAAGCTAGATAAACAGCGATGACTTCCTCTCTTACATAAACACTGATGGAAGTGTCTGTGGAAACGGATCTTTAATAGAGCAGAAGGAAGTGTTCCTTGAGATTTGTTCTGTCTGAGCCCGTTGGGAGGACATTCCCCACCCTCTCCATATCCTCATGCTGGACATGTCTTTGTGGTCGTCATTGTTTAAGATCAAGTGCAGTTTGTTTCCTAGAAGACCCACACATATGCTGACACCCCCTTAGTTCAACAAAACTGAGGGAAGCTGATGAAATCCTGATTTTTCAAGCGAACACAATCATTCAAAGCTAAATGGGAGGGGTGTGAGTCAAATGCTGATAAGCAGAGAAAAGTAATGATAAAAAGAACAAAATGTTTGTTTCATTATTTAGAAGTTAATTTTTGAGTGGTATGAGACTAAATTAATCTGTCCGATACAATATTCATAGGTCACCTAACTACAATATATATTACAACTAAACTATTAAAACTGAGTGTCAACATGTGTAAATTAATTAATTGTGAATCCAGAAGTTTTAAGAACTTTGTTTTATAATGAAAACAATAGGTATTTTTTTCCATCTTGTTTATATCTTGATTAATTTAGGTTGCTTTAATATATTAATAATAATTGTGGCGGGGCGGGGCCGAGAGCCATGGGAACGGAGCGAGGCTGGTGGCGCGGGTGCTGTGCTCCACACCTGTCTCGAGTCCCACGGAGGAGCTCCGGAAGGATAAAAGGAGGAGTGACGACAGTGAAGGATGAGAGAGGACCAGGCCTGGGATATTTATGCTGTTTTGTTATGTTTATATGCAGCAGTCTTCCCTGAGGGGCTGACGCTTTACTTTCGTTTTGTTGTTTGTTTATTTTGGTCATTAAAATGTCGAATGTTGGCCAGCTCCCGCTTCCTCCTTCCCTGAGCCTTGAACATTGTTACATTTGTGCCTAAAGAGGGACATGCTGTCAGAGAGCCCTCGCTGCTAAGGGGGATCGCGGTGGTGCTGGAGCGTTGTTCAACAGGTGGGACGGAGAGCTTGCTGCCGTGCTCCTGGGTTGAGGAGGGGTGGCTGCCATTCGTGAGGGGATGGAGGAGTGTACGCCATTGGCCGGAGGCCAGACCTGCTGCCGTCCACCATGATAGGGAGGAGCAGGCAGAGTGAGGGAATGAGGAGCTCGCTGCTGGGCAACCGTAGTTGGAGGAGCCATTGTCCGTCCACCAAGGAGCATCCAGTACCATCGCATGGCACCGCGAGGGAGGGCCATTTGGCTGGTTGAGGACCAAGCGGCATTGTGTCCGGGAACTGGACTAAGATTTTTTTTTTTCTCTCTCCCGTCTCATCTCTGTCTCTCCTCATTCTTCCATCAACTTTTCTCTCGCCTCGTCTGTCTTTACCCGCTGTGACGCTCCCCCCAGTAGAGTGCAGTCTTGTGGATGACCCCTGGCCTGCGAAGGGCAATGGGGGTATGTGGCAAGCAGGGCGAGGCCGAGAGCCGCGAGAACGGAGCAAGGCTGGTGCTCATTTAACACACCTGATTCAACTCATCAGCTCATTTGTAGAGACTGCAAGACTTGAATTGGGTGTGTCTGATGAGGGAGACATGCAAAATGTGCAATGGTGAGGGGTCCCCAGGACAGGTTTGAAAAGCACTGGTCTAGACCAGGGATAGGCAACGTCGGTCCTGGAGAGCCGCTGTCCTGCAGAGTTTAGCTCCAACCCTAAAAAAACCTCACCTGCCTGTAGCTTTAGTAATCCTGAAAACATTGATTAGCTTGTTCAGGTGTGTTTGATTAGGGCTGGAGCTAAACTCTGCAGGACAGCGGCTATAGGACTGACGTTGCCTATTCCTGGTCAAGGTATTTGAAAGGTTGTAACATTACATTTTTTTAAAATGCTGGTACACCGCATAAATCTTACTCTCTATTGTATTGCCAAATTGCATTTAAAATATTTTAATATTTAATGTTACGCCTTTTCAAATACCTGCAGTTTTAAGAGCGGACATCTTGACAATGCTCCCTGCTGCCTAATTTTGTTTCAACAACATTAACCATACCAGATTCTTTAGCTGAAATCAGGTTAAAACTGCATATTTCATGTTGGTCTAGCTAATGGGCAACTGCGGTAGTAGTATCTGCCAGATACGGTAGTTGAGTATCTGCCAGATATTACTAAAATAAATTTACCAGGAAGGGAAGTGGACTGTTTTAGATAGGGTGTGTGATTGAAGCTAGCAAAATGGAAATTATACCGCCTTCTACTGAAACCCTTTCTTTCCTACAGCCGCCATATTGCGTTCATTTATCTACAAGGAGTCCGTCGCCTCTTCCTTAAACTTTGGGTTTGGCTTGCCATTGGCAAGATCAAGGAAGGAAGGAAGGAGGGAAGTAAAGTGTTCTATTTTCGTTTGGTAAGTTGGGACAGAGAGTTCCGAGTTTGTTTGTGGGCATAAAGGTTGTAAAGGTCATCGCAACCTCTGAGGGGGAAGTCAGAGTGCGAGTCAACAGAGGATACTGTGTCTCCCTCTCTCTCTAGGCTCTATACAGAAACTTACCCAGTTCATCTTTCCTCTTTGGCCCTCAGCTAAAACCGTTATCCATTCCACTTATTAAACTTTCTGCTGCATTACAGTAGTGCCTATATGTGTTTTGATAAGGTAAGCAGCGCTGTAAAGTTAAGGAGGTAGGAGGGGGCATGAGACAGTGAACAAGACAGGAAATTGAGGTTTTAATTACAGGTTAGAGATGGAGAGAGGATGAGGGAGAAAAAAAAGGAAAGAGGGAATGATTACCTAACATAGCAGCTAGTAATTTGGGACAGGCAGGAACCATTTAACACAAAAAGCGTGGTGTTTAATGAACAGTTTGCCTTCTGTGGGAGCGAATTAATCGCACTCTCTCCTTTTCCATCCATTTCACTTTCTGCTTCTCAGTGCCTGTCCATTTTTTTGTGCTATAAAAGGAACAGTGTTGAGCTAAAATGGAAATCCCTTTTTTATGCTTATTTACTCACCTTCATGTCATCACAAATAGGCCTATATGCTGCTTTTTACAAATTTTTTTTTTTTTTTGCGGCCACATTTTTAAACAACAAAAAAAATATTAAAGGTAGGGTAGTCTATGACTCGTGCTTGAAAGTCTTCTGAAGTCATATAATCACAAGGTTGATGAACAGACCAACATTTAGGCTATTGTTCTTTTTTTCTGGGTCACATTTACTGTTTTTCAGCTAATTTTCGCAAGCAAAATCTAGTCATTTTAATGCACACAATCAAGATTTCACGCGAAGGCCAGAGTTCCTCTAGACGTGTGTAAGGGGCTGTTTACACGACACGGTTTTCAACAAAAAACGGGAAACTTTTTATTTTTAGCTGTTCATTTCGACGACAGCGCTTTGGGGGGTCTTGAGGGGTCATATTTAAAAATGTTTAAAAACTTTGGCCATGTTTAACATGAGAATGCAACTCTTAACAGGTTGTAAATAAGTCAGAATGCATGAAATAGCATTACACCCCTTTAATAGCTCGATATGAACTGTAGTCAGGTAGAAAATAGAGGCATTAAGATTCTTTACAAATTATTTTCCAAGGAAAATTTAGAGCACATGAGTTTAGAATAAAATGAGGGTGAATAATTATTATTATATTGTTTGCTTGTTTTTTTACAGTAAACTATTCTTTTAAAACACATTCTTTGTTGTCACAGACTGTAACAGTCACAGATTCAGCTCTGTTGCTGTTGTTTTGGATATGACCAGATTTGTTTAATGTAGGCTATGGTTGGCGACTTTGCTATAAACTGAAAAGGGAACAAAAGCTAGTAACTAAGACTCTTGGGTGCAGTGATGAGGTCTTGTGGGAACTAAAAGAGTCTGATTAGCTTTATCAGCTAAACACAGACCATTACACACAACAGCAGCTCATTAAAACAATGTGTGAACATTTAGAAAAATGAAAAACAGATTTTAGAAGGTTATTCAGAGCTATCTTTTCCCTTCGTGACTCCAGTTCCTCTCAACACTGAACCATTGGCGTATAGAAAGAGTTATGACCTCTGTGATTTCTCTGAGGATATTCACTGTTCAAACGAGGAAGTGATTTGAACCTTACATTTTATAAGCCTGATGTTCGTTACTATAGTTAGGTAGTGCTGATGAGCATAGCTGAAAAATATTCCAGTTAGTGGGTGTTATTGGACTGACCTCCAGTTATTTTACAAAAGACAGTGTTTGCTTCTTTTGTTTTCTTACACATTTCAGAGAATCTGGAAAGTTTTGCTCGCATTGTATTGTTTCAATGGACTCTTTTGAAAGACAATTACTGGTGTAATCTATCCGTGGATACTCTTTTCTTAGTGAGCTCAACAGATGGCTACAATACAAAAACAAGAACACATAATGGAGAGTGTTGAGAAAGAGAGAATAATAAAACTGTGAAATAGAGGTGGGTGTTCTTCCAACTCAAACAACCGTACCATTTATATAGATTTTACTTATTCTCCTGCTTTCTTTTTTCTGCCCCATAATCATCTTGTCACTTTCATGTTAAATGCAGCTTTGTTCATGATCAATTAAACAGTACAGAGAAGTTTGGACCCAGATCTTCTCCATTATCTACAGCAGACCTGAATCAGATTAGTAGGCAAAGTGTTCTGGCACATTTAAAAAGCACAAGAGAAAGAGCGACCAAGTTAGTTTAATTTTTAAAACTATGATTTTAATATTCCGCTATTGCTTCTCATTACAGAGTTTAGTCCAGCATATATCAGTCAGTAAAACACTCTTTTGCTTAATTTCACACAAATCCTGCTCTAATGATTCAAAGCAGACAAAAGAAATTATTGACAGGGTTAATGTAAAGAAATCATCAAATGTTAGAACAATCGGCAAGAAAAGATTAATCAAATTATATAACTAGAAATGGTTAATGGCTTACAATTTACATAAGAAGGCACAGAGGCAAAGCAACAATGACAAACCAAACACCCCAGCAAATAATAACCACTTTAAAACTTGCTGAGAGTGAGGCTGAAACCAAATAATATTGTTCATCAAATGGGGTTTTCCATTTTCCATCACTTATGGAATATCATCATCATGGAAAAAATATGTCTCTCATATCAATTTTTGTAATAAGGCATACTGTTCATATCTGGAAATGTGATTTAATGTTATTTCTCACATACAAAATATGATAGAAAAATACATTATAAAATGTTACAATGGTTATAAATAGGACTGTATATTTTCCAATGCAGAGAGCTGCTTGGGTTTTGAAAAAAAAAAGCGACAATAATAATAAGCTTGAATGGCGAGTTGCAGTTCATTGGCATATACAATACACAAACACTCACTCACACAATCATCAGTAAACACACATGCTCACACACACACCGACATAGTCTATAGTAATACTGCATGGAAAGCAAACACTAAACCAAAAAACACAAATTAACAAAACTCCAGTTCCTGGTCAAGCTGACAGGGTGAGAGATCCTCATAAAACAAATTCCATCTGTTAAATATATTTGCAGGATTTTTCCTTTAGCAATTTCCAGGTTAATAAAAAAAAAAAAAAGACATGCAACTGGATCACAACCTCAAACGTCTAAAAAGTATTGCATTTGCTCTGCATAAATACAACCAATATTATTAAAAAAAAAAAAAAAGGAGATGTATCTTTTCAAAATCCAGTTATGATAACCAAATAACAAAATGTAATCATAATTTATTAATAGGCTTTTAGTTTCATTGTTCTTAAGCACTGAAATGGTACTGGAAGACCAACTGAAGGAAATGTATTCAGTCATTTTAATAAAACTGAAACTCATTTGCATAGAAAGGTATGGAAAAATGTGACATGTCTGCATACAAACATGCTCCTCTAGTACACTTCAATTCTTCAAAAGGAATAAAATGAGTTCTGTACTAATTAACCCCAAGCCTTTATAAATTTCAACCTGCTGAATTGAATAAATGCTCCTTGAGATACAAGCAGTGAAAAATATGGAATCTAAGTAATAGTTTCATATTGATGTGCTTCTTTGCTGTGTAACAGATGTAGTGACGGCTCTATAAACATACACATACATTTCAGAAACAAACAGATTGCGAGCGTAAAGGGCTCAAGAAGTACCTAATGTAGTGTGACAGGGTAAAACTCTTATTAATCATTATTTGTAAAGAAAAATTAGAAAATGCACATAAAAACATTAGTTTTTGAGTGTAACGCCTGTAACATTGCTCTGTACACCTCTTGTTTTCATGATCATCGATAAAGAGGAATTGAACAGAAGTACCTGATATGTTGGCATAAAACACATTGATGGACATTCACACTTGTTCGTAATTGATGATATTGTGTAAAATAAGGCACTTGTTGTTTGTTTTTTATTTAAAAAAGACACCGTTTTGGTCTCTAAATATTTGTCATAAGGAAATAAACGTCGTTTGCTCATCACATTTTGACAATACTGCTTTTTTAATACAAAAAAAGGATCACCTGTGAAAAATATATATAATCATTTCCTGTGCAGCACCCTCGTATCAAAAAGATATTAATTGATGTTCAGTGTTTGTACACTTCCTCGTGTGTCTGAATGCTTTTCGACAGCTCTCTGAAGAAGGCAAGCATGGCTTTTACATCCCTTTTTTGGACCTAGAAGTCAGTTTTAAAGTAAACTGCTGGGTTTTTTTGTTTTAAACTCTTCGGGATGTTATGAGAACTGCAGTGCACAAACTTAGAGTTTTAAACATTATGGTCAATTATTCATTTTTAGAAACAAATAAAGATTTGTGTTTATTTAGTGTGTGCATGTGAAGGGCTAACATTAGGATTTTAGGTGTCACCCAGACAGCGTTATTGCTTTGTAACACTTCAGTGCAGGCTGGGAAGCCCAGGTCACCTGACCAAGGAGGTCCTCAGTTTGAGAAGGGGAGTGATTCGGTTCTGCGGGTGGTGGCGTGGGGCCATCACGGCTTCTCGGCTGTGTTAAGCGAATTAAAGCTGCTTCTGGGCTCACCAGCAGGCTGCCAAAACATAGAAGCGAAGGACGAGAGCCAGAGAACTGGTCAGCAGGCAGGCAATGGTCAGGTCATCATTGGGTGAAGAGTTCAGAGGGTCATTGGTTAGTTGCCGGTGGCGGCTGGGTTGTTAGAGAAAAAAAAAAAAAAATGGACAGACAGAGGGGAAACGAAAAAAAAATAAAAGGACATAAAAAGGACACAAAAGAAAAAAGATAGAGAAGGAGATTAGTTTCAGCTAGTGACGGTTGGATGACAATATGACATTACTAATTACAGCTACTGTAAGAGAAAACTGCTCAACGTCTACATTAACACAGCAAAATCATGAAAGCCTCATGATTTAACTCCAGAACCCATCTCCCAGGTGAAAATGGTTAAAGAAGCAAAAAGGCAAATCAATTACAGAGTCATTACGAATTAAACTAACAGCACTTAATAGTTAGTAGCAGTCAACAGAGTTTGGGTGTTTGGAAAAACTGACAGCAAGATGTAAAAGGGCATCAATCCTGGATTAAGAGATGCAAACATTTAGAGGAAGAATCCTCTGACTGCTATTAAGCATTAGAGTGCTGCTTCAATACAAAGCCACAAAGCTGCTAGTGATAATGATATGGATTCATGAGTAGTTACAGAGATGTGACGAGAGAAGTAAAATCAGAGAGTGACAGGCTAATCAAAAGATTTCTAGACAGTACAAAAAGTTTGGTGGGTTTTTTAACTCAAATTTTATTGCCTTTAAAATCGGACTATTTACAAAAAAGAAAAAGAAAAAAAAATACAGAATGATACTAAAGCACACTGGCTGAAATGTAGGGCTAAAACAACACTACAAACACAAGAAAACAATTATAAAGACAAGTCTACTTGTTTCGCAAGCTGATAAACTCTTAGCCTATAACTTATAAGACAGTGTATCAAGACTGTCACAGGTACGACATCCTAAAAAATAAAATGTACCCCTTGTGGAAAAATAACATGGCATTGTTCTCTAAGCTTACATGCTCATAAATTCCCTATTAATTTACAAATACAATAGAATTTCATAAATGTTCTTGCTTTATAGTTAAACATATTGCTTTCATAAACTCATCTTTAAAAGATCACACACGATAACTGTTTTTTTTCCATACATTTGACAAAATTCAAAAAGAAGCTTACTGCAAAACAACAAACAAGAAACAAACAAACCAAAAAATGGAATATTTCGTCAGTTCATCTGTTGTTCTTGTGCTAACAGGCAGGCACAGTGTGTGACCGTCCCGCTTTGATAAACAACCTAACATCTCATGAGGTTTTTTGCGTTTTGTTTTTTTCTTGTTTCACTTTGCTCTGTCTGAGTAGTGCAGACTAGGAGCTGGTGATTTAAAATCTTCAGTGCAAAATACTTGTGCCATATTTTTATGATGAGAAATTTCTTGAATGGCGAGTTTAAGGGATCATAAGCACTCCCAAACACCTTTACAATGCTCCGATTATGAAAAAATGGGCAGTGCATATGATGACTTACACTCTCAAACAAGTCCTAACCTTCATAACGGTCTAGCCTATCTCACGTGACACTGTCCAAGCCAGGTTCTAGGAATATTTCATTCAATGCCTTTCATTCAAGGGTTTTTTCCCTGCTCAGGAGATCTTTCTATGGCTTTGGGCAGTAAGCCAGGCAAGATAGATTTGACTTTTTGTGCAATTTCACAATTGTTATGCATTAAACTGGTCAGTTGTATTGGTCTATTAAATTATGACATGTTAAAGTCTTATGGGAGTGAAATTCACTTATATTGATCAGTAGATTCTCACGTTTACAGTTTTTTCCAGGAGTCATAGTTATTATATGTACAGTTTTGGCACAACCACATGTTTGTAATATGAGTTTAATTCAGTTTCATTACAGCGATCTTTAAAAGCTGGTGCTGTAATTCCCTTAGATCCAGTTTATTCCATTTAAGTCATTTCAAAGACTTTTATTATGAATATGCTCAGTGACCCAGGCCAGAAATGATTACTTTTAACCTAAATGACAATTATCAACTGATCTATACATTAAAACTGCAGTAAAAGGTATAAATAAAATATGTAAAACGAGAACGCATTATGGAAGAATACATTACAAATCAGAATATGAAGAAATCAAAGTATCTTATGAGATACAGCTCATAACAAGCATGGAATAATATGCAGTATTGAATTTTCTAAATTATTATGATTAAGTATACATCTGTATCATAAATTGGGGAAAACTGGCATTATATTCTAATTACACCCATCTTTATGCAGGTCTGGCCAGGTTGAACTATGACAAATAGGATTATGTTTCATTATTTCATTCAATCTTAGATCTTCATCCAAAAAAACAACATCTTGTAAAAGTTGTTCCATTATTCAGAAAAAAAAAACTCTTTGAAAGCTGCCAAAAACCGTTTCAATAGATCAGGATTGGAAAGCAGATTTAAACGGGACACTAATGTACTTAAGCGGCATAAAATTATCTGCAAATACACTAAAACTAAGAAAGGATATCAAAGGAATGACAAATGAAGAATAAACAGAAGCAAACAAACAGGTGAGCTCCATTACCCTTCATTGACTGTGAGCCTGAAGGCCATCACAACGTCATCAGTGTAAGGAGTGCAGTGGACAGTCAGTTTTGCTCCATGAAGGTTCTGTGAACCCAAAGTGGTTCTAACGCACTAGCTGTTTTTCATCTACATGCGTCCACCACTAAGCTTCAGGTCATGTTTGCCTCAATATACAATGCATGTAAGTGCTGAAGTTATCAGATCATACTAATAATCTGTTCCAAAACCTGGTGAGCTGCTTACAGAGGCAGTATTTTAAGGCACATTCCCAATGTCAAGGCTAACGTTAGCCTGTTTTACCTCATTTTAGCCTAAGGCAGAATAGTATGAATCCTTCACAGAAAAGGCAATTCCAGAATGCATTGTTACGTATAGTTCAGTATACTTTATCCAGTATTTGTCTTCTATGCATCTTTATCCTTATCAAAGTATCACATTGTTAGCTTAGCAACATGCTAACTGCAAACTTTACTGAAATCTAAGTAGAGTGTTCCATGGTGGTTGGGATGCGTTCTCTTTCTCGGTAGCTCACTAGATTCTGGAACAAAGCTTAAATCTCAGAGTTTGGAATGTTGTCATAAGCCCTGGGTATACTTCGTTTTTTTTTTTAATACGCTAACGTACATGCACAGTCGAACGCACGGCCTTGCAAAGTATAGAGGCTATGCATTGACGTCACTTTCCTGCCAGAACATGCTCCCTCAGCTGGACTGAGTGGTAAAAGAACCTGCTGCATGACTTGATTTAATAGGGGAAACAGCAAAAACGCGAGTAAAACAAACGATAACACTAAAGGTTGGGTTTGAAAGTGTTGCTTATAACATGTCAAAGAAACCTAATCCATGGATATTGACATGCAGCCAGGAATCATGTTTCCTGACATTTATATGTGCCTGATTTCGATGCCAAGGAAATACATAAAGCAAATCTGCCTGTGAATGCTTTATATAACTACAATATAAGTAGGTCTATATCGGAGTGATCGCTTATATCAATGTTATATATATCGTCATATCGTTCAGCCCTAAAACTTGTATAGTTTTGTCAGTGTTTATTCAAAAACACCCAATTATGCAGAATATAAGATAGTAAATATTTAATTGAAGAGTTGTCAACACAATATATAACAATATAAAATATAGGGTATGATTTTACCCCAAAATCTTACATTTTGACACAAAATGATAACTGCAAATCCACGTTTCTCTGCCTGGAGTCCAGTTGTTTCTGTGAATTGCAGCGATCTATTTGCTTGTTTTTTCTGTAGCTTTCAGCAGTCTGTAAAAATATACCTCAGATTTTGTGTCAAAGCTATTTGTACAGTCAATCGCAAAGCTCTTTCCCTTTTTGGATGCGCTTTGTGTGTTTTTCGTGGCATTCACGCTGAAAACCAATGCTGCCACTCAGTGGGCGTAACCGCAATCATAACGGTCGACGGTGACGTCACGTGCATACCCTCTATACTTCACTTGACTCATACGCGTACACAGGCGTTCGACCCATGTAAATATATCTTTATCCTTTCATGCTAGAGTTGTACAATTGAGGGTACTTTCTAACCTCTTCACACAATCTGTTGTCGCTATAGCTTTCATGCGCTCTGGTCTATTCTGTTTATGCCGTTTTTCTTTGACTATCTTGTGAATCGACGCCACCAGGGCATGGTTGCCACTTTGTGGATAACTAATTACTGCAAAAAAAACTAAATGCGCATGTGCGACCTGCGTGTACAAGGTATGATGATGAAATTCGTGTCACGTGCACTGTACGCTGACCATCACGTACGCGTAAAAAAAAATGAAGTATACTTTGGGCTATAGGCTGAGGATGTTTTGACCTATTGTAAAAATTATTTCATTTTTTTGTTACAGTATTCTATTTTTTAACCTTTGCTTCAGTGACCCCAAGAACATGCTCAAAATATAATACAAGTAAGATGATAACACCTTCAATTTCAATGCATTTCTAAGCTGGCAGGTTTAGTGAGTAAACAAACCCTGCACGGTATGACTGGCACGTGCTATACCTGATAACAGCAACACTGAAATCTCAAATGATGCTTTTTGTTTGGCAGGTTAGAAGTTGCTAAAAACAGTTCATCTCTTTGTATTGAGTGAGATGCAATGAAAAAGACAGTGTAATCAGCTTACTGAAGAAGAGAAAGTACACACACACACACACACACACAGAGCACAGTTTGAACACTGGAGCTAAACTAACCTCGTTCTGCGGTCACTACCCTTTGGTAAGGATGGACGCGCATATCCTGCCTTCGTACTTTAGTAGTCACTGCACCTGCTCAGAGCGCAACATTGCCAACAAAACAAGAATTAACAGATTAATCATCAAAATACATTAAAACGACATTTCACACAAAATTGTTTCACAAACAAGCTTGTAAAACCAAATTACAAGGCACAAGTGACCTTTTCTCCATTGTGAAATCACATCATATGTTGTTGCCCTTTCTCAATTTCCCAGTAAATCTGACACATTTCCATTAAAACACAAATGGTTCTTTTTTTAACACTCTGACTAATTTATACAATGACTATAGAGCCCTTGTATTCCTCTCAACACACAAGATGCTTCAAATAATATGAATTCACTACAGGCTATTTCATGGAGAAAGTTTTTCACAAGCATGTTATATTAGCAATAATACTGATCACTCTCTAAATATCTAAGATACAGTTGCAGGAAAAATAAGTAATACAAATATTACAAGCTAAACAAATATAGATTACTTTCAAACAGAGGAATGTAATAAGGCTTAATTATCAGTATTTATCTGAAAATATCCATTTTTAATCTATGAATAAGTCAACAAAACCGTTAAGACCAGTGTAAACATGAGTAGTAATGATCTTTAGTCTTTTGTTTCTTATAAAAATCAGTTTCTTCGTTTGCTCTTTTGTTCCAAGGCAGCTGTAAAGCAAAGCATTTTTAACACTCGTATGAGCTGAAGACTGTAAAACCCCTGAGCATTACTAGCCTTTTGTCGGGAAAGCCATACCTACAAGGACAAGACAGAACGCTGGAATTAGTCTACTGGAACTCTGAGCAAATGTGGACAAACTGTGTACTCCAAACAGGGTTGGGCGGTATATATACATACAGAAAATAATGTGAAATAAAACAAAATATATATTAAAAAATAAAATTTATCTTTTTAATATTATAAAATGTTTATAGTAAAATATCTATAAAATATTTATATTTTTAATAATTTTTAATAAAATAAAATGATTTTATTGTTTATATAAAATTCTGAATATAAACTGCTATAGACAGATGAACAGTATAGCAAAATCTCAACCTTTTGACAAATACTATACATTTTGGGTATATCATACCGCCCAGTCATAACTCTAAACCATGTTAAAGGGTTAGTTCACCCAAAAATGAAAATTCTGTCATTAATTACTCACCCTCATGTCATTCCAAACCTGTAAGATCTTCATTCATCTTCAGAACAAAAATTAAGATATTTTTGATAAAATCCGAGAGCTCTCTGACCCCTCCATAGACAGCAATTAAATTACCACTGTCAAGGCCAAGAAAGGTAGTAAAGACATTGTTAAAATAGTCCACTTGACTACAGTGGTTCAACCTTAATTTTATGAAGCAATGAAAATACTTCTTGTGCACAAAAACAAAACAAAAATAACGACTTTATTCAACAATTTCTTCTCTTCCCTGTCATTCACCTACACTGTTTATGTAGTAAACACATTGCAGTGCTTCCGGGTTCTTTCAGGGTTCTATGTCAGAACGCTGGCTCATTATTGGCCGGCTCCTGCATCAGCACCACACACATGCGTCGTGCTGCTCACGTGAACAGCGTCGCCCAATAATGAGCCAGCGTTCTGACATAGAACCTGGAAGCGCTGCCCTACGTTTACTACGTGATCAGCATGACATGGAAGAGAAGAGATTGTTGAATAAAGTTATTATTTTAGTTTTGTTTTTGTGCACAAAAAGTATTCTTGTCGCTTCATAAAATTAAAGTTGAACCACTGTAGTCACATGGACTATTTTAACAATGTCTTTACTACCTTTCTGGGCCTTGAATGTGGTAATTAAATGGTTGTCTATGAAGGAGCTCTTGGATTTCGTCAAAAATATCTTAATTTGTGTTCCGAAGATGAACAAATGTCCTATGGGTTTGGAACGACATCAGGGTGAGTAATTAATGACAGAATTTTCATTTTTGGGTGAACTAACCGTTTAATTACCTAATCTGTACAAAATACCTTTAAAGACAAACAAATAATCAAATCTCTTACCTAAAACACCACTGGAGTCAATAGGATACTCAAGAATGGAGGTTGCAGGGGCTAGGGTGTAGGGGTAATCGTAGGGTGCATAGATGATGCCTGACTCGGGGGTCTGTGGTACGAGGGCGTGATGGGGCGTGCCTGTGGGCATGATGGCAGAGGTCTGGATCTGTCGGATGAGGGGCATGAGGGTGGGTGCAGTAGGTGCAGGGGTGCGCAGTGCCCCAGTGGGCATCACCGGGGAGGGGCCGGTGATAATGCGAGGAGCTTGTGCTGTGGCGGCCAGGGAGAAGGCTAAGGCTGCTAAACAGAACAAGATGCACAAGAGCAAATACACAAAGATGTGAGGGGAAAAGAAATTGTGGGGATAATCAATCTACCTTGATTCCATTTCAAGAAGTAAACCAGCTGTCTATGCAAATATTTTCATATAAGAAGTTTGGGTATTAATTCATCCATAGTGCTTGCATGGCAACATAAAAATTAGGGACGGGCAACTTTGGTCCTGGAGGGCCACTGTCCTGCAGAGTTTTGCTTCAACCCTGATTAAAAACTCACCTGACTGATTTCTAAAGCCCGGGACACACCAAGCCGACATCAAAGAACTAGCGTCGACGAAAGCCGACTGTGTTGTCGCCTCTTGTTGGCTGCATCTCGGCCAAAAAGCTGCGCTTGAACACACCAAAAGGACAAAAGGCGACTGTCAACTAGCATGTTGTTCAGGTGTGTTGGATTAGGGTTGGAGCTAAACTCTGCAGGACAGTGGCCCTCCAGGACCAGAGCTGCCCATCCCTGGTTTAGGTCATTATTATTGTAACCCCAAAATAGACAGCTTTTCTAAAGCTGAAATTATCTACAAAAAGAGTGTAAGACGTACGATAAGTGGCTCGGGTTTAATTAATTGCAGAAAAGATTGGTTTATAACAAACCCCTAACCAGAATGTTTGAGGAATATCAATATTGTGCTCCAATATCTTGCAAGCACTGTAAACATAAAGCTAAAGAGCCCAAAAGAGGCAAGTTGTAAATGTAAAAAAGTAAAACTTTGAAAAGAAACTAATTGAATATTTGAGGGGAAGGGAATCTGGACAGATAAACACAAGTCGATGTTTGATGATGTCATTCTTACGTGACTTGACATTGGCGTCTCTGTATGTGCCGTTGAGTATGGCCAGCTCCATCAGCTGCATTTTTTTCAAGCTGTCTTCACCTTCAGCCTGCACATACACAGGGAAAAAAAGTTGTTAGGAATAATTTAACATTGTTTATCTTACTTAAAAAGGTGGATCCTACATGACTACACTTCTACTCTGCTAGAATGTTTGAGAAGTAGGCAGTGCAGTGGCTTGGGGAAGCTAACGTTTCACACTTGCTAACAGCTAGTGGATGATTTACTCTGCCACTGTTAAAACAAGCTAGCCCCAAAGAGCAGGAGGTTAAAAAAACAGATAGCATTACTCTTGCAGTGAATGCTGTGATCAACGCCTCTCTGCATTCCCGTTTTCCATCGACTCATCCTACAAGCTGTTTCCCCTTCTCCACAGTTCACTTCCCCTGAAGTGGACACTTTTTTGTCAATAAGTGATGAAGTAGTCCGTATAAACCAGTGGTTCTCAACCAGGGGGCTTCAGCAAACTTCAAAAGGGTTTGTCTAAGGGGGCCACAAGATGACTTAAAATTATTTAAAATAAGACAAAACAATATATAAATGTACATTTTTCTGGTTATGCTAATATATGATATATATAAAATTTAAAATCCTTACTCTTAATATCATGAACACCTGGAAAAGTCACAAGGCCTTTGAATATTATGGACAACAGGAGGCCTTGGAGTCAAAAAGGTTGAAAAACACTAATCTACAACACATGTATTCCACATAATGATTTATCAGTGCATGTGACATATAAAACAGCCATAAATGCACTGATCTATCGACAGCAACAGTATAAAAAATTCAAGCCTAAATAAGAGAAAAGATCAGCAACTAAGTTTGGATTTTCGTCAAGCTCCCAGACAGTAAAGTCTCAGTTCAGAGCAGGTCAGGGAGGGGCATGGCAGACAGTCCACAGAATAATATGAACTATGTCAGCAAGCAGAGAAGCGAAAGAAAAGCGGGGCTTTTCAAAGAGGGATCAGTTTGAGTATGTGTGTGTGTGTGTGTGTGTGTGTGTGTACAACCACTCTTCTCTCTGCTTGCTTTGCTGAGATCTGCCAGCCAAATGACCGAAGCTAGTGAATATCAGTCACTAGTCAGACTACATGTTAGTGAAAATACATTTATAGTAATTTAATTTTTTTCATGAAGGAAATGCTGAATTCAACAACAATTGCATAAAAATCTGAATTATTCTGGTGAAATTCACTTCTCTTTTCTATTTGATTTTAGCAGAAAATGGTGGAAGAGCACAAGTCAAGCTCAAATCTGTGGCTCTCAACTGATTTGGTCATGGGACCTACATTTTCCCATGGTCATGAAACCGTAAACCATATTTTTAGGAATTTGAACCAAGCAGATTTATTTCTGGTTACCTTCCCACTTTACTTAACATACATACAGTATATAAATTGTAGAAATATCACTAACACAGGTTAAACTATTTATATCGTTACATAATACCCCATTATACCCCATTCATACTATAGTTTTTCATAATACAATAAAGTTAGTAAGTTGGTATGAGCCACAACAGTCATCAAAAATATAGAAAATCGCACAAAAGTAAAATAAAGTGGTATTTTGGGTTAGGTAACGGAAACTACAGTTACCATGGTAAATACATAATACTAACATGAACTGTTAATAAAAATATATGGACACTGTTCCTGATGAATAGAATAAACACACAACATACCAGTTACGTAATTTATTGGTACTTTTTGGTAATTTCATGACTTACTTATTGACAATGTAACTACAACATTGCATGCTTGTAATTTCATATGCTTTTAATGTATGGTGAAGTGATACACAGCTTGTGCCTCCGCATTTGCTCACGCAATTGAAGAGAGCACGCCGTGAGCACAGTATGACATCTGACAGAACAAGAAAGTTTGACTTTGAGACTTTTTATTTCGAAACAAGTTATGTAAATAATGTTAGAATAATGACACTGGCACGCTTTACTTAAACTTTGTCTGACAGAAGAGTCAACAGCTTTCACCTACGTCTTTCAAAATAAAAGTATTGTGTCAGAAAACATTAAGAGTTGAGAAACACTGCTATAAATGATGGTCTTTTCAGACAATGGTATTACAAGATTAATGGTTTAGATTAAAAAATACATTTAAAAAAAAATATATACTGTATGCCAAAGCATTAGTTTAGTCACCTTTCAATTCAGGAAAGAAACGAATGGGACGAATTTGTTTAGAGATTGATCTGTTGCTGTGGGGATCTTGATATATAATTGCAGAGACACATCATTCTCTCAAGTAAGACAGAAAGACTTCAGATTCTAGTCTCTGAGGGAAAATATGTCTTCCATATGTTTTGGGCCTTGAGCTGAAAAACAAACGCTACAAGAACTTTTTTTCTACACTGGCAGTGAAACATAAAACATTTAAAAAATATGAAAATAGTGAAAAAAGTGTCATTGGTATAACAGTGCATGACACTGACTTGCCTAAAACAGATCAAACTGAATTCAAAATAAATATCAAAACATTATCTTTGGACATTATCATTTAATTACAAAAAGTAACTTCTACAAATTTCTCACAGCTCTGAATGGGAAAAAAAAAAAAAAAGCTCAACACTCTTCCCCGAATGGTTTGATGAAGACAAACACAAACGCAGTGGGTTTACCTTTAAGACGGGAGCTTCCTGGAGTAAACAGTGCTAAACTTTATAAAGAGCTTATTCCCCATTCAGGATTCCTTTACAGAGAAAGGGCACAACTGTCAATCAAGGATCAGTGCATCCCCAAGAGGGTTACCATGGTAGCACCACAGGGAGTCCAGAAGCCCTCTCTCTTTGACAGCAGAGAAGGGATTACACTCCACAATTACACGAAATTCCTGAATTCCATTCTCAACTAATTCTATTCTGCTTTCTACATTAAATAGCTGCTGTTCATGACAAGAAATACTACAGACTCGAGGAATTTCACTTTAAAGTTAACAGAAAAAGGCATTTGCAACAATATCTAAATACTATTACAGTATTTATTAATATTTTGAATTAGCTTTTTTGGTTTTCATTTTAATTAAAATTTTAGCAAATAAAGTTATTTTTATTTCAGTTTTAGTAATTTTAGTTAAGTTAGTTGTCAAAGCAACATTTCTGATTTTCATTTAAGTTTTGGTTTTACATCTAATATTTATATTTCATTTAAGCTTTATTTAAATGAACAAAATCATTTTTTAATAGTTTTATTTTTAACACAACTAATATATCTAATGTCACATATTTTTGAGTGAAATGGAACAACAAATGAGGAAAAAAAACTATGCAACCCATTTTGCAGGTATTAAACAAGAATAATATTTTATCAGTAATTGGATTATGTCTCTACTTGATGGATCAATAAAAAAAAGTTAAAGCTGCAGTCCGTAAGTTTTGCCTCTTTGTCGCCATCTCTGTTTGAAACCTGTAACTGCAGTTATTTGCAGAAATATCATCTTTATGTGGGTTGTGCAAAGGTATTAATCTAATGTTTGCTGTCAATCACCACATCGGTGTGGATTCTGTACTTCGGAATCACAGATTCTGCGTCTTGGAAGTATGACCAAAATAAGACTTTTCACTGGAGAATGTCATCTGAACAAGTAAGTAACATGTCTGCCACTTTTGTTCTGACCAGCTGAGAAAAAAACATTAGTCTACAATAAATCGCGCTGCCAATGGTGATTAAATCTAACGATCGCTTAGCTCATATCACATCAAACCGTGCAAATTATTATTATTGTTATACTTTGTTCTCAAATTGTTAATGTTAACAACATCAGCATTGCGTGACTATGTGTATTTAGTGTGAATTAACGTTACCTGTAGATTTCAATTTCTGTAGCCACTCCGCAGTCCGAAGTCTTTTGCTTTTGACAACGGGTTAATCTCCAGTTGTCACCGATGATTGACATTTGGACCTTTCTGGATTACAATCCACCATCAAAATGATAAGTTTAATTACTGCATCTGCTGTGAGAAAAGGCTATAAATGATTCGCCATCCTCACATGTGATTTAGCCTACTAGCTGGGACTCATTCTTTATGTAAACAGGTGTGATATAATGACGCAAAGAGGAACGGTTGCATACTCGAATTTCCCGCGGAAACCCACCAGTACCATTCGGATTAAAAAAAAAACATTACTACAAGCTTACCATTGTGAATCGGGATAAGGTAAGGAGATAGTTTTGTACACTGGCTGGTTATGTACTTGCTCAAAAATTGATTTTTAACCAAAAAATGTTACGGACAGCAGCTTTAACAAGGCATGGTGATGTTAGAATATATCCAATTTTGATTTCAATCCTCTTTTTGTAACTTTAATATTACCTTTTAGTTTAAAATCCTAAAAACCTTTTAAAAAAGTAAATTGTTCTTCTTGACATTTCAATGTATCCAGCTTAGATTATTAACTGATGCAAGAATATTGCTATATTTCTATGTCTGACCTCATAGCTATATTATAAATGAAAAAAATGCTGTGAAAAACACTACAGAAAAAGAACATTTCTCTCAAATCTCACTAGGCTTCCAATGGCACTTCCTCCTAACCTGCTGTCACTTCCTTTAGACCCAAAGGTTAATTGGCATTCAGCTCTGCGTCCCAGAGCAATGCTGAGACTTCCGCTGGTCCCCTGTGGGGATCTTTTGAGTCTTGACCCTTCAGTCCTGAGCTCCTCATTAATTTATAAGCAAAGGTAATTAAGCCTATTAAAAACTGCCCACGGTGCTCACCTTTGCACATCTGGAGTCATGTGTGCTCACAGGCTTCAAACTTATTCTCATGGAGGAAAGCAACTCCTCTGTTTCTGCTCCCTGCTCACATCTACCTGTCTGAGGATGCAGAGCAACTAGCGGGGAAACCGAAGACCTGCTGAGTGCAGCTCTTTCGATTAAGCGTGTTCTCCTTAGAGTAAATACATTTATCAGTGCCCAAGCAGCATTTCCACGAGTCTTGTTTGTTGAGGCGAATCAATGTGATTTTGCCACTCTACACATTTTTTAAAACCTCTTCTCAATAAATACACACAAGGTCAGGAGATCAAAGGGGCAAAGGGGCAAATCACTCACCGCAGGGACAAGCAGTTTCTTGACCTCCTCGACGGCTCTCTTGAGTTTGATCTCAGCACGGTTCTGAGAGTCTTCCACAGTGATGAGGACATGCAGGTCTTCGTTCAGGTGTTCCCAGTTGGGCTTTCCTCTGTTTTGCTCTTCCTATTCAAAAGTAAACAGAAGAACTGTTTGAGAACCAGGGCTGTGTACCCTATTCAAAACTGAATTAAGATTTCCAAATCAATTCCTGAATTGACTGACTGACTGATAGACAGACGTTTCAAACTCATGAATTGAGAAGGAGACAATTCTTCAAGACAGACAGACAGATATTTCAAACTCATGAATTGAGAAGGAGACAATTCTTCAAGAGAGACAGACAGAATGACAGACAGACAGATAGATAGATGTTTCACACTCATGAATTGCAAGGGAGACAATTCTTCAAGACAGACAGACAGAGAGATAGATAGATCCTTGCAAGGGAGGATTTTAAAATAACAAAAAGGCTAAAAATAAAAACATGGACAGTCAGAGAAGAGACAGGAAATGACAGTCAGAAAGGGATGCAGTGGGATTGGCAAATGATTTGGGTCGCCCGCATAAGCGCCACTGGAAGACGTGTCGAAGCATGTGCACAACCGGCCAGGCCACATTTCCAACAAGACATTTTTCAAAAGTATTTTCCAGGGGCATTTGTAAGACTTTGGATCAATTGCCTATGAGCGTACAGACGCTTCCTGTGACTACGCGGCACACCAGTTTCCATGGAAACTTTTCCAGACTCTTATTTCAACTGTGCAGCTACACATGGACATAACCTAAAACATCAACAGACACTTAGCAACATTTAGCTTGGAGACAAGGGACTGTCGGTTTATCTCAGGGTTCAGACCGCCAACAGCAGTGACAATCCTGTTGCCATAGAAACGGGGCGTTCGGTCCCAAGCATTGAGCCTTATTGAATGCATTGTCTCCAGCTGGGTTTTTCATCACAGCGGGGTTTATGTTTACGACACACAGCTCAGGCCTACAGAACAATCAATTACTGTGAACTCGCTCGCCGCCTTCTGAGGTTCCCACTTCAAGCAATCACAGACATTGCCTTGGCCTCAAGGGTAAAGTTTAAATGAGAAAAACAAAGACATAGACGGCCCAGCCTCATCCTTGACCGGGGGACGCCAGTCTCAGATCACAGTTGGTGGCGTTGTATTTGCTAATAAGTGGCTGCCACCTCCTTAAAATATACAGTAATTAGATGATCAAATATGTGCATCCGATAAGGCTGCAGTCTTACGCACAGCTGGTTATGTGCTAATAATAACTGTGATTTTAACTCTGAAAAAGTCTAAGCAGCAGCACAATGCATAGAGGTCTTCTTTTGGCCTACTTTTGGTGGGTAGGCAGTTTTGTGCACAACACAGCAAAGTGTGAAAAAGGTAATAACAGCTATAGATCAACAGTGAACGTAAAAGGCCAATCCAACACAAGCTATAAATTACAGAAAATTCACATCAAGATGATTTTAGCAAGCTTTCTTTGAAGGATGGTGCACCTAATGGTGTATTTGGTCTATTTTCGATTTCTTTTGTACAGACACTTCCCACAATTTTAGAATCTTTATTTTCCTTTTGCATGATCCGAATTACAGCGTACAGCCTAAACAGGCTATTCCATCACGTGATGTGATATTACAAACGTAACAGTTTGCTATTGAATAATTGACACAAAAAAAGAATTGTGTTATCATTTACTCACCCTCATGAGTTTCGAAATCAGTATGACTTTCTTCTGTGGAATATGAAAGGAGTTGTTAATTTTAGAATATCCAAGTTGCCCTTTTCCATAAAATGAAACCACAAGATGTTCCTCACAATGGCTTGAAACATAGCACTATTTAAAGGGTTAGTTCACCCAAAAATGCAAATTCCGTCATTAATTACTCGCCTCATGTCGTTCCAAACCCGTAAGACCTTCGTTCAACTTCGGAACACAAATTAAGATATTTTTGATGAAATCCGAGAGCTCTCTGACCCCTCCATAGACAGTAATTTAATTACCACTGCCAGGCCCAGAAAGGTACTAAAGACATTGTTAAAGCACAGTGCAGTGCTTCCGTGTTCTACGTCAGAACAGTGACTCATTATTGGCCGGCTCCTGCGTCAGAATTACAAGCATGCGTCGTGCTGCTCACATGTACAGCATCGGCCAATATGGAGCCGGTGTTTGGATGTAAACACGGAAGTGCTGCACTGTTTACTGCGTCAGCAGCGTAGGAGACTGACAGGGAAGAGAAGAGATTGTTGAATGAAGTCATTATTTTTGTTTTGTTTTTGCGCAAAAAAAAGTAT
The DNA here is from genome assembly GCA_037950665.1 of Hypophthalmichthys nobilis. Taxonomy (NCBI): domain Eukaryota; kingdom Metazoa; phylum Chordata; class Actinopteri; order Cypriniformes; family Xenocyprididae; genus Hypophthalmichthys; species Hypophthalmichthys nobilis. Next base: position 8,034,868 of record CM075472.1, read on the forward strand.
TCTCATCGCTTCATATCATTAAGGTTGAACCACTGTAGTCACATGGACTATTTTAACAATGTCTTTAGTACCTTTCTGGGCATTGATAGTGGTAATTAAATTGCTGTCTATGGAGGAGTCAAAGAGCCCTCGGATTTCATTAAAAATATCTTAATTTGTGTCCCGAAGATGAACAAATGTCCTATGGGTTTGGAACCACATGAGGGTAGGTAATTAATGACAGAATTTTCATTTTTGGGTGAACTAACCCTTTAAGTTACTTTATTGTGCTTTTTTGCTAATTTTGGAGCCTGACAGTGCCTGGTCCCCATCCACTTTCACTGAAGAAGAAAAGAACAACTTGTACATTCTGCTAAGCTTATCCTTTTGTGTTCCACAGAAAAAAAGTCAGTCATACAGGTGTTGGAATGACATGAAGGTGAGTAAAACAACAGAATTTTAATGTTTGGATAGATTCACACTTTAATTATGAACACCTTTTTACAGCCAAAAAACCTAACCCTTTTGCGAGTTTATTCCAGGAAATGTGACAGTAAATCTAATTTAGAGAAAGTGAACAGATGCAGATGGCATCTCCATTTGACACCTGACTTGTTTGCCCCTGGCTGTAACTTTTCTTATTTTTCTCTCTTCCTTGATTGCCATAATTTTTCACAAGATTTATCCACAAGTTTCGCTCTGCTGTCAGAGTAGCTTCAGTGTTACAGAAAATAAGTTTGCAGAACACTACAGGGCTTGATGGTTTCACAATCTAGCATTCATTTTAACACGATATTCAAAAACCCTTTCCACAGATTTCATTTTGACATGCTATTATGACAGCAGCCTTTTGTACAACCCTAGTGGCTGCTGTCAGAAAACAATTATGTCAAACTTTAAGAAACAGCTGAGGTTTAAACTTTCAGTTTCAATTGTTTGTTTTGCAATGCCTAGTCTGGCTAAGAATGCTGAGCCACCAGTCTGTTTTTCCATCTTGACCTACAGTACAAATCAGCCTTTATAAGTATCTCTGGTGTGATAGACATAAATTGTGCAATACAGTGAGAGAATGGCACTTTGCCTAAGGCATCTCAGCTCATTGTGTTCCATTAATTCCCCATCAGTCTGAATCTCATCAATGCCTCTAACCCAATATTTTACAGTGTATGCTCTTAATGTTTTATGTGCATGTCTGTGTAGGCACAAAAAGTTGCACTATGAGGAATACAGCCAGATGGTGTATGCACTAAAGTCTCAAACTGATAAAACAAGTGATTTCTATTATGTAAAAAGGAGACATTTGATGATCCGTCTCTGGATCACTACTACAGACTTGGTGTGTGGGAGTGGAAAACAGGCCTAAATGGTAGTTGCTAGTGTCTGAATACCACATTGAATTCAAACAGGATGACATCAAACACCTTTGAAAAGCACCAATGCTATTACAGCATAACAGCCTTTAGTAGTTATTTGTTCTGTTCTTGATTTTTCTGGTTTAAAGTATCTGCAACATGCCCAAACGTACTGTTAGCTAAAAACTTGGACTAAATGGTGTAGGAGCAGACATTGCAAGGAAGTGAAATAGTATTCTTTGAGCTTGAAAAACAGAGCATTCTCCTTTCTCTAATAGCACTCATTTTCATTTTAATGCGAGTCATTTTTCCTCTGTGTCAGGCAGCCTTGGAGGCAAGCAGATCGTCTGCCTCAGTTCTACAGTTGGGAAGGCCATGCAGACTCTGTCAGGAATTCCATTAAAATGGAATTGCCTGGATTTTGTCTCCTTCCATTTGGCATCTATTAGTTATGCGCTGTCGCAAAGATAGTATATGGTCTTCATCACTATAAAACATGCAGTAAAAACACAGCTCACAAGCTATTCCATCATCATCAAAGAAAGAAAGAAAGAAAAAAGAAAAAAGAAAAAAAAAAGGGGAAAAGACATTTAAATAATAAAACATTAAGGAAATAAAAAGGTAAAAATAGTAAAAAGAAACAAGAAGAAAATGAAAAAAAAAATTTAAATACAAAAGAAAAAAGGAAAAAGGAAATAAAAATATCTCACCTTCTTCTTGTCTCTCATGGATCCTTTTCCTCGCACCATGATCTTGCAGCCCGTCTCTGCCTCCAGTTGTTTGGCTGTCAGGCCCCGGGGCCCCAGGATTCTTCCCACAAAATTGAACTGTGAAGAGACATCAAAAGGTAGAGAAAACAAGAGAGTTCTTTCAGTGAAAAACATCTGCATTTTACACATCTGCTGAAAATCTGAAACGGATCTGAAATCATTTGTTTTGCAGTCTCGACGTGACTGAATGATGAGTGTTTCTATCACTGTGCACAATCATTTTATATGTGCATAGTTCAGATATTTTAATCATTATATAACTAACTTATTTAAAAAAGACCTTTTAAAACAGCAGAGGCAGCCACAGTCACATCCTCAAGGTTACAAAACACAGACCATCATCCCCTCAGATAATGGTTCTCCCATATGGAAGCTTTGGCAGAGCTTGACGTAAACTGCAGCATGGTAACATAATTGTATAATTCAATCGAAGGGACTCTGTAAACCATGGCAGAATGTGCGGAATGTTTAATCCTCTTTTATTGAAAGGGGAACATCTAGAGACCAAAAGCGGTTTTGGTCACATGGAACAAATTTAACCTAACAAAGGAGGTCAAAGAGTCATATAAACACAAATACCTACCATATTTAGCAGACAATATGATTTGGAATAGGTACAGGATGTACATGGAAGTTTCGTCATGTTCCGATTGTTTTTTTTACATGATTTCTGCTTAAAATTAAAAATTAAAATTCTGTCATTAATTACTCACCCTCATGTCGTTCTAAACCTGTAAGACCGTTTAGAACACAAATTGAGATATTTTTGATGAAATCTGAGAGCTCTGAACAGTGGTTCAACCTTAATGTTATGAAGCAACGAGAATACTTTTTGCACACAAAGTATTCTCGTCACTTCATAACATTAAGGTTGAACCACTGTAGTCACATGAACTATTTTAACGATTTCTTTACTACCTTTCTGGGCCTTGAAATTGGTTGTGACATTGCTGTGTATAGGGAGGTCAGAAAGCTCTCAGATTTCATCAAAAATATCTTAATTTATGTTCCTAAGATGAACGAAGGTCTTACGGGTTTGGAACGACATGAGGGTGAGTAATTAATGACAGAAATTTAATTTTAAGGTGAACTAACCTTTTAAAATCCTTTTAGTTCAGATGTAACAAAAATAAGATATCCAAGTGTTTACTTTGTAATAATATCACCCATCAATCGAATACTGTAAACTTTTTAAATTATGTTTTGTCGCGTCTTTTAGGGAAACCACCAGTGAAGCAAACTGAATGATTAGTGAAGCTGTGATTCGACCCATGGCGAGATTTATTGCGCTGCCCCTTTAACAGTCTCGAGGCCAGAACATTGAGCTTTTTGGCATTTGTGGGCCAGTGGCAGCGCCGCTCTTTTAGCATTTAACCTTATCTGTCACAAGGGTTGAGTGATAAGCCAGGCAGCTGCATCTCTCTCAGGGTCACAATGCATTCTCTTCCTTTTAAAGCTCTTCTTGGGCCGTTCACAGCTGCTGGGGGTCGTTGGCTCTCTGTGCTGTATATTTAGAGATGAGCTCATCAAACTAGTGTGTAGATGGCACTGTCTGTCTGTCTGTGTCCTTGTGTTATTGTAGTTTTGTGTTTTTAGGCAATGTTTGTGCAACTGTTGACTTACTGAACTTAGTTTTTTGTCAGTCGAGATGTTTCTAGCTACCTTCCTGTCATTCTGATTGGTAAGCCGTGTAACAGTGAGATCATGAGTCACCGCTGGTCTATGTAACTGCACAGATGAGATGACTGAAATGACTGCTACTGTATAATTTACCACGTTATGCTGATTAAAGCTGCAAGGTGCAATTTCTGCCAGTCACATATGAAATCACACAAATGATTTGATTGTAACCTTTCCGGGGTAGATTGGACTGCAAGCAGATCAGACACAGTTACTCATTTTTCTTAAAGGGACAGCAGCAAAAAATAAATAAATACATACAAAAATGAAATAAAATTAAAATAAAATCATTTCTAAGGGTCAGAGAGAGGATGGAAATACTTTTTTTGTTTTTTCAGCACAAAAATACTAACCTGGACATTAGGAAAAAAAATTAAGAAAAGAAAAAAGTACAACTGTACAAAGGAATGGGTTTTTTAATGTTTTTGAAAGGCTGTATTTGTTCAATCAAAAATACAGTAAAACAGTAATATTGTGAAATATTATAACCATTCAGAATAACAGATTTCGATTTTAATATATTTTAAAAATGTATTCATTCCTGTGATAGCAAGGCTGAATTTTCAACATCATTACATTTTCAAATCTTACTGACCCCAAACATTTGAAAGCATTTAAAGGGATTGTTCAGTTGTTTTTTTAGATGAACATAAAAGAAGATTTAGACAAAAAAAAAAAAAAAAAAAATTTACACCCCTTATATGGACTCACAGATTTTTTTTTTATTATTTCATTGGTGTTCATCTGAAGAAAGTCAAATACAGTCAAACCAAAATTTATTCAGACACTTTGGACATTTCATTCATTATTACAGTTTATTCAATATAGTTTAAAAAAAAATGGTAATAAAATATGACAAGATCTCAGAGTTAAACTGTGCCAGAAAAAAATAATCTTAATTATGTCAGATAACACTTAAGCAAAACATGGTAAACAGGTCAAAGTGTCTGAATAATTTTTGGTTCTAAATTTTTATCAATTTTACTGGTAGTCCACTGTATGAAGAATTTTTGGGTATAATATGTCACAGTTTATTTTGCTATCCTCACTTACATAAATGAACTATAGTATCCTGCACCCACTAGTAAAAATATATCAAAAATATCTGAATAATTTTTGGTTTGACTGTACTTCTGGGATGACATGAGTAACTGATGAAAGAAAATTCATTTTTGAGTGAACTATTCCTTAAAGAACACAAAAAGTCAAAAAATGCTAACAAAAGTAAACACAGTGTCTTTTTTGTGATTTTTAATAACTTCAATAACTTCATCTAAAGTGTGAGGCTCTCAATGAACAATGAAGCACTGGAAAAACCTCATTACCAGTCGACAGCTAGAGTGAAAAGAGTGGGAAGAGGATGACAGACTGAGGCGACAGCATAGAGACAGTGAGAGCATGCAGAATAGAAAACTAATCATCATTCCCCACCACTCCCATTTCCTCATCAAAGTCCACATTTGTTTTCACACAGACTATTCAGGCAGGGATAATGTTCTAGATCATTCTCTCCAAAAGGCGACGGAGGACAGAAAGGCCAGTGACCTGCATGTCTCTCACCCGCACTTGGCACCTATTGTGGGATGGTGGTAACCCTGACAGGTTCCCGCGGGATTATCGGAATTCTGGTTCTATTACAGGGGAGCAAAGTCACTCTCAAAACAAGCCTGATGATTGATGGCTGCAAATAAGATAAGATTTGTTGTGCCCCCAACTGATCTTTAAGAGACAACGGCCAACAAAGTGTAAAGAGGAATAAAAGGTGGAGGCAAAGCAACAAAGCGATAAAAAACTAACAGGGAATAACAGTATCTTACATTTGCTAATCATGAACCATTTGTTTTAAACCTTGAAAACTTAAACATTAGAATTTCTGTGAACACTGAAAATTTAAACGTAACTCTATGTGGTTGAAAAAAGTTATGTTGAAATGGCATTATTTAGTTTTATTTCAGCAACATATTTTTGTAAATTTAATATTTTGCCAAAGAATAAAATTTACCTTATTTTGAAGTAGGGCTAGTGAAAATGTTGGCAAGGCAATTAAACATCTCAATAGGCCCAAAAAATCCCTACTGTTGAGCCTGAATAATCACAATAATTGGGCAATATGGCACATGAACAAGACCTATTGGTGCTGGTGTAGTGCTGCTCCAAATGACTTTGTTGCTTTATGAATTTTGTGACCTCAATAAGTCACTCAACAATGGGAAATTCTGAGCAGGTTGTCAAAACGTACCACATTTTAATACACTAGACCACAGACATCAAATTGGAAGTTCCTGTGTGTTGTCATCCATCAGGCTAATCTATTCAAAAGCTTTTCTTTCTTCAAAATGTGTTTACTTGATGCAAGAACAGCATCAGAATGAGATGTATTGCATTTTAGGAGTTCCAATTTCACGTACTTTAATTTTGCACACTTGTTCCAGTGTTGTCAGTAGTTGGTTGGGTTTTACCCCGATATAGAGGACAATGCACAGAGGTTAATTATAACTAAACGAGAGATAAGAGAGAAGACCCAGTTACGCATATCTCATTCAAACTCGATTAACCCTGACCCTACTATCACTCTTATCAGCTCTTTAAAATGGCAGAAACGTGAGAGCTGACAGCCAGAAACACTCCTCCGTCTACTTAACGTCTCCTTAAACTCAGTCTCAACCCTAAACCCAGTCAAGATCAAACGAGCCAGATATTCGCCTACTGAAAACGTACATCCTAACAACTTTGTTCAGTTCACATACAAATGTTTCAGATTGAGCTCCTCACGTAATCCACTCTCAGGCCTGATGACTATTTCTGCATAAATTATGTTTTCCGAAAACAGTGTGAAAGCTTCCCTTGCATACAAGATTCGACAGTCACAATGCATTCAAATAAGAAGCACAGGCTGTGAGTAAAACAATGCCTAGGCTTGCAGTATTAAGCAATATTTACCATGCTAATTATTATCTTTGGATTATTGCTGTCCTGGTAGAGACGAGTTAATTGGATCAATCTGCTGCAGGCTTCTCATGCTCCCATGAGTCGACGTCTAAGGTAAGACAATCAAAGTGCAAAAAAAATCCCAGAGGATCCACCTGTGATAAAGACTTGATATAAATGTGTTTTCATGGACAATTTACCAATTTTATGTCATTTGAGTAATCTACAAAAACATGTGTTTAACACTAATACATGCCTCTCTCTTTATTTACACGCACTCGTCACTGTCAGGGTGCATTTTAAGCCCTCATAAACATATTTCAGGAGGTACAAATTGCAGTTTCTGTACATTACTTTTCCAGTAATACCATGAAGTGGCAATGATCTTATCAAAATAATAATGTTCTGTAAAGCAGCTTTATTGACCTTAATGTTGTGGGCATACATGACTGAACGCATTTTAATCTATAAATCATCTGCTTTTCCCGCATAAACATGCCCACACTGATGGAGATTCAACAGAAAACTACTACCTGACAGTTCGTTGGGCAGCATTTGGGACAGGGCCAAACATTATTTTTGCAATTCTGGGAGCCATTAGTGTCACAAAAATGACTTTCTACTTGTTGCCTTTATTATAAACCATTGGCATAAACATGTTGATTCTGTAGAAAAAACCTTTAGGGGTACAACAGTTACTGTGCAGTAGCCTTAATGAGACAGATTTGTATCTTATCTATCCCTAAAGACTGCCTATTAGTATATTAGGTGTGCATATATATACCTATTAGTATTTTATGCCAGGTTCAGACTCTTTTACGATAGTCACCGAGTCAGATTATGCAATTTTGAAGTCCTGTGTCACAGACAAGTAACATGTCAGACTACACATTGCTTCCCAACCAATCAGCACTTGCCATCTCTCATTTTGCCATGTTTGAAAGCTGATGTGAGACATTTACAAATCACAACGACACTCTACCTCAAACGGATCGTGCCAAAATCAGGCTGATATTATGTAGTCTGAACCTGGCATTAAAGGATTAGTTCACCCAAAAATGAAAATTCTGTCATCATTTACTTATGTTGTTCCAAACTTTCATTAATTTCGGAACATAAATGAAGATCTTTTTGATGAAATCTGAGAGCTTCAAAAAGTTCATAAAGAGATTGTAAAACTAAGTGGTTTAGTCCAAATTTTCTGAAGAGACATGATCGCTTTATATCATTAACAGATTTAATTTAGGCTTTTATTCAAATATAAACATTCATCAACTCACATATCAGTTGTGGTAAACGGAAGCTCAAACATTCTTCACTTGACGTGTGCGTCACGCAGCACGTTTGAGCTTCCTCGAGAACCAATGAGGTTTGTTTTCACGCATCAAGCAAGTTCGGTTGAGCTTCTACCTATGTTCGCTGATCAATGTTTAAGCCTATCTGTGACATCATATAAAGCGATCGTGTCTCTTCAGAAAATTTGGACTAAACCACTCAATTTATATGGATTAGTTTTACGATCTCTTTATGAACTGTTTGAAGCATCAAAGTGGTAGTTGCGTAGCTGTCAACAGAGGGACAGAAGGCTCTCAGATTTCATCAAAAAGACCTTCATTTGCGTTCCGAAGATGAACAAAAGTCTTAAGGGTTTGGAACGACATGAAGGTGAGTAAATGATGACAAAAAATTATTTTTGGGTGAACTAACCCTTTAAGGTACTAATATGCACTCTTTAGGGTAAGATGGCATACAAAAGGTGTACTTTTAAGTGTAGTGCCTCACTAACAAGCTAATTTTTAAACTTTTTTCAACAGTGTAGCTACAAACCAAACATTTCTAAAAACTTGATTTAAGTTACAGTAGCAGTGAAGTAATACTTACATCTGGGAATTCTTTGACAGGCACATAGAGTTTCTCTTGGAGTTGTGCAATGGGCCCCACAGCATCCGGGAGCTCGGAAGTCCTTTTATCTGTGCTGCCGTTCAGAGTGTCATTGTACATGTCTTTCCGTACCCGTCCAATTTCTGTCAAACAGACACATTAAAAATTAAATTATATAGAGGTTTAATCCATAAAAGTTGCCTCATCTATCTTTAAAAAAACAAAGAAAAGTACTTTCTGTTAAAAATGACTTGCAGAAGTCTTGATGAGTTCATGCAACTATTTAATATAAAAACAACTCCTAAAGGGCATGAGAGCCCAGCCAGCCATGGAGGAGCTAGCGCACCATGATGTGCATTCACAAAGAGTGAATCAGACACCAGGCTTTTGAATGCTCGCTGGTCCAAACCGAGGAATTCCAAAGAGACCAGCTTAAAAGACTGAAGCAATAATTATTATTTAACAAAAGCTCTTTGAAGGATATTGGAAATAAGCAGCTGTATATTAGAATGTATTTTCACCGATATACAATATGGTTTAAAATGACAACATCAAAGCATGGCCCAGGCCTGCAGATTAAAATGACCTAAATATAACCCTGATCTGAGCTAGCTGTAGCTTGTTGGGCTCCCATTGGATCCTCCCAGAGTAAAGCAGAGAACCTCAACAAGATCTTATAAGCAATAACTCAACAGCACTCAGCAGGATGTGGAGGTCTTAAAATCCACCGACCGACATCACCACCCCGTCCCGAGGAACGAACAGGATTGTTTTCATATGCCTTACATTAGTGATCGCAAGCATGTAAGCACATTCACACTCAATTACATGCAACACATGCTCTTGGCACGGGTCCATCAAACCATGTGTTCGATTCCTACCATGAAACACGTTTTCTGATTTACAATGTTTTAAATGAATCCAGACTGTGCGTTCACATTAGGACTGGTTTCATCTGTTCATATGCTGTCATTCAGAATAAAGCTGATAAAATAAACCCTCTGAGTAAAACCAGCCATACGAGATCCCACAATGAAGCACAAATCCAAACATCGGCTCAAACTGCTCGAAGCCGATTAATTTACACATTCTGGGACTTTCACACAAAATTGGTATAATTAGTCACTTTACATTGAGTGTTGAAAGGGGATTAAACAGTCAGTCAGAAGTTTATATTGGGTTTTTTGCAACTCTGTGGCTTAACATTCCAACAGTCTCATTTTGGACTAAGTATGACTTATCCCATGAGTCACAAGGGCTGGGTGATAAATACAATATTCACAATGACTCTGCTGGACTGTGCAACATTGTGGCTATTGCAGTTTTAATGTTTTTTATTTGCCCATTAAGTTAAAGGGATAGTTCACCCAAAAATGAAAATTCTGCCATCATTTACTCTCCCTCACAAGACTTCCATTCATCGTTGGAACAAAATTGACGCATACACAGTGCTCAATGTATAAGCATTGATCAAAGTTTATATTTGAATAAAAGCCTAAATTAAATCGGTTTATCATATAAAGTGATCGTGTCTCTCCAGATGACTTGTGTTAAAAAGCTCAATTCATATGGATATGGATGTACTTTTTGATGCATTAAAGGGGTCCTTGATTATGATTTCACTTTTTTAACTTTAGTTAGTGTGTAATGTTGCTGTTTGAGCATAAACAACATCTGAAAAGTTACGTTGCTCAAAGTTCAATGCAAAGTTAAAGTTATCTCTTTTTTTTTTTTTTTTTACAGAAATCGCTTTTTAAGGACTACAACAAAAGGCTGGTAAGGACTACAACAAGCTTCTTCCTGGGTTGGTGACATCACAAACCCTAATATTTACATAAACCCTGCCCCCGGGGGCACGCAACAAAGGGGGTGAGGCCATTTTGGGCCGCTTTAAAGAAGAGGAGTTGTAGTACAGTGTTGTTACCATGCTGTCATTTTACGCCGGACTCCTTCACAAACGAGGGTCAATTCAATGCTGGATTTGGCTGCGTGAGATTCTCCAGCTTTGTTGTTGTTGAGCAACTGAAGCATGAGCTGTTAAAGCTCCGCCCTCTTCTGGAACGGGGCCGGGAGCAGCAGCTCATTTGCATTTAAAGGGACACACACAAAAACAGCGTGTTTTTGCTCACACCCAAATAGGGCCAAATTTGATTAGCTATAATAAATGATCTGGGAGATATTTTGAGCTAAAACTTCACAGAGACTTATATTACATCCTGTAAAAGGTCTTATGGGTTTGAAACAACATGAGGAAGAGTAAATGATAACAATTTTCATTTTTTGTGAGAACTATACCTTTAACACTGTGTCATTTTATGTTTTAAAATTCAGGAGCAAGAAACAGGGGCGAGCCTGATTCAATTCTGGGAATCAGTTCTGTCTGTTGTCCATTTCAAAGAATAGATTCAAAATTCAATTATTTGTTGAGTCATCACACAAATTTTCACAGATTTCTTTGCATGCTATTTTCATATATTATTATTAATTATTAAAAAAAATAATCTTGAAAAATTACTTTTACATATTGGGTTATATATTGGTGCAAATGAAATCGATCAATATTAAAATCTTCTTAGTGTTCAATCAGTAAATATCAATGTAAAAACACTAAACATTCTGTAACATTTTGGAAACAACCACTATTTGGTTGAAATGGTAATTACTCATATTTAAAATAAAAATACAGAATACATAAATAGAAATGCAATTTAAAAAAACAATCAAATAAATACTATCTGTTTTAACTATATATATTTTCTCTGCAGAACAGCTGAGATGACATAAGACATATAATTTTCCACCCCCAGTTTGACTGTTATTAGCACAAGCTTCAAGTGCACTAAAAACAAACATTACAGGCGACTGGTCAACACTGCAAAACACTACATACACAGACAGTGAGACAGTCCTTCCTAATGCTGCTGCAGACCATCATTTACATGTGTGTGTGTGTGTGTGTGTGTGTGACAGAGACAGAGAGAGAGAGAGAGAGAGAGCGCAAGACGACTCTGATTACAGTTTGTGTTTGTTTACTGTCATCTGATTCTAGCTGTCCAATACTACAATATGATACACTTGGTCTGGTATGGCTGTGAGCGAGCAGCCACTACATCACTGAGACATAAATATCACCTCCATAATGCCAGCAGATCCTGCACTCCAAACACACAGCACTACAGATAACCTATTCAGTTGCTGTTATTTACTAATGACACACTGTCATGCGTCTGGTTTAAATTACTTCTTCTGACACCTTTAGTATTTTTCACGCTTTCAGTGTCAGCCATAGAAAGTTTGCACATCATAATTTCAAACAGGCAAATTTGGATGCAGTTTTTAGACTTTCTGAAACTTTTGACTTTTTAAAACTAAGAATTGGAAATCAGAGATATGTGCTGGCAGGAAAAGAAGTGTGATTTAATGTGAGATGTCAGACACATTCCTTGGTCGTTTAGTGAACAAAAGTGTTGTTGCCTGTGAGAGCTGGCGGTCTCCAGACCATGCTGGACGCTGGATAAAGACAAAGAGGTTACTCAACCAAACACTGCTTCACAGTGTGTGTCATTACATAAGGTTTGAAAAGATGTGTGCACATACACATACACACACATATTCATATAAACAACAGAAGTGGAGATAACAAGAAAAACAACTACACATAGTATGAACAAACCATATATAGAAGGTTGTCTATTCAAATACTTAACAGAAATATCATTCAAGTACGCAAGTACTTGCTTTATCTGAATAAAAATGACGTGTCTAGTTTCCACAGAAAGCAACACAATTGTTTTAACGTTGATAATAATAAGACATGTTTCTTGAGACACTGTGACACTGCAGACTGAAGTAATGATGCTGAAAATTTAGCTTTGCAAGGAATAAATTAAAATATAGTATTAAAATTAGGGCATTAAAGAAAAACACAACATGCGATAACTCGTTAAATAATGTGATATTTGATATGCAATATGATTATATTTTAAGTTATATAAAAAATGTTTTACATTTTTTTTTGTGAGAAGAAAGCATCCCTACAACTTCTGAAAGTGAACAGCAGTGTTTTACTGTAGCATTACATAGAAAGTAAGTGTAATTTTAATGTTTAGGGTTTCAGGTAGGCCTACATTATAGGTTTATTTAACAACAGAAATTGATAACCAAAAGCTGCTTATTCTTCACTGTACGAATTAAATATACACTGATTCTTATTAAAGCTACAAATGTTATTCCGTCAAGAGCAGTGAGAGATTTTTTGTTTGTCTTTTATTGTTTGATTAACATTTAGTACAGAGATGGAAGCGGGTTTATTAGGCTGCTGTGCTGTCACTTTAAGAGCTGCACGGATCCAATATATTGTTACACGCGCGCTTCAGACATTACTGACTGGTTACGTAAATACTCATCAAGATTTTGAAATAATTATGTGTGTATTTAGCCATATAAGCGGTGGAAGAGAACCGAAATATGGATCACATGTTGCCCACGAGGTGGCTTTCTGTACGCATGAGTATTTCACTTATTGTAAAGTCTATTCTCTGCGGTCTACGTTGACCTAACACTTAGAATTTTATAATTTTAAAATCATTCAGTTATTATAAGCCACTGCGATATGCATAACATATGTACATTTGTGATATTTTGATAATTTCGATGTATCGTGCAGCCCTAATTAAAATAGAAAAAATGTTAATATTTCACAATATTGCTGTTTTATTGGCTATTCATGCATCATGCCCATTACTAATTAGTCACAACAAATATATTTTCATATTTCTGCAGAGACTAATTATAAGTTTCCACAGATTTATGAGTCTTAAATAAAATAGTTTTATTTAATTATTAATATTTTATGTAGCACTCCACGGTAAAGTGCACGTCAGGCACCAGAGAGTTTTAAGACTTTGGAACAGAAACAAATTATTTCAGTCTCTAACACGCAGACAGTGGAGTTGACCATCTGTGGCAGTGTGGGAGAGATGAGAGACGCTGAGATGAACAGAGGAAACGTGATAAAGAAAGGTAAAAAAATAAATAAATAAAAGCTAGAAAAGGTTGCAAGAGGGATGAAAGAGTAGACCGCAAACCGTGAAACCATCTGGATAATCGTTGACTGCCAGGAAACTGTCCGATGACTCTTTCGTTTTCACAGAGAGCAGACACCACAGTTACTGCAATTGCAGGCTGTTAGTGACAGTGTAAAAACAAATGTGTACATCAAAGAACAATATTTCCCTTTGCTCTGACAATATATCTTCAAACTGAAAATCGTTTTCAGCTTCAGACCAAATACTTGTGGTGAAAGCAGATCTATTTCAACTGCAACTACATTCATTTTAACCAATAACTTATGACTTAAATGCAACATACATAAAAGATCCTAAATAACAGCACCTTGAATGCTTGTTGTGTTGACATCTCTTTCTTGCATAAAAATATAATATAATTACGATAGCTATGTATGACTAGGGTTGGGTATCTTTTGAATTTTAGAGATTCTGATTTTGCTTATCGATTCAGATTCTTATCATTTCCCAGTTTTGATTCCAGTAAGTTAAAAACACTTAGTCAAACATTTATATCAAAAATATTTATTCTGTTTCTTTTGGCAAAACATTTTGTTACAGCTGATTTGAATGAACAAAAATTTTTGACTACAAGAAAAACAGCATACGGATTTGAAACGACATGAGGGTGAGTACACATACATGACAATTTCCAATCAAGGTCATCTTGATTCTCCTAGCAATCAGGAAATTTGAATGCGCAGTTTGCGCTTATCACTCCGTTTGTGATGGTCAGCAGTAACGTGCTGTTGTGATTGGATGATTGCTGATTAAGTTTAGGCTGAGAGACAGAGGGATTGTCTGGTGGTGTCAAGACGAATGCAGGGCAAACTGGCAGTTAAGGGTGAGATAAGTATTGAGTATTTACAGATGCAAGCAAAGCTGCCTGGAAAGAGCAGGAGACTGATGAGATCACTGACACGCTTGATAATCAACATTTATCTTATCAAAGAAAACGGCCAAAGGGAGACAAAGAAAAACAGACACACACAGACAACTGAAAAGCACCTTCACAAATACAAAAGACATGAAGATTGACACTGAAGCTAACATCTGATCTGAAAACGACATTATGACTGTCACTTTTTAGCTCCAGGCAGGTCTGCCACTGCCAAACAAAGCAGTTTCATTCAGAAAGGCCATTGCGAAAAAATTGTCTGATGGTCAGAGAGATCAGATTTATACATCATTAAAACATTTTTTTCCCCAATATTTTTTGAGATTGTGGGAAACCCCAGCAAAAGCCAGATGTGTTACATCCCTTTGTGGACAAGTATTTATTTAGCTTTTCTCTGGGAAAGAAGTCAATTGAGGCCAATTCTAATTTAATATTTCATAGAAACATTTGTTTTTGTAATCAAAATGCAAGAACTTGTGCCGACCTCTGAAACAACTTCTCTTTTCAGCAGACATCACTAAGCCTGCTTATTTTTAAACCACCTGTCAAGGTAACCACTTTATATGATCCAATAAATTCCTGATGGATAAAATCATGTTCTGGAAAATATAAATATAATAAAATATAAACTACCTTTGAGGTCGGTAAGTTTTTTTTAATGTTTTTGAAAAAAAGTCTCCAGACAGTGCTGCCAAAGAAGCACGATCTACAAAACCAGTAAAATGCCCTATACCTTTTTACAGATCTGAGATCAACATTAAACGCATACAAATAAATGGCAATCGGAATGGGATCAGTGCCTACACAACAAATTATGTGAAAATAAATCTTGATATTGGGACAAAACATATATTCCCTTTTAATAATCGCTGGGATCCAATCATTTACACATGATGTCGGATAGGACACTCGGGACTCACACATAACTTTACTATCAGGAGAAAATTCCCCAAATTGTTCATCTTGTCAGAATCCACTGTCCATTAAACATTTTACTGGACTGTAATATCTCTACCCCTTGAGGAACTTGTTTTATTCTGTTGATACTTTTGAAAAGATTTTTAACCAGGTAATTCCAAATATACATTGTTGAAACCATGATACAGGATTATTTGATGAATAGAAAGTTCAAAATAACTGCATTTGTGAAATTTATTTTTTGTAACAATGTAAAAAAAAAAAAAAATTTGATCAATTTAATGCATCCTTGCTGAATAAAAGTATTTTAAAAAAAATCTAACTGACCCCAACTTTTTTTTTTAAACAGTAGTGTAAATGTAATAATAAAATATTGATTTATTAATAAACATTTTCTAATTGCACAAACTGGTGTGACTCCCTGATGGAGCTTTTCATTGAACAGTGATGCAAGCCCGTTTCATTCAACTGTTCCCTACAGAAAAGTCTTTCAAAAGGATTCCTTTAGTGCATGTTAATTTTGCAACATCTGTCCTGACTGCACTTTCCAAGAATTTGGGGAAAGCTGTCTAGTCGGCGTGCCCTCGAACCATACCCTGATCCCCCGAGACTTTCTGCATCTCGCTCTGTCTGTGTCACGGATCTAGCTAAGGAGGTAATAGCTTAATGCAGTCAAAATCAAAGACCATGGATGTCACATGTATTCTGAGACGAAAAGGTCATATAACTACACTCACTCCCACGCGTTCATACTGAAAGACATTTCAAGGGACCATGTATATATGGAACAGTTATGAACTTGTTAAATAATAGATACATGGACATAATTTTATGTGACAAATTGTTTCCTGGAACACACATTAATACCTTATACTCTCTCACACACACACATACACTTGATCTCTTTCTGAGGAACATTCAGCACCTCTAACAGTCATGAAGTGATGACAGATTCATGAAGAATCATGTGATCTTTGCTCTACTCAACTGTGTGTGCGCCCTTGTCACAGTCATATGAAGCATATAGGTCAGAGTAGCATCTCTTCATTGCTCACGTGCCAGTCTATGTTTGGACGAGGTGACCAGAGCAACACGCTTTACAGTTTAACCGATTTAACCATAATGTGAGGACAATCGGAGGTCAAGAGGCACCCGTGCGAATTCAAACTTTCCTAACACATTTGCTTGCAACTTTCACCCCTTTAGGAAATACATGACACTATGGAGACATTTCGAAAATGACCAAAATACTAATTTTAAGTGACAGACTTAAATACAAACATAAAAAGATACCCCACCAGTATTTTAGTTTATTTTTATACATTTAATTTAATTTTATACATTATGTCTATTTAATTTAAGTTTATTTAACGTGTAATGATACAATCAAAAAACATTTTAATTTATGGGATCCATGTGGTTTGTTTTTATAAATTTTGCCTATTTAAATTTCAAGGTTTGTTTAACTTTTATTAATAGAAAATAAAAAGTAAATTGAAATTGGGGGTTTTAAACTGCATTTAGAGAACTTGAGGGGGCTGTTATAAAATTTGATATCCTTTTATTTGATATCCTGAGGTTGGAGATTTTCTGAAGGATAAGAACTTTGTTTTGCTGACCATTTATTGAAAACTAGCGAAAACACTTTTTTGGCCCCGTTTTGTACCATATTGAAAGTGCCTCCAACAATAACATGAGCAATGTTGTTGACGCAAGCCCAATATAATTTATCCTACGCTGTAATAAGAGGCAACAGAACAGTTGCGGTAAAAAGAACAAAAAAAGCACATTTTGCTACAACTTCATCTTTGAATCACTAGTAGGTCCCCCTGGGGCTGTGAAGTCCCTTTTTATATCTAAATCAGATAAGGAAATGCCAGTGTTTTCAAAGAGAGGTTCAACACTGCTTCTGGATCCTCTCCCAGATATTTTTTCTTCTATGATGGCTTAATTACTCAAATAATTCAATTAGCTGCATAACAGCAGAATATATGTTCCTCAGAGGGAACACAAAAGAAGCGAGAAGAAAAAAAGAGCAGCACTTGGAAAACCAACATTGGAGATTTACAATACCCAGAACCAATAACACACCACAGTGCAGAATATCAAATATCATGTGTAATGACTTGTGTAAATTTACAATACAAACACAATTCGCAATAAGAACAATTGCTAAACAGTACGTTTAAAGGATTAGTTCACTTCTGAATGAAAATTTCCAGATAATTTACTCACCCCCATGTCATCCAAGATATTCATGTCTTTCTGTCTTCAGTCAAAAAGAAATTAAGGTTTTTGAGTAAAATATTCCAGGATTCTTCTCCATATAGTGGACTTCAGTGGGGTTCACTGGGTTGAAGGTCCAAATTGCAGTTTCAGTGCAGCTTCAAAGGGCTCTACACGATCCCAGACAAGGAATAAGGATCTTATCTAGAAAAACGATCTGTTATTTTCTAAAAAAAAAAAAAAAAAAAAAAAAATTTATATTCTTTTTAACCACAAATGCTCGTCTTGCACTAGCTCTGCGATCCGTACGCATTACGTAATCACGTCATAAAGGTCATGCATGACGAAGGCGGAAGTACCGATCCAGTGTCTACAAAGTGAACGTGCAAAGATTAAGGTAAACGCCCTTTACAAAAAAAAAAAAAAAGTAAAGCTTTGTTTGCGCCCTACCGCGGTACTTCCGCCTTCGTCACGCGTGACCTTTCAACGTAATGTGTGGCAGTGCAAGACGAGCATTTGTGGTTAAAAAGAATATAAATTTTTATTTTTTTTAGAAAATGACAGATCGTTTCACTAGATAAGACCCTTATTACTCGTCTGGGATCGTGTAGAGCCCTTTGAAGCTGCACTGAAACTGCAATTTGGACCTTCAACCCAGTGAACCCCACTGAAGTCCACTATATGGAGAAAAATCCTGAAATGTTTTCCTCAAAAAACTTAATTTATTTTCAACTGAAGAAAGAAAGACATGAACATCTTGGATGACATAGGGGGGAAATTTTAATTCAGAAGTGAACTAATCCTTTAAATAATGCAGAGATGAACCTATAAGAGCAACTACAAACTGTCATGTTGACTTGAATTTTAGGTAAAAAAAAAACCAATTAACACATTTGAAAACTGAGTTCTCTGGCATCATAAAACGCAATGAGTGTGTGAAAAGCAAAATATCAAGCTTATTATAAAGTAACCTCTTTAAAATAACCTGACAGAACTGGGATCCTCATACAAGGAAAATATATGAGACAAAGCTATACAAAATGCAGTCTGTGATTTGGAACCCCTCTGCGATAGTGAGAAGAAAGCTAGATCAAAAAAAGCTAAGCTTTGTAATTCCACCTATTTTTCTAACAATCAACATTTCAAGAGCTACAACCATTTTGCAGTTTGCTCGACGAACAGACAAGGCTAAATTAGCTCTAAACAGAGGAACTGAAAACCGTCAAGTTTTGTGAGTTTATTTATGACACATACTTCAACATGCCACAAGCTATGGGTGAGCTATGATGAATCTAGAGGGATTTTGTGTAACAAAGCAGACAGACTGAATTCACTCTAATATGGATTGCAAGATACTGTGGATATAAATCTAACAGATCTCCCTTCTCCCCATGAAAGTATTGCAGTGATAACCTTTATATTATTACACTGGATTATCAGCAATAAACTGAGAATGAAATAAGCCAAGACCATGGGCTGTATGATTAGAATGAGAAGGAGAAAGAGAGAAGTGATTCTGTTATCACATCCTCAGCTTCCCCTGCATTCTCAGAGGAAAACTGCTGGCTACATGCATTCTGTAGTGTGTTAGAAGTGCGTCAACTCTAAGCAAACTCAAGCTTTTCACTTTAAGTACAAAACTTGTTTTACAATACCATCCAGGTCTGGAGAGCCTAGACAGATGACGTGCCACTGTAGTATATATGTTAAAAATAGCCCTACCTCTAAATTCACAAAACAAACAAGTAGGCTAGTCTCGATTGCAGCCAGCAGTTCCCCTAATCTGAGTATCATCCAACTGCGCCATGGCCTGTAATGATATTTTGTGATTGGATGCATCTATGCTGATTTAATAAATTTGCTGCAAAATATCACAGTGTGTTTGAATTTGGTTAGAGACATTTCCAGGTCATGTAATTGATTCATTTGAGCAAACTAAACAACAACTTTTTCCAGCTATGGTAGTTTAGGGAAGAAATTATGCTGTCTAAAATGTTTCTGAAGTCAAAGCATGATTGTTATCATCATTGTTACAGGCTGAAAGAATGAACAAACTTCAAAAGTGATAAGCAAATGTGTTCTTTCGTTCGTGAACGAATCAGTTTTTTTTTTTATATATATAAATCTTGTCTGTGAACGAATCGTTGTCATTTGCTTCCATGCAAACATATATCTTTCGTTCATCAAAGCCTTTTCCTGGTTTCAAATATTGACTAAACCACAAGCCAATAGCTTTAAAGTAAGCGCTGTGAAGAATAATTTCATTAGTTGGACAAATTGAAAGAACACGCCTCCTTCACTTAACAAGTCATTGGTTTGAGGCAGCACCGAGTTAATCTTGTTCACAATAAAGAGAAAGATTATGTGTAGAAATTACTTTTTTGACTCTAATATAATGTGACATAGCATGACTAGCTTTTTGCAACATAGGTGATAAATCTGCTATTAGTGTTCTACAGGAAAACATGTATGACGCATAAACACTAAGGTCCATAGTCTCATAGATTAGCAAGAGCACAGACATTTTAATAAAGTATCATAAGACTTGTTTCGGCCCTGAAAAACTCAATGTTTTCAACGAATCAGTGAGTGAATGATTCAAAGACTCGCTCATACGCACAAAACGACTCCCACTTGTCGCCACCCACTGGCGTAACAAAGTAGCGTTACTTGCTAAGGTTACTTACTAAATTAATCGATAACGAATAAAAAAACTCGAATCACTGGGATGAATAAAAATAATATATCAAAAGATATTTTTACAACAAACTTAAGAGCTTGTTTACAACAAGATACAACACTGACATATTTAGGATACATCTGGGAGTATCCGCAGTTTTTCCAAACACATTCATTCGTTCTTTTGATATATACTAGAACTCTCACCTTCATCTAACAGTCGCTCGAGATGGTTGAAAATGCCACAGAAGTTTGGCAGGCTGCTCATCAGTTTCTTGTCGTTCATGAGCTGCATCAGATAATCAGGAGTCGGCTTAGGCTTCTCCTTCGTTTCCATTTCCCCAACCATGTTTAAAATATTGGCCAAAAAACCTAAAAAATGCGTCAAGCTTTGGGAAAACACGACAGCCCCCTACAAAAACGCAAACGGAGGGGTTTGATATGTTTTCCGTTTTATTCCAAACTTCTGACTCGATGTTGCTACTTTTCAAACACAGAGTTGCAACTTTGTATCACCCTCAATCATCAGTTTAAAAAAAACTGATGACGCAATTAACGAAACGAATCTGCGCGAAAGTTCTTATTTGCTTGTAGAATGTTTGCAGTCAAATAACTCCAAAAACTCCCGCATGCCCGCTGAGATTTGTGCGTCTCTCCTCTTCTACAGAGTATGTTTTATCGCCACCAAACCTTTCTTTATCCAGGCTGTTGAAAACAGCTTCTCCACAGGACTTTTTCACCGACCGTCGATGTGTTTCAGAGCACTTGAATAACGGTTTCAAAGCAGGGGCAGTGTTCACTTGTAGGCTCTATCTCTCGCGCTGTGGAAACTCCTTTAGTCGCGCCTGATGTTTCTGTGCTCAGTGCCGTTCTCTCCCAAAGCTGCTGTCACATGATCATGATCAACCCTACACTGCTCAACATTGCCATCGTGCGAAGTCGCCAATGGGAGGAGAAACCTGCACAGTCTGCCTTTCTCCCTCTCTCACGCAGATGCAGACAAACTTGGAGCTCCCATTCACAACGTTTTTCTTAAATTAAAGCCATTGTGAATTCTACAGACTCTTTGTAGGCTATATGGGGATCCAGTCAGCGGCTATAGCCTAACTATAGTTGTTAAACATTTTTAATTAAACATTCCCATTAGAAATAGCCTACAGTTTGAGACAATATGCCGCAATAGTGAAAATATGTAATTGGACATTCAATTCGCAATCCTTATCTAGCTAACAAGGAACATTCTCAGAAATGTGTGGCTAACGTTCTGGCAACGTTCTCTCAAAGTTATGAACAAACGTTCTTCTAGTAACGTTTGGACATTCATTCAAATTTATCTGGTCTTTAATAACGTTCTCAAAACGTTAGCACAAAAAAAAACATTATTTCTAAATTTTTCTGAAACATTTTAGTTGGATAGTAGGGCTGCATGATTTATCGCAATTAAACCGCACGCAATTTAGCAAAGGCTGCGATTATTTTATGCACAGCTTGTCAAAGCTGTGTGGCTCTGTGATCAGTAGTAAATGCTTCTCCATCTGAAAGCCAGAGGGCGCTCTTGCGCAGAAACTCCAGATATCCCCTGCTGCAGAAGAAGATAACACGCATCATATTGCTGTAGTTGAATAAACAGAAGAATGAAACGCTTTGATTGATTAACACACGACTGCCTTATTCTATGTAAGAAGGTGCAGTGTGTACATTTTAGAAGCATCTAGTGGTGAGGTTGGGAACTGCAACTAACGGCGCACACCCCTCCCTGTCGGAGAAGCTACGGTGGCCGTCTGGCCAACATGTCGTCGTCTGAGAGAGCAGAGAGTAGCCTGTGTGAAGCAAGGAGGTTTCTTCTTACTTCTAACAAAGAACAGTCTCTGCTTCTAATAAATCAGAATACTACTACTACTACGCGTATTCAACGTAGTGACGATGCAAGCTGCCTCTAAAAACATAGTGACTAAACGCACTCTGTAGAGTGTTTGTCCATTTAGGGCTGCTGTAGAAACATGTCGGCGCATAATGGTGACTTGACATGGAGGGGGGACCCGCTGTGTATGAGATAGAAATGGCTCATTCTAAGGTAATAAAAAACATAACGGTTCATTATGTAAGGTCTTTATGTACCACTAAAAACATAGTTATGTATATTACATTGCATTTCTGTCAATAGATCCTCCTAAATTTTACACATTGCACCTTTAAATGTTAGTACTTAATAGTTTCAGAACATTCAGAGAACTGATAACGTTTGCAAAATGATATATGATGATGTTTTGAATGTTCAGAAAACATTAAGGAAAAAAAAAATGTTTTTATAAGTGAGAATGTTAGCAAATGTTCTTAGAACATGTTTGTTAGCTTGGTAGTTACTGAGATATAGGCAACTTCCTTGTGTGACAACTAACCCCGGTGCACTTTCTAACCCTAAACCTTACTATATTTACATTTTCAAACATTCTGCCCTCATAAAACAAATACACACTCTCAATAACCCCGAAGCAATGACATGAGGAAAAAATTGGGTATTTTTCTGCATTCCAATGCATTACTAAATATTTAAGCATGGACTGTCTCATAGATAAGATTATCTTGGAGGAAGTATGGTGGATATCATGGTCTTTAAAATCCAGTTTGACTAGGCCTGCGTCTGTACTTTCCTGTTACTTCATCGACCTTGTTTTATAAGCATGCATTTTAAATGTTCAAACGGCACATTTTAAGAAGGTTTTATTTCTGAGTGTGTGAAACATCCCAGCCAAGTCTTGAGAAACAGGAGAGAGGGGAATGAAAGGGCTTGGGGGAACAGGAAAAGTTTTCATCAATTTGTGCGGCCCTCCTCCTTCCTCTGTGAAGTGGGCAGCATTCTTATGCAGATGGACACAGACTTTAGCTATTGCTCTCACAACAGCAAAAGGCCAGAGTGAGAGGCCCTCCTACAGGGAACAGTTTGATGATGGAATGCTGACCTGGGATCAGATTTGTGCCATGTAACATTTTAAGCAACTATGGTAAATGAAAAAAGAAACAGATCCAAAGAGGAGAAAAAGACCTGCATTCACATATGGTTCTGCCTCCCATACCTTAGTGTACCTGCTATGTGATTGTTCACTAAGTGAGTGTGAAGAGCGGCATGGGTTAGCATGCTAACTACGCACACACTGTAAATAATTAAAAAAAAATTTCCTATTAAAAATACCCAAAAATATACAGTAAAGATCATTTTACTTGAGACAAAATATATAGAGAATATATAATAAAATATTCTATATTATATTAAGAATATATTTTCTACTTTATATATATATATATATATATATATATATATAAAAGATTTTAAAAGATAAATAATTTTAACAGACAGGATTTTTTGAGGATTACATAGTTTGGGGTTAAAACACTTACCTAGCAAAACACTGTCATGTCACAGTGTATATAAGTATATAACAGATATTTCAGTGGTCAGAACATTCCTCCGGGATGCTATGCGACCCTTTATACCTTTATTTTTCACTATGGGGAGTCAGATGGGTGATAATTTGCCAGGCCGTGGAGATGAAAGTGAGGATGGTATTAGCCTGGGCATCAAGGGATTGGAATGCAGGCTATTTAGCATGGGAGTCAGACAATCCCCAGGGCCTCCCATCACCACAGCACAACGGCTAAATAAATAGAGAAGTAATTAACAGACTAGTGAGAGAGCAGGCCGTTTCATTACTGCACCTTATTCTTATAGAGAGAGAGAAAACAGTTCATAGGCAAAGCCAGTGAGATGTATTGACAAAAGACTATGTGCAAATCTCAGAGGAAAAACACACAATAGTCATTTGATTGACACCTCTATAAGATTATTATAGGCTTTGAGCAAAACAAAGAAAAAGTATTTAATTTTCTTTGTGGAGAGTTAAAAAACTACACAGATTTGTTATGCTGATGTGCACATTATCACACACTTTTTTAGCGCATATCCTCTTTCAACAGAGGCTTATTGAAGCATTCATCTAGTGATGCTGCAACCACTAAATGCAACTGAAATGTACAATTTTATCACTAAACGAAAGTGCAAAAAACAATATTTTTCAAATAAGTTTTCACTTTCCTCATTTGCCACTGGTCGTACAAACAGATAGCGTCTGTTGTGGACAATGTGTAATAGTACTACAGTATATAGTGTTAACTTATAAAATTACAAACATTATGAGTGAAACAGCTTCTTGAATGAGAAAAATCTAGGGCGGGATTTGATGAGATGTCAATTTCAAAGGGGGAGGGAAAGATTTGAGATTACGAGGGCACATTAATTTTAAATGAAATAATAATGTGCGTGGATAAATAATTTATAATTAACTGCGATCAAAACTAAGAATTGTCAAGTTTGATTTCATGGTTTTTCAGCTTAAAGGGGTCATGACATGAAAAATCAAATTTGCCTTGATCTTTTGACATATCAGACGTCTTTGTACCATTAAAACATACTGCAAGTTTCATGGCTTAAAACGTCCTCCTCATTATAAATAAAGCATTTATTTAATCAGGCTCCAAAAACTGCTCATTTTGATACTGGGTGACATGTGACGCCATACATTTGCATATGACTGCCTCTAGAGCAAGACATTGACGAATAGTTATACATCATTGCACCATAGGCCCCGCCCACTGGCGTTCAGTCACTTAAAGGGTTAGTTCACCCAAAAATTAAAATTCATTACTCAAGCCATCCTAGGTGTATATGACTATCTTCTTTCAGACAAACACAATCGGAGATATATCCTGGCTCTTCCAAGCTTTATAATGGCGTGATTTTGAAGCCAAAAAAAGTGCATCCATCCATCGTAAAAGTAATCCATATGGCTCCAGGGGGTTAATAAAGGCCTTCTGAGGCGAAGACATGGGTTTTTGTAAAAAAAAAAAATCCATATTTAAAACTTTATTAACTATAATAACTAGCTTCCGGAAGACGGCTGTACAAATCGAATTGTGGCGAAAGATTAACCCCTGACCCGAACGCAGAAGTGCAGAGGATAGAGCAAAACAAAACACTGGTCACGAATTAGAAGTTTAAAAAGAGAAACTTAAAAGAGAAATGCTGGAGGATTTCGATATGAGAGAAGAGGATCTTGAGTTTGTTGCACAGACCTATTTGTTTAAATCATTAGAGGCTTCTAAGCTTAAACTATTCCTATACGTCATACATTGCGTCACGGGTTATTCTTGTGGCGCAAGTCGACTTGGGCACTAACGTATGTTGGTCTGTCGGAAGCTAGTTATTTTAGATGATAAAGTTATAAATATGGACATTTTTTATACAAAAACCCAATGCTTGGCTCCAGAAGGCTTTTATTAACGCCCTGGAGTCGTGTGGAGTACTTTTACAATGGATGGATGCACTTTTTTTGGCTTCAAAATCGCCCCCCTGTTCACTGCCATTATAAAGCTTGGAAGAGATATGATATTTTTAAATATATCTCTGATTGTATTCATCTGAAAGATGAAAGTCATATACACCTTGGATAGCTTGAGGGTGAGTGGTGTTTTGAATCAGTGGTTCTGAGCCAAAATCACATGATTTCAGTAAATGAGGCTTCGTTACATCATAAGTGTTTTGAAACTTCAATAGTTCACGTGACTTTGGCAGAATGATATGCGCTCTGAGCCACTGAATCAAAACAAAAGATTCATAAAGCTTCAAAGCTTCATGAAGCAGTGTTTTGAAATCGCCCATCACTAGATGTTGTTTAATAAAGTCGGTATTTTGTTATTTTTGGCGCACAAAAAGTATTCTTGTCGCTTTATAATATTATGGTTAAACCACCGTAGTCACATGAACTGTTTTAAATATGTCTTTAGTACCTTTCTGGGCATTTGAAAAAGGGAGTGTTATTACTGGCGATGCAGGCCTTACTAAGCCATCCTATTTTATCAAAAATATCTTAATTTGTGTTCCCGAAGATTAACAAGGGCTTACGGGTGTGGAACGACATGAGGGTGAGTAATTAATGACAGAATTTTCTTTTTTGAGTGAACTAACCCTTTAACGGCAGACATGTAAGCTGACAGGAAAACCATTTGAAAACTTTATTTTGGTCATAAGACAAATGGCATTATTGTTAAACAGACACAGGACACTTCTGCACCTGTTCTGCTTTCATGTGTAGACAGGCTGGCAACTACTTGTGACATGGCGATGAGAGTGTGTCCCAGTTGTGTGATTATGTTAAACAGTGTTTGTTCACAGTTTGTTTGTGAATGACTGTATATATTTGCATGTTTGCATGTGTGTTTGGGTATGAATGTATGCTCATCTAACAATCATTTCTATCTACATAAGCATCCAGTGTGTGTATGTGTGTGTACCCACTTTAAGAATGCTGTATGTCTGGGAATGTATGTTGGGTATGACATGGTGAATGATGTATGAATGTTTTGCCACTGGGCCTTTGTGTATTGACAAAGCTGGTTTGTAGCCTGTCTGTACTCTG
Source organism: Hypophthalmichthys nobilis (assembly GCA_037950665.1). NCBI lineage: Eukaryota > Metazoa > Chordata > Actinopteri > Cypriniformes > Xenocyprididae > Hypophthalmichthys > Hypophthalmichthys nobilis. Next base: position 8,061,715 of record CM075472.1, read on the forward strand.
CAATTCAGTGTGTGTATATATTAGTGGAAAACAGAGAATGAACATGCTTTGTCTATGATGTTATGATGCATGTTGGGGACTACTAAGTGTCTCTCCCACGTCATAGCACACATACCAAAGCCAAGAAGGAGTTAAACAGGCAAGTGCATCTGCCTTTGCCCTGTGCACGCATACTGTCCTGTCAACAAGCCAAACAAGCTTTACATTCAGCATGGGGCCTGGGTCAGTTGAAAGGTCAAAGTTCACCCCATGCTTAGGCATCATGTCTAAGTCTTCTGACATTCCATTATAGTCTATTGACACAAGTGGTGCAAAGTGTCCATGTAAAGCAAGGAATATGATACACGAACATTTGGTTCAAGGCATTAAGATAACTTATCATTCGCTGTGTTGTATTTATTTTATTTTTATTTTTTAAAACATATTTTGTTAATTATATATATTTAATGTATGTGTGTGTGTAATTATATATATATATATACACACACACACAAACACACAAGTTTGCGGTCGTACATTTTTTAATAGAACTCTCTTAAGCTCACCAAGGCTGCATTTCTTCGATACACTAAAACCAGTAATATTGTGAAATATTATTACCATTTTAAATAATTACTCCAGTCTTCAGTGTCAAATGATCTTTCAGAAATCATTCTAATATGCTGATGTGCTGCTCAAGAAACATTTCTTATAATTATCAATGTTGAAAACAGTTTTGCTGCTTAATAATTTATACACGTGATTAATTTTTTTAGGATTCTTTGATGAATAGAAACTTAAAAAGAACAGCATTTATTTGAAATATATATTTTTTGTAACAACGTAAAAGTATTTACTGTCACTTTTGATCAATTGAATGCATCCATGCTGAATAAAAATATTAACTTAAAAAAATGAACAGTAGCGTATTTACATAAATTGTACATAATTACATAAAAAATTCATTAAAGAAAACAGTGACTGTAAGCTCCTATTTAGGTAATTAAGTTGCATTGGCAAGAAAGTGATTGCTAAAAATGTGTGTTAATTTACACTGTATGTGACAAGAATTCTGTGAGCTACTGCCCACATAAATAACACTGAATTTTTATCTTTTTATCCTTATTCAGACCGTCAGTCTCATTTCAGGACTCAAACACATGCATTCAGGATGCAGTGTTTCTTAAATGTGTATTTGAGTCAAACGATTCCTCGTTTCATGATTTCTTTTCTTTTCATACCATCAAAATCATTTCTGCATCACTGCAATTCATATGTGGCCAGGCATTTCATCAGATATTCTTAAGACCACCTCCAGTGAGGCAGCCCACTTTAGCTGTAGATTCAGCTGCCCATCACCTGTCACACACCTGTCAGCTGGTGGTCCTAACTGTTGGGAGACTATAGTGAGTCAATTTGTTGCTCTGTTTGAAGAATAATTTAGTCAGCTTGAGAAGAACACCACTTTTTTCTTTCCAAAATAAAAAAGACCTCTAGACTGGGGTTCACACCTGTGGCTCCCTTAAATTCAGAGGATGAATTATTTTCTCAACCACATCTGCTGGAACATTCTAAATTTGAAGTACACCAAAGAAAATTTTGTTTGCACTCCCTTTTGAACTACCTTTTAAAAAGCATCTTTTAAAGTGCTCATGTATGTATGTATGATCATGTTCAGACATACTTTCTTTTACATTCTCTGTGCTCGGGGCCTTAATAGCGTATGACTTTTATTGCAGCTGAAATCATAATAGAAATAGCTATAAATTATTTTATATGATTACTTTTTATAATATTTAGTTTTTATCATTAAATTGCGAGGCCTGATGGAAAGAATTTTCTAATTATTGGGAATTCTTTTAAAATTTTAGAAGCTTTCTGTGGCACAGATGTATTCATTTTATGATACATCATGTAACCTGTTTATTTTTGTTTTCCTGATGCCCAAATTACAAATCTATTATATTCAGATGCCGAGAATGCATCAGTGTTTTATCAACACTGAATAATGCCATGCCACCGTACTCATCGTTCTCTCCCTGGTTTATCCACAACAGCTATTTTAGCTCCATTCCTCCCCCTCATCACCCCTTTTCATTCTCCCTCCGCTTCTTTCTGCACAAAATCATTGGTATTCACTAATAAAGACCTCGGAGACATAATGCAGGAGACATAGCCCCGTTACAGAAATAGATTTATTGCTAATCCATTATGCATAGTGGGTAATGTAACATATCTGATGCACAGGCGCACAGCGGGAGGAAAAAGAGGGTTTAAGTGCATTGAACATTAGACTGGAAAACTGGAGAGCAGAGAAACCCACAGGCATCACAACATGCCACCCTGCAAGTAGATGGGCAGTCCTGGCCTCCAACCACACTTCCATTGCTGCCACTTCATTTCTTCTTCTTTCCCTCTCAATAAAAAGGAAAGTTCGCTCAAGGCAAAGAGATGCCCTGAGGTGACTCTCAAACCCACATGTAGCCACTAAATGCTAATAGGCACAGAATGATGCCAGACAGTATGGAAATAGACGTACTGGTGTGAGGCTGTGGGGATGAAGCGGTTCAGTTCAAAAAATGTTCACATCATTTCACATTTGTGTCTTTCTTTTTTCATTTTTTATTTATTTAAAAAAGGGACAATGTACATTAATTAAAATTCAAATACATGCAAATGTACTCAAGTTAGCCGAAGGGCTAATTTTCATCAACAGTCCTTTTGCGAAATGAAAGGAAACAGCCCTTAAAAATACAGTAGAGATAAAAAAGCATATACAGCTCAGTTAAATACAATTAAGTAGCACATATACAATATGCTTAAGATAATAAAATCATAATATGATTCTGAGCACAACTTAAGCTTTACGTAAGCAATAAGGTACGAGAGGCTGTGCTGTATTGTGATTAAGTCACAGCTGAAGGGTGTTGTTAGGCTTGACGCGAAGCGGAGTGCCTGCAACCCTGCGTTGTGCCTAACAATGCCCTTCAGCCGTGACTTATTCACGATACAGCACTAGCCTCGAGTACATTATTGCTTTTATAAAACGGTTACCACACAATACAAATATTAAAGCCAAAAATATGCATAAATGCAACTTTCATTAAGTAAACTTTCACTAAAAGCCTTCCTTCCGCCGGAAAAAATAGTCCCTGACCGTGAACAGCAACAGAAGTTACATTATTACGCCATTAGATGGCGGCAAAGACTGTCTTTATGAGTGTGTCAGTCAGTAGAAAAGACTTTTACATTGAAAAGACTGAATTGTTGTGAAAATGGAACAAGACGCAACTGACAAATGCTTTGA